>VYXF01012558.1:21917-98360 GCA_013397295.1 Polioptila caerulea
ATAATATAATATAATATAATATAAACACATAAAATCTGTGCCTGCATTTGGTAGTGATGTTCTCAGACCTTAATCTTCTGTGAGAGTTGAGTGAGTTAATACAACTGAGTAGGCACAGAGAGAAGTGAGGACAGAGGGCTTGGGGAAATTAACTAACTCTGTCAGCTGACCTGGTTTTGCCCCATAATCATACAACTCATCAACTAGCTATATGAATTGCTATTTCACTCCTACACAGCCTCTGAAAAAATACCTAAACCCTTAATTTTTTTTTACTCATAATAGTGGTTTGGTTAATATGGCATTATTCCACATTTATTCCACAGGGTTTGGTATTAATGGCATCTTTTCAGAATATGGACAAACCTCTGGGTGCAGAAGTAATAGGAGGATACTTGCCTTGTTTCATCCTTGAAAATCTATATTAAAATTTGAAAGTTAATAAGAATCTCATACTCTGCTCACACTCTGCTAGAGATTAGGGGCTATATCTGCCCTTGGAAAAACCCTCTGCAGGCTTCTACCTTCACTGCAGTGATCAGACTTAGGCCTCCAGCTGATGGATGTGTGATTGATGGCCTAAAGTACACACATTTCAATGCACGTGACACTTTTCAATAGGTTGGTACCTCCCAGCTCAGGAATGACAAGGGCCAGAGGAATGCCTTTAGCCTGCTGAGATGGTGGAATGGCTCCATTTTAAGGCTGAAACTCACAATCAGCACTCATAATGGCTTCATCTAATGTGTTTTGTTTTGCTTGGCCATTGCAATGGGTTGAGAAGGTACACACAGTTGGTCAAAGCAGTTTAATAAGCCAGGTAGATCTTTTGAAGTCCCTAAAACTCAGTGGCCGGTGCTCTCTTTGTGCCAACAGCTGAGAATGCACAAGCCTAGATCTAGCACAGCATGTGTTTTCAGGCTGAATCTGTGTTTCCTAGTGAAAAAGAGGGCAACAACTTTTTAGGGTGCCAATAGACTAGCAAAAAATGAATCTGCTGCAGTGGTTTAAAAAGTTATTGCCACCAGCTGCCTTGTATGTGATGCCCTGCCACAGGTCTGCACCCTCATAGCCCAGCTGGCAGACATTAGGACACCTCTGGGCATCAGTTGCTGCAGTGCAAGGTTCAACCTTTTGGCTTAAACTGCGAACAGTGGTGACTTTTGGCAAAGATGCCAGGTTTTGTACTGCCACATCTGAAGTACACTCCTTAGTGCCCATTCTGCAGACAGGAAAAACTACCAGTACGTTAACTCCTTCAGCTGATGCAGCAAGCCTCATCACAGCTTGCCTGACATACCCTTAGTGTTGTCACTGACACTGTAAAGCATGATTAGAGAAAAGGGAACGTTCCTCCTGCCTGAAGAGGATAATTTTGCAAAAGCTACTTTTCAGAGGAACCACAATTGTTTAGGAAAACAGTTGCCACAAGCTAATACTTAAAATTAGTTGTTCACAGGCTCAAGGAGAAAGAAGGATGTTTCCTCTTATATTTAAAAATATTTATAATTAGCATGTGTAAGATATGAGGGGAGAGCTTAGTCATCTGTTAGCAAAAGCACATGATTATGTCCTTTAATAGTGGACCACCACTATACCCATAGCTCACACAACCTAGGGCTAATAATCTCTGCTTCCCTGCAGAGCTCCTATGACCAACTCATTTGGAAACAGAAAAAAGTCACCTTACTGGAGTGAAATATCCATATCATCACACACATATTCTCTCAGGTCTTTTTCCTTTCTTTCCTGCCAGAGCTGGGCTTCTGATATTAAAACTGGTGTTAAGATACCACTACTAAAATCCTATTTTGTAGTTTAGCAAACCAACAGTGATATAAACAATGAAATTTGGCAAAAGAGAAATAATGTCTGTCTACAAGTCAAATCTGGAAGATTTTTTCTGTCCCTTTTTTACCCATTGGTGTATCTATGTTTTATCTGAATGATATCCCTCCATTACTTTTTTCTGTAAGAGGCAACCACAATTCATGTTTACTGCTCTTGCCCACAGGTTCTTCCAAATCACGGGTCCAGAATTCCCAAGATTTTCCCTTGATGACCATGTCTAGGCAGAAGGATTTAAGAGCATTTCCCAGCCCGCAAGCTCAGGTGCCATCTCTGGTCATATCACAGTGGCATAGCAGTTTGTACTGGGGGTAGGCATTGTCCCTCTCTGGATCACTCCAAAGGAGAGGCAGCTGGAGGCTCAGATCAAGTTGACTAACAAGATCACTTAGATAAATTGAAAATCTTCTCTTCCAGCAGCTCGATATTCTCAATCACACAGTGCATTACCAAATCATCGTCATCATCACTACAGGATTAGAGATGCATTTATGTTACACTATCAAAGTCTGTATTAATAATCAAGTATAAATCAACTCATAAAACCCCAATCTCACAGCACAGTCTACAATGTCTGGCAAAGCACAGGATCCCATGATAGACCTGACCAGAACTCAGAAATATGTTGAGATGACCAGACTTCACTGATGGTATAATGCCATCAGTTCCTGATAGATTTTTAATTCTTTAATTTAAACAGAATTATGCCCTTTCCTACTTTACTCACACACCACTCAATTATAACAACAACAAAAAAAAAAGTAATTTATTTTTTTCTGCCACATGGGCTGTTTACCAAAATACTGTGCTAAGTTAAAAACAATCCAATCACGGAGACTATTAACAGCAGAGAAGAAACGGTAAGAAGTGGGTGAGGAAAGAAGGCAAAATTTCAGCTGATACTTGAAATTTGATGGAGAGTTTATGTGGAATTTTTAAAAAACAAGGGAAATCATTTTAAATTGGGCCTTGAACTACATGGAGACATTCTGAAATCATGCAGAGGATGAGGCATGTCTCATTTTAAGTAGATTAGAAAAGCCTGTGTGCTCTGAAGTATGGGTATTCATGATGGAAGTACACAAAGAAAAGAAGTGCTCACAAGCTGAAACTGGTAGAATGATTTCAGTAGAAATGGAAACAAGACAGGTGAGAAACACAAGAGGTCACAGTTAGTAAATAATGTATATAATTCAAAACCAGAAAACATAGTCTGATTTTGTCCAAGGAAAATACTATTTTAATAAACTTTAGTTCATCTGGCTGACCATTGGATTTCACCAGTCTAACTACCAAATTTTCGAAAGAACAACAAAAAAGAAACTTACAGCTTCCTCTCCAAAAACGATCATAATAATTAGGACATACAATCAATTGATGTCTCTTGTTCTGCCTCTGCTTTGCTGTGACTTTTTGCCATTGTAGAGCTCTTACCTGTGGCTTAGAAACCATTTTCTACTTGCTCATTTCATGTCTAATACGTGTACTGACTAGATGTTAATCATAGCTGGAAAGGCAACGAGTTTAAATTCTTCTTACAAAATGGCCTCTCTGATCACAGTCAGGAATTTCTTCTGCAGTACAAGCTCAAGAGAGCTGAAATCTGTTCTCTGCTTCTTTAGTAAAGAGTGAACAGAGTCTAGAGGTATTACAAATGAGTGTTATGGATATGATCTGAGTGGACTGAGTTTAACAATGTTATTATACTATATGCTGTCTTGAGAGATGATGATCTTTAATTACACTGAAGTCCAAATCCCCCCATTTTTCACAGAGTGCTGGGCACCTACTCCCTAGCAAAGCAGGATTCAAGAATGGAGAGGAGGAAAGAAGAAAGGGGAAAGGAGACTTGTAAGAAGGGAGTCACTTTTGAGATCTGTTCCTGAAGATAATAAGGACACAACTGACTTGTACTATTTGACACTACAAACTCGACCTATGGCTTGATCTTATCTCCCAAGGCACTCCCCTACTGACCTTGAACAGGACTATATGCAATTATAATTCCTATAGTCAAGCAGTAGTGTGACAGCTGTATTAGTTAAAGGTACATTATTTTCCACTGTCTTAAATATTTTTTTATGACCAATTGACATATTTTGTTTAACTTAATTTCAACAAAAGACAATCACAGCTTGTTCAAACTTTGGTAAATAACACTAGCTATCAGAAGAGGAAAGTTAACTTCAGTGTATTTTTTCATGGCACAGTATGTATACTGAAAGAGGAGAAAAAGCAACATAGGAAAGGTTTGCTTAATTGATCTGCATTGAATACAGCACACTTAGGATGGTTTTGAGCGATACAGCCTGAGGTACAAGGATCTGCAAGGAGCAGAGATAGTACTGCAGAGACAACTTAGAGCTTCGGCAGTATCACCAAAGGTTTCAGTACCACCAAATCAGAAGGGTGAGTTCAAATTCACTAATGAAATGACTTTGTATTGGAAAATAGACTTGTCTGGGCTTTTGGCTTCTTAACTACAAAAGAAGTCAGCAAATTTTGTTCTAAAAACTTCTAAAAATATGATTTCACTCATGTAGATTTTGTACATAGCCAGTACAACTACTGAGATTTTGAGGTTCTTCCTCTGTTTTTACTCAGTTTTCCGTCACTTCTCATGCAAAAGACCAAACGAAACAACCAAAACCATTAACAAAGAAAACCAACCACAACAACAGCAAATTGTATTGTATTCTGCTACTGTATTTGGTGTGGATTCAGCTGAAGAAAAACATGAAGTAAAAAGGAAAATTAGTCTGCTTCTGAAAATCTAACCCTTTGAAAGGATGTGATCTACTGCTCATTCTGCTTTTTCACAGCACACAACAAGCAAATTCTCTTGTACTTCATGCAAACCACATTCTCAAGAGAAGTACAGGCTCATAAAAATCCAGTTACAGGAAAGTACATTTCAGGAAAATAAAGTGCTATGATCTAAAAAGAATATAGACCAGTTCTCAGTATTCATCCTTTAAAAGTAAAAAGAAGTCAAACCATTATAGTATATGACCTTCACATATTTATTATTGGAAAAATAGATGTATGTTTAGCCTGTCTGAGTTCTATTATCTCAATGGCCACTACAAATTACTTATGGAAATTTTAGCTTTGAAATTACTAAAGGCTATGACCTGCAAAGTATAGGATGGCTGATACCTCAGCATGCTTATACAGTAGTCTCTCCCACTGGAAGACAATGTGTCACTAAGTGCACAATGGGATCAGAAGGGCCAAGAGGAAAAATACCTCCCACCACCATTTGGAGCATAAATGTGCTTCACATTCAGTGTGTTTATGTGGCAACATCTTGTGTCAACAAGTGGGATGCCCCTTCTTTGCTAGTACAATGTCTCAGAGAAAGGAGATACACAGTCTTTACTGGGCATCCTTTAGCTGTATTTAGCTGTTCATTTCACTAAGAAGAAAGTAATGAAAGTGAATCGACAGGAGAGTGATGGGAATAAGACAAAGCAGAACTTTGCAGAGCACATATATATGCAATATTGATGTATCATGATGAATCATGCAGTACATAATACTGTTTAGTAGGAATTTTTCTCTCCCAGTGGTAAAAAGCTGTTTGATCCTGAAAGAAACAAGCACGTACCGGTTAAAAACTTACTTTAATCATTGCTGCCATGTAAAACTAACATATTCACATTCTGTAGGAGCCAGCTGTCAGCTGTCCAGCTTTTCCCATGAAGGATGGCTCTGTGATGTTATAGCATGTGTGAAAATATGGAGGGGGGAATCATTCTTCATACTCTGGGTTAAATATAAAGACAGGAAACATGGACTGGAATTATGTCAGGCCAGACAAGCTGTGTGCATAAAGTCACTAAACAAATTTGCATCTAGCCCTAAGCTTGAGTAAATCTATTTGTAGCTATTTTTAGATCTAAATGTTGCTTGTTACTGTTTCCCCCTCTAATCTTCCTCCCCCCAAACACAACCTACCCCTTCTGTCTCTTAACAGACAGCTGGTGTGACGCAGAATTTTAAATCTCATGGGTTTGTGCCAGATTCTTTCCTTACTCTGGGTTACAATCTAAAACACTTGGATTACTGTTTAACAAGACGAAACACTGGAAAAAAAATTTTTACATAAAGATGCAGTGTTCCCTTTCCAAAAGAAGGTTCACTTCCTCATCCTCACCTTCAAACTTTCCCCTCCTTCAGCACCATGGTAGACTGAAAATTCAAGGCTTTTAGCAACACTGCTTTGTGTAGCAACTCAGGACTGATGATGTCCTGATAATGCTTCTTCACTAGCAGGCCAGATATTTAATGTCACTCTTAGGAAAATGCAACTTTTAAACTTCTCATGGAAGTCTTTTTCTAGGCTTTCTAGAACTCTCTGTGTCTTCAGGAGCAGAGACATTACAGAGGAAAGTAATGTGAATGACGATGGGTTTCTGGGATAGCTAGTGAAAGTGTGTTTGCAGAGGAGAAGTGGTTTCACAGAGGCTCCTATCTTTAAAACTGATGGTTGCAGCAGGGTTCACCATCTATTGCAGGATGCCTGACGCTCTGTTCACAACATTTCCATATCACTGCAACATTATTTTCTGCAGAGAGTAAAAAAGGTTGCCCATCTTTTGTTCCTCCCCTCCCTAGGCAGGAATGACACAGATGTTATGGCACACAGCTGGCTCCACTAAATTAGTCATGAGGGTAAAGGGAAGGAACTGAGGAAAGTGAAGAGAGAGAGGTGGCAGTACTGCCACCTGCAAGCTCAAAAACACTCATGTGTGGTCTCAACATGGAATTATCTTGCCACACAGGAGGAAAGTTTGAGAGAGAGAACTGGAATGTGCAGGTGAGTAGAGTGGGGACAGGTGCTAAGCATGTACACAGAGAATGAAGAAGACTGTGCAAGACTTTAATTTCTTAAGACTATACTCCATCCTGATAGTTATCTCACAAGTATCTAGATGGCACGGAAACCATGGCAGAAGGAGTGGGGTAAGTCTTCAGAAGCCTCAGATAGAAAGATGCATTTAAATAAGTAAGTCCTGTCCTTTCCGCAGACCAGGTGCCCTGGTTGAGACAGCAAATCTAACTCTTAAAAGTTTGGCTGCTGTAAGGGAGGAGTCAAGTTCCCTGCCTCTGCCCCAGAAGAGGAGCAGATTTTCCTTCGTAAGGTAAATAGGTTATTCAAACTGAAATTTGACATTTCATTGAATGTAGGGCTAGGTGGGACCATTATGATATTTTACTTTAAGTTATTCAGCAAATTTATATAACTCAGGAATTTCATTCTTCTCCATTTGCAAGATATTCACTGCAGTAGAGCAAATTAGAAACAAGTCTTTTAGAGATCGGTGAGCATTTATGCAAAAGTCTTTCTCAGAAAAGCATTTTGAAGACTCTCTCTGTACAATATGAATTACCTCTACACATCGAGTCAAACTGCATCCAAATCTGTAGTCTCTCTACAGATATAAAACTAGTGTAATGAGAGAAAGGAAAAATAGCTGCCCAGTGTTAATGGGAACACATGGGAGGAAGAATTTTTACATATAGTACAACAAAAATGTGGACAAGGTACCAAATAAGTTCCCCCTTCCTCTAAAGAAACAAAGCAATGGCCTCTGAAAGAAAAGATCCTCATTCTTCTGAACAAAGACATGCTTAGAAAGTAACACAGAAGCAGTATTTTGGGCAGCAGTTGTAACCAGGAGTGTTCTTTGCAGAAACCAGGCTTTCCTTTAAGGCCTTCACTAAAATCTGAGAGACACAGACAATGCTACAGATGGGTCTCACTTTCAAATGCCCTTAAAAGCAGTCCTTGTCCCTGTGATTTTCAGCAGAACTCAAACTCCTAAATGACTTGCATATGTGTTATGCTGTGAACTATTTCAATCTGGAAGTAAATAAATCTAACAAGTGTTTACATGCAGGAATCTGAAGAACTCACAGGACTATCTCTTTTCCCACCATCACTTTTTCTATTTTTAAAATGCTCTATCTGGTTGTCCTCTCCAATCTTTTTATGAGTCAGTATGCTCTTTAGTAGATGATCTCCCAATTCTCCCTTCCCAGTCTCAATTCCCACAGCTTCCTCTCCTGCTTTTCAAGCAAGTCTGAAAAAGGAGAGTTCTTCCATCTGGCTATAGCTGTCCCTGCAGCATCAATATGTGTAGAGAAGCATATCTAAATCGTGTCTTCAGACTCATTGCTTAACAGACACCAGTAACTGCTGATTACTAGTGAATCCCTGAAAACCAGCTGCTCCAGAAGAGTCATGGGAGGAAGTGTGATCTGAGCATCATTTTCAGCAACCATCTGAACTGCTCAGCCTTGTAAGGATGCTCTACTTCTGTTCCTTGGCCCTGCCTGCCACAGCCATAGCTCAAGGGCACTGTATAATCTTAGCTGGTAAAAATTGTATAGATCTTATATCCAACTTGTGCTAATCTTGGTGTTGAATGAGCTTTGTACCAAGCTAGGATTCATGCTACAGATGGATGTAGTGAAACTTTCTGTCTTGGCTAGGAGTTTTGTGCATGAACGGTATCTGTCTCTATTAGTGTAAGAAATCCCTCCTAAAGTGATGACACAGCTATTGCCATATGACCCAAATGACACAAATAGCCATTCAGGATATTTGTATATACATTATTATGATACATTTATTTATGCATCTTAATAACCAAACTATCTGCTACATCTCTCTTGACAAGAAGGATGGTGACAATCTTTTCCTGCTGCATACCTAAGCTCATGTGAACTCCTGCATCCCCCGTAACTGTATGGCAGGCATAGAAGTCCTCCCAAAGAAGGCAAGTCAGACTGCTGTGACATGAATTGGAATTCTTGGCAGACATGGCCTTTCAAACCTCTACTTGACAACCACACAGATTCATGTCTCTCCAAGGACTCTGCGCCCACCTTCTTGGCCAGGAAAATTCTAAAGTTCCCACTATCCACCTTATGGATAGTTTTGAGGAATCCTGATTTCACTGAAGTAAATTGGTTAATTAGAATGAATTTTACTAGAGTTTGAATTGCATTCTCGATCTATTGCAAAATTTTAGTTCTCATTTCTTTGTATTTATAATCAACTTCAAATTTAATCTACTTTTCAAAATCCAAGGCAGTTCCAAACAAATTTTGGCAAAGGTTTGGATTTGCAGGAGGATGGTTTATTGCTTATCTACAATTCAGATTTAGGCACAATTCTAGGTTGAAAATTGTCAGAGGAAATTTTTGCACCATCATGGGGCTAAACTTTTCTTAAGCTGCCAACTACTTAGAAAACCTAGTTTTATCAAATAAAACAAAGGAAAAAACAAATTTAAAAAACAAACAAAAAACAAACAGAAAACCAAACAAAAACACCCTCCCCAACAACAACAAAAACCCATCACCACCACCACATCAAAAACCAGGAACTACATTCTAATTTCACCCCTGAAAACACATTGATATCAAAGCTTTCTAGTACAGCACAGTTCAGGAGATCAGAAACAGCCTTATGAATCCTTAGGAATCCTTATGAAACAAGCCCTTCTAAAAAAGCTCTGCTTTATCCAAATTCCCAGTATTTTGAGAGCAATTTGTGTTTGTAATGGTTTCACTGTTTCTGTAGTATTTACTGCATCAGCCCTAATATGTGAACCTTAAGCTTTCCGCACCTACCAGTCAGGATCAGAGTCAGACTTTTTCTAGGATTTTGAGGAGGCTAAAGTAATTTTTGAGGAAACGAGACAAAAGGACTGGAACTGGAAAATTTTGTGTGAATTACAGGAAGAAACAGAAAAACATTAAATAAAAACCCTTTCAAGGTCTGAGTTGGATTTAATACAGTGTTTGAATCCACCAAAAGCTGTCAGATTAGGAGAGGACCCCTCCTTACAGCTTTTAAAACACACACAGGGGATTTTTCAGTGATGTTTTCCATCAGGTTTTGCTTCTTTCTATATGGACTCCTATCCCACCAAGGCAGCTTTAAAAAAGAATTCCAGATATAGACTCTTAATTTCATTCTGACTTAAGGTTTAAATTCGTCTTTGTAAACATTTTTTTTTTTTTCATTTCTTGCAGGACTGCAAGCTTTATAGCAGTGACACTTGAAAAGCACTGAATTTAATACTACAAATGGAGACCCCTTCTTCTATGACAGATTGTGGTGGTTTTATGACTTTTTGGGATTGAAATGAATGTATTTCATTTGTACTGTCCTCAGAAGAATAAAAGTGCTTTTATAATTATGGAAAAAACCAGAGTGTGCATTATTGCTTGGTAAACTTTTTACTAGTAAACACGAAGTCTTCCCTCTTTCCTTACCTACAGGACTCAAATATTGACTTAAGATTCTAAAGAAAGTCAGTCTGTGGAACAAAGTAACAGAGGGATTGTGGCAAAATGTATCAGTTTACTGAAAAAATACAATTACAAACACCATCGCTTTTTATTACCTTTTTCTGAAGGCTCTGTTCTATTTATTTGAATTATTTATTTGAATATATTCTCTCCTCTGTCTATTTGTCAGGCATGAGACTAGAAGCCGGCAGCACTTCTCTTGTTCCCATTGCTCCTTCATGGACTATACCACTAACTTACAGGTTTGTCTACTAGTAAAATTGAGCCCTTCTTCACTCTACATAAAGAATAATATTATAGATCAACCACACCCTGGCAAATTCTAAAACTAATCAAGACATCCATACCCACAGCTCAGCCAAACCAGGAATCTCTAGGCTATACTGCTGCCTTCAGCACATACCTAGCATCCACTTGCTGACAAATGAGACTTCCCTAATCCTTCTGTGAACTATGACAACCATGATAAAAGTGAAACTTGGACCTAAGATGTCTACAGAGATGTTTTTTAACATGGTTCTTTGACATACAATTCCTCTCTATGTCCATAAAGAAAGCCAAAGACTGGCAGCTTCTGCCTTAAAATATGATTGAAGGTAGCTCTGTTCTGCTATCAGGGCAAACAGGGCTTCAGTTTAAACCTAGAAACTCAAGACCTTCAGAACCAAGACTAAAGAAAGCCTTTGGGACTCTCTCAGATCCAGAAACTAATTAGCATATTTTGATTTTCCACTTGGAAACTGACGTATTTACACACTTCCCAACAAAGTGGTCTTTTCTGTTGGACTTTTTTAAACCCTAATGTCTTCTATGAGCTAAAATATTAAGGGACAAAGTCCACAAAGTAGACTGTGCTTCTGGAATTGAAGAGTTCTCTGTTTTTCTGTTTATGTTGGCCACATAAACAAAATTTAATCAGATCACTATACTGTCACAGGTAGAACCAGCTGTGCCCCATGTGACATTTTTCAACTAAGAAATTCTAAAAACATAGTAAAACACATATAGATAAGACATGGAAACAGGTAACTCAGTAGTGGCACTCTAAGACTTGCCAGATCATCTTCAGTTGCCAAAGCTCATCTTTTTCCAATGAAATCAGTTGCTTCTTCACCATTTACTTCAAGAAAAAGTTGGTCTTATACAAGGTCCATCATTGAGACCTCCTCACTGTTGACAGGATGCAGGGTGCTTTGCAGAGGAAGCTAAGGATATGGCATAAATGCTGAATACTGTTCCAGATTTTCAGCAAACCCATGAAGTTTTCAAAGGTACTGCTTTACATATGTCTATACTTTATCTGCCCATCAAATTTCTTAGTGAGTTCAATTTCAAGCATCCCAATCATGTCACAGTTCAGAGATTGCTATTTGTAATCACAGAATGATTTGGGTTGAAAGACCTTAAAAATCATCTAGTCCAACCTCCCTGCCATGAGCAGGGAGATCTTTCACTACATCACGTATTCAAAGCCCTGTCCGTCCTGGCCTTGAACATTTCCAGGGATAGTGTATCCACAATTCCTCTGTGCAACATGTTTCATTGCTTCATCATTGTCATAGTGAAGAATATCTTCCTTGTAACTAAATATTCTTTCTAAAATGTAAAGCCATTACCCCTTGTCCCATCATAACATGCCCTTGAAAAAAGTCCCTCTCCAGCTTTCCTGTAGACCCCTTTTAGGTACTGGAAGGCTGCTAAAAGGTCGCCCTGGAGCCTTCTCCAGGCTGAACAACCCCAAGTCTCTCAGCCTGTCTTCATAGGAGACATGCTGCATCCCTCTGATCATCTTCATGGTTTCCTCTGGTGCTCCAGCAGTCTATGTCCTTCTGATATTGGGGGCCCTAGACATGGATGCTGTACACCAGGTGGGGTCTCACGAGACCTATTTAGGACATTGACAGAGATTTTGTGAGTTCTGAAGGGCAACAGAGTCCAGGAATGCTGTGTGTGCTTTAAAATGGATTGTTAAGTATTCAGGAGAAGATTGTCCCCATGTGTATGAAGACAAGCTGTCAGGGAAAAAGACTAGCCTGGTTAAATGGAGAACTTATAGCTTGACCTTAGGGGAAAAAATATAGAATATATCACCTCTGGAAGGAGGATGAGGTATTTTGGGAGGACTACAGAGATGTTGTAAGGTAATGTTGGAAGAAGACTAGAAGGGCCAAAGCCTAACCAGAACTTGATTTAGCCTCTACAGTTAAAAACAACAAATACATTGGCATCAAACAGAGGGTCAAGGAGTGTCTGCATTTGTTGAATGCAGAGGGTAGTGTAGTGACAGGGGAGAGGCAGAGGTACTTAATGCCTTTTTTTACCTCAGTCTTCAGTACCAAGACCAGTTGTCCTCAGGTGATCGGGAGATGAGTGAAGCCCCCATAATCCAGGAGGAGATGGCTAGTGATCTGCCATGACAATTACACACTCACAAGACTGTGATCCCACCCCAGAATAATGAGGGAACTGCAAAAGAATTTGCCAAACCACTTTCAGTCATCTGCCAGCAGTCCTGGTGTCCTGGCTTCATCTAGGATGGTGTTAATTTCCATAGCTGTTAAGAGGGCTGTTTTGGATTCAGAATGAGAGTGGCATTGATAACACACTGACATTTTGGGGTTTTCCCAAGTCATGTTTATCCTAAGTCAAGGATTTTTTTTTCCCCTTGTCTCATGCTCTGTCAGTGAGGAGGTAAGCAAAAGAAATTGGGAGGAGCATAGCTGGGACAGGTGACCTGAACTGACCAAAGAGATATTCCATATCAAATGACATCATGCTCAGTATATAAAGTGAGGGAAAGGGAGAATGGGGGGCATTGGNGAAAGGGAATGGGGGACATTGGGAGTGATGGCTTTTGTCTTCCCAAGTAACCATTACATGTGATGGGGGCCTGGTGTCCTGGAGACCGCTGAACACCTGCCTACCTTTGGGCAGCAATGAATTAATTTCTTGGGTTTTTTTTGCTTCTGTGCCATGGCTTTTGTTTTACCCTATTAAAACTGTCTTTATCTCAACTCATGAGTTTTCTAGCTTTTATCCCTCGAATTCTCTCCCTGATCCTGCTGGTGCAGGGAGTAAGCAAGTGGCTGTGTGGCACCTGAATGCTGACTGGGGTTAAACAAAACACCTGGTTTACCAGACAAGTCCCAGATGACTGGAAATCAGTAAATGTAATGTCTATCTACAAGAAGGGTCAGAAGGATGATCTGGGGAACTACAGACCTGTCAAGCCTAACCATGGTTCTGGGCAGGTTATGGAAAAGATTATCCTGAGTACCATTACACAGCACATGCAAGACAGGCAGGGGATCACGCTCAGACAACATGGAGGTTCTACTCGTCCTACTTGATGAATCTCATCTCCTTTTATAACAGTGACCCACTTAGTAGATGAAGGAAAGGCTGTGGATGTAACCTCTCTAGATTTCAGTGAAACATTTGACACCATTTCCCAGAGCATCCTCCTAGAAAAACTGGCTGTTCACGGCTCAGATAGATAGACTCATTGACAGGGAAAAAACAGATGGATAGCTGGACCCAGAGACTTGGAGCTAAATTCAGTTGGCAACCAGTTGATCCCCGTGTTCCCCAGGGCTCAGTTTTAGGCTGGCCCTGTTAAATATCTTAATTGATTATCTAGACCCAGGGATTGAGGGCACCCTCAGTAAATTAATGCAGAAAACACTAAGTTGGGTGGGAGTGTTGATCTGCTTGAGAGTAGGGAGGTTCTGCAGAGAGACCTGGACAGACTCAATCAATGGGCTGAGGACAGCAGCGTGACGTTCAATAAGGTGAAGTTCTGGGTCCTGCACTTGGGTCACAGCAATCTCAAACAGCCTTACAAACCTTGGGAGAAGTAGCTCAAGAGCTGCTCAGCAGATGGAAATATGGTGTTGCTGGTTGACAGGTGGCTTAATATGAGCCAGGAGTGTGCCCAGGTGGCCAAGAAGTTAAATGGCATGTAAATGGTAAATGAGAGATGGCCTGTATCAAGAATAGTGTAGCCAGCAGGACTAGGGAAGTGATCATCCCCCAGTGCTCAGCATTGGTTCTTGAGTACTGCTTTCAGTTCTGGGTGCCTCACTTTAGAAAGGATGTTGAGGTACTGGAGCCTGTGCAGTGAAAGGCAAGGTCATGAAAGGGCTAGAAAACAAATCTTATGAGGAACAGCTGAGACATCTGTATTTGTTTAGTCTCGAGCAGGGGAAGGTCAGGGGGAACTTCATCGCTCTCTATAACTACATTAAAGGAGGTTGTAGTGAGGTGGGGGCCATCTCTTCTACTGTGCCTACAGTGAGGGGATGAGAGGAAAGGAACTTAAGATGAGACACTGGAGATTCAGATTAAATATTTTTTTTAATTTTCACTCTTAGGGTGGCCAGGCATTGGAAAAGGTTGCTCAAGGAGGTGGTAGGGTCACCATCACTGGAGGTCTTTAAGAGGTGTCTGGATCTGGCACTGGGTGATATGGTTTAGTGGCTTAGGGCTACAGTGATAATGTTGGGTTGATAGCTGGAGTTGATGATCTTAAAGGTCTCTTCCAACCTTTATGATTCTATGAGAGTAACAGCATGAGGAAAGACTACAATGAGAATGAAGCGATCTTTCATGTATTTAGCAAGTCAACTCCAGCAACTGGGAAGAAAGTTAAAGTCCATTCTCCCTCCTTTCCTCCTTCAATGTGTAAATCATAGGAGGGAACCAGCAGAGAACTCACAAAGCTCTTTGGATGTGTGCCTCTGCATTCTTCTTTGTCCTGGGATGCAACACCTAATCCTAATGTTGAAAAGGGCTTCAATGCTTTCTCTGTTCTTAAGAAATCAGAAGGCAACTGAAGCCACTTCATTATGCTTTAAGAGTTGTAAGTAGCAGATGGATGTTTAANTGCCAGTGATGATCTTCTACTACTACTACTGTAATAGCTAAAAAAAAGATGTTTGTTTTTTTTTTGTATAAAAGCAACCAAAATCAAACCAAAAATATCTGCAAGCTGCATCTTCAGCTGCCACAAACTAGCATATCTTTACTGAAACTCACAAAGCTCTTTGGATGTGTGCCTCTGCATTCTTCTTTGTCCTGGGATGCAACACCTAATCCTAATGTTGAAAAGGGCTTCAATGCTTTCTCTGTTCTTAAGAAATCAGAAGGCAACTGAAGCCACTTCATTATGCTTTAAGAGTTGTAAGTAGCAGATGGATGTTTAAGTATCATAGCTAGGGTTCCACGTGCTAAAACAAGAACTCCCCAACACAGCCCCCACTGTTCATACCTCCACAGTCCACAGAGAAACCATCAGCTTGAAAAGCAACCATGCAATTTTGAAACCATATATTTTGAAACAGGTCTGCAAGCTCCACTGCTAGCACTGACCTGTAAGGACTCCCACCTGATCTTAACCAATATGTTTGGCAGAGCAGGTGGTCTTGGCCTTAACAGAGTTAGTAGCAACCACTGGAGAGTAGGAGGAAGACTCACATGTAATTGCTTGGAGTCCTACAGAATTTTTGGCTATGCTTTGTATAGAGTCCAAGTCTAGACCTGAATAAGGCAAGCCTGAATAAGACTGTCTTCTGGACAGGATTGATAGAGCAAGGAGGATAGAACACAGCAAGAGACTCAAGATCTTTTTCTGGCAGCCGCAGCTATTGAGAGCATTAAGCAAACAATCAACACATCCTTAAGAAACAGTTTCTTGCACGGTGAGCACTGCTTAGGTAAAAG
The DNA here is from genome assembly GCA_013397295.1 of Polioptila caerulea. Classification (NCBI taxonomy): domain Eukaryota; kingdom Metazoa; phylum Chordata; class Aves; order Passeriformes; family Certhiidae; genus Polioptila; species Polioptila caerulea. Next base: position 37,818 of record VYXF01012558.1, read on the forward strand.
GGGAAAAGGATCACAGGCAGGCCCCACCTGATGAAACAAAGTGCAGAGGCAGCTGGCAGCCCAGCAGCAGCCAGGGAGTGATAGCATCTGTGTCGGTGTGCAGGAAGGCACAGGGTGGTGAGAAGCACTACTTGCATCCAACAGCATTTCTGATAGACAGGCAGCCCTCTGGCAGGCAAGAGCAAAAGTCCTCCAATAACCTGATGAGATGTGAAGCTGTTACAGTCTGATTCATTTATCATGTCATTAAAACTCAGAAGCAAGTCTGTTTCTGGGAGGTCTCTAATGCAAGGAAATCTGCTGCATTCCATCCCATGGAAGAAATGACACTGATGGCTGCATTTCTAGTTTACACAGCCTATTGCTGGGTGAGCTCCCAAAAGGAGAAATCTGGAATAAACTTCCCCCAAATATTCTATCACAACATAGGAAAAAAAGAAAAAAATTTCAGTTCTCAGCTTTCAATATTTTCCCCAGACAGTTTCCTATACTTCTAATGGTAGCTTTGCCCAGTGACAGCTTATTCACAAATCTTTCCTCAAAGTTTATTAAAAGTAAATAATTGAAAGTTTTTTCTAGTATATGATTAAATCTAAATTAGTATCTAATAGGTCATGTGTAAAAGACAACAATTATTTCTAGATCTCTGGTTTGAGAAGTGCAAAGATTTTTCCACAGATTATTTACTGCCCAATGAAACAACTTAACCACGCTTTTCTAAACCTGAGAAAACACTGTAAGTCCTCTGTCTAGATTATCTTAGAAAAGCACAGAATTATTACATCCTGAATATGTATATATCAAGTAAAAACATTTCAGTACTCTTACTGTCTTAGTAATAATGTATTAGTATTACTGTATTAGTATTAATACTAATTAGTATAATTAGTATTAACAAGTAGTACTTGTTCTTAAACAGTAAAAGCAAAAGAAACTTGTACATGGCTTAACAGTCACTACTTCCCACTGCTGTGCTTATGGAGCCACTGTGTCGTCCTGACTAAACCACATTTTGGAGCAATACATAACAGAAAGGAAAAGTAAAGCCTTCCACTCCACTCCAGAGACAAATTCAATACCTTGTCTGCCTTTTATAGTAATACATGACTCATGTTGCAGCAGACACCTGGCTTCAGACTCACAAAAGTCTGTCCTTCTCCACTGCCCAAAAGACCTCCCTTTCCCTTGAAAACACACATTTCATGCCCAAACCCCGGAGGCCAGCCATCCTGCAAAACAGAACAATAACAGGAACATGGCAAAAAAAGCCCTCACCAGACTTGTTTCAGCAGAAAATTAAGGGCATCCAAAAAGACCTTCAAATCAATCACTACTTTGCAGCCTTTGAGTTTCCATTCCCTTCAAACCAAGCAGGCTGAGAAGGGGTGAAAATTCAAAAAGCCCCCTCCCCTGCTCCCCAGAAAGCAATGGATACTGTTTTGTCCACAAAGTCTTTGTGAAAAAACACACCAGCTGGTACTGGGGGTGGGAAGAGGAAAGTACTGGAGCTACCACAGGTGAAGTCCTACCAAAGAGATGTCCAACTAAATGCTGAGACCTCAGGTCGTTTAAAATCATCACAGCCCTTCCCATTTAAGAAATGTGCAGATCAAATAATCTACTGGGTGTCTGCCTGCTGCAGACTACAACTCCTCAGGTAGCTTCAGGCAGAAGCATGCTCTCAGTACCTGTGTAACACTGTGCTGGTAGCATTGTTGTGCCTCGTAACTAATTTCGGTGAGATATGGCTGACAGTTTACTAGTGACAGAGAAGAGAGGTATTTTCTCAAGCAGTATTTGTTCTCTCCAGGATGAAGCCTCTTATTTAAGCTTCAACTAAGAGAGTTGTAGACATCTGCCATCTGCTTGTTCTTCTTACACATATAGGCATGCATAAAGACAGACAAGAAAAATCATGAAACATTGTGCCAAACCTCAGTTTGGTGTGTATGGATGCACTAAGCCTCCATAAAATAACTGGGAATGGAAAATCTACTTTTCCATTTTCATCTAGTGATTAAGAATTAAGATATTTTAAGAATTTAAGAGAATTTTCAGAATTTAGGAGATAAACTCTTTCCTCTTTAGGCAATCTTGAAACTCGGAAGAAGAGACATATTTCTTACACTTATACACACTGATGACAAAGAGGGTTATAATGAAAAACAGTGTGAGGTTTAGCTATTACACTTCTAGAATAAGTCTTACAGTTTTTCTAACTTTCCAAAAGGTAGAAGACATCCAAGTTTGATGCATAATATACAGACACTGCCTTGTACTAACTGCAGGAGAGGTCCTGAACAAAAATGCTGCTTATCTATGAACTCCAGGAAAAATCCAAATCAGCATGCTCCTAAACTCTATATTAAACAGTGATTCAAGAAGTCCAATAGAGGGCTTGTTTTGTGCGGGTCTTCTATTAGAAAGGCTCACAAGACAACTCTCATCTACTTTGATTATGTTCCTTCATAAAACAGGCTTCCTGGAATGATGCTTTGAAAGAAACACATGCTAATGTATAACTCTTATATTGCTTGAAGTCCTACAGAAGTTTTGGCTATGTTTTGAGAAACATACTATAGTTGCTCACACAAAGTAATATCCACAAAGCAACTCAAGTTTAACTTGGACCCTTTTGTTTTCAAATACTGGCCTACTCTTTCTTTGGTTTTTTGTTTCTGCTGTTTCCAAGCCTCCTTGATCCCTTCCCCGCTACCTTTTCCTTGAGAGCTGAATTTTTAATAACTCTAATATGTGAGGCTGAAGAAAAAAATACAAACATAAACAGTTTTGAACACAGGAAGGGTTGTAGTTTAACATGGTAAAAATCCTCTTTGCCATGGCCAAGAAATGATGGGCATATGGTTTACAGAATTTCACATACCAAGAAAATGAAAAACATCAGACATTGTTTCTAAATAAGCTAAGCAGACACTATAGCTTTTTGTTTTCTGCAGGGCCAAGTTCTTTAAGCACGGATACTTTTTTCTACTCAGGAGTCAGTATACAGTCATCTCATGGCAAGTCAGTCTTAACATATAAATTAGTAAGTACAATCAAATCACTGGAAGATGAATTTGCTGCCATTACAAATGTTATTGGGAATGTTTTCCAGTTGTGCCTTCTCTGCCTATTTTGTCCTTATGCACCATGTCAGTGCTAGAAATGGTGTACATTGCAGTGGGGGAAAAATCTCTATGCTGCAGCTAAGGGTAAGATTATTGAAAGCAGAGGATTCAAGTATCATTCAGGCTATAACAAAAGTTTTCTAGTATAACATCTGAAGTAATTAGCATCCCAGTAACTGCTTATATCTTAAAAAGCTTCACTAATGGCATTTCTACATTTCCACTTGAAAATGTTTAATGTAAGAAGCAGTTCAATTTAAGGAAGTAAATGGATGCTATGCTAAGACAAAGTCACTTTATTTATGGAGAGCAGGTGTGGAAACTGCTGGGGGAAGGTACAGCAAGAAAGAAAAAATATAGTGCTACAATAATTTTGACAGTGGGAGGAAATTGGAGGAGGTGAAAAGAAAAGTACTACTTACAAGCCTCGGAGACGAAGCCAGATTTTCTCTATTTGCTCTGGTTGTAGGTATTTCAGAGAGTTATTCTCAAATTCTTCAATTTCCTTAGTCGGTGACTCCATAGCTGCAGATTACCACTTTGGTTAAAGCTCTGTGAGGACAGCAGCTGCCTCCCCACACGCACACTCTCCACCTTTAACACTGGTGGGGAGTAGTGAACATTTCTGGCACACACTTCTCCCCAGTCCCTGCAAATGGAACTGTGTGGGCAGCCCTGGAGTGCTCAGGTGTACACAGGGGGCAGCTGTGCCAGCACACCACCATCCTCGGGCTGAGCGAGAGGATCAAAGGCTCATCTCCAGATTGCAAAACCATGCAGATTTTTTCCCTTTGTTTTTTGTTTCATTTTGCTTTTACTATAAGCCAAGGATAGAACCCATAATAGCAGCTGAGGGATCTTTATCAAGGGAGGAGGGGAGGAAAATCCCTTGCTGACAAGTAAGCTATGTGTGCAGGGGCTGCTGGGGGGAGGCTGGCTGCAGGGGTCCCCAAGGCTGCAGCTCTGCCTTTTCCACGCTGCCTGTTGCTGTGCAAGTGGCAGTACACAGGCCACTTTCAGTCTAGTCCCCACCAGGTCAACCTCACCCTCCCCTCCCTAGCCGTATTTTTTCCCACTTGCCAGCAGCGCTGCTGACAGGCTTGAAACCTGACAACTGAGGAAGAATTCATCTGTCAACACAGCCCAAGAACTGTTTCACTCCCTGCCTCCCTCTTTGTTTCCCTCTCTCCCATGTGCGTGCACATCCACAGATACACAAAGGAGAACAGGCTACTGGAGAAAGACTGGCTTTGATTAAAAACCTAACCAAGAAAAAAGAAAAGGGGAAATAATAGAAAGTGAACTACTCACTTCTGGCAAACAGCTATCTGCTTTATTGCAGTCAGTCTGCTCTCCTGAGAGAGTGATGCACAGTAGGGGGTGTAAGGCTTCAAACAGGGATAAAATCCACTTTTAAAATAAACAAATCAGTAAAGTGCCAATGCTTGAAAATGCTCAGAAGGGAAGTCAGTACACTGAAGAGAGATCAAGCCCAACACATTAGTTACAGATGCATCAGTGTCTTTGAATAAGAGGTTTGCACAGTGAAGGTTGAAATTCAGTTTTGCAATAGGATGCTTGCTTCTGACTCCCCTGGAGCATCCCCATACTGACCCCTGGGGGCATGCCCCTCCACACCTGCAGGGTTCATGCTCTGAGCATGAGGAAGAACAGGGATTTCTTTCACTGCACCAGCCCAATCAGTCATCTCTAAAACTGCCCAGATGTTTGTACGCTTCTCTTTAGGTAATGTTATTGATGTGGTGCTTTCACCAAAACCATCAGAGCAGAGGGAAAATAACTGTCAAAATATTGTCTGTACATTCTGTTGCATATTGCAAAAGCTCTCTTTTGAGAGGCAGAGCCTGTAGTGAAAGAATTAGCACCTCAGTTAGCCTGTGACCTGGAGAAGGTCACCTCTTCACTGATTTCTGTTACTCTCAGTAAGGATAGTTTTAGCTTTTCTGTCCAGAGAAGTAGCACAGACACAGCTGACCCAGAGAATGCCACACTTTCAAAAAGCTTCAAAAACAGTGAACTAAGTATATATAGATATAGAAGTATTGATATACCAGAAGATAAGACACTGAGAATACTGCAGCATTCCCTGCATCCTAGTAATGTTTTCACCTCAGATTGCCACCAGGACTAGGCATACTGTGGAGAATTTGAAGCAGCAGTATTAGACAAAGACAAATTTTAGCTTTCTATCTAAGAAATTAAATCTAAAAAAGATTACAAAATTAACAGTAAAATAATCAGCACCAAAAAAAAAAAAAAAAGGCACTGATTAATTCATTGGAAAGGTGCTGTTTATTTGTTTATTTAAACTTCTATTGAGTCAAGTCCATCAAGCTGACAGTGCTGATTAAAAGCTCTGTTGACTGGCAAGAAGTTTTCTGTCAAATGCTATAAAAAATATTATCAGCAAGACAAAAGCACACTTCTTTTGTGGTTTCTCCCTTTTGACTCAGAGTTGCTGCTTTCAATGAAGGCAAACTAAAGAAAACATGCAGAAACCTTCTTCAACTTAGGAAGCTTACCAAAATGAGAAAGTTTCCACACTGATGACATCTGCAGTTATTCTTTAAGCCATGGCATTGTGATAGCAACAAAAAAAATCCTATTGTACTCATTCAGAGTACTGCAACTTTGACAAAAGACCATTACTCTTGAAGGGCAATTTTGAAAATCTGTTTTTCTTTAATGGCCTCTACAGCACTAAAATTACTATACATGGCAGTTTAAGGAAAATGCATGAATGAGGAGTGATGTTTAAGGGAAGAGGAGCTTTATAGAATGTTTTGCAAAAAAAGAAAGAGGAGAGCTTGAAAACTCAGCTATGAAAGGTCTGTGCAAAAGAGGTTAGATGTAGTAATCCAAGCAACTAATTATTCAAAAAAATACCTAATTATAGGAATAAACAAGACTAGTTTTCTAGTCTTGTTTTTCCCTTTTTCACCAACATCCAATGAGGAGGTCAAAGTAGAAAATTTTGAGGACCTGAAGACTCTATACAACTTTCTCACCGTTTCCTGTCCCAAGTCATCCTTCACATCTTCAAAGGGATTGAATAAATACTGAAGTTTATTCAAAACAAGCATGAAGCTGCCTCAAAGGGTTTTTTAATTGCTACTTATATGTTTGAGAGGGCTTTCACTTGTCTGTCTCTCATACACAAACCGTATTATATTACACAGGACAATACTGCTCCCTGTACTATGAAAATGTTACATTTCATACATACATTTAGCTCTTGCTAGAGTTAAGACAGAAATTATTATACATCGTACATTGTCCTTTGCGGAGTTCGGAAAAAAATCTATCACGGAATATCTGTGTGTGTGTATATATATATATAAAACTGAATTTTATCAACTTAAAAGTGTATGCAAGTCTTTTATAAACCAGACCTCAAATTTCCTCCCCCCGTAGTTTTCTTTTTAAAATCTGCCAAGTTGCTGTACAAAGAGAAGATTCCCCAGCTGCCATTTTGCACTATTATTTCTTTTTGAGACTAGGGAGCTGTCCTGGTTTAGCATTGATACATTTTTTGGTATGGAATAGTTCCCTGTTTAGGGCCTTATTAGCTTCCTGTGAGTGTAACAGAGAACCAATCAGTAGCCAATTTTAAATACTGACACATAATTGAGCCAATAAAAAGAGTGGACATGCCTTTGTGAACACACATTTTGAGACATAAAAAACACTGAGATAGCTCTCTTGGCTTCTGGCCTTGGAGGAGGTGGCAGGCAGGGTCCGGGTGGGGTCTGGGCTGGTCCCACTCAGCCCATGTGGCCAGGCTGGTGCTGGCCCTCTGCAGCCCAGCCGAGATTTTCCACCCCTGGAGGGGTGGTGAGGGGAGCTGCCGAGCCCCTCACCAGGGAGCCTGCTGGGCCCTGTCCTGGTGGGAGGCTGGGGCTCCTTGCCAGCAGGGTCAGGCCATTTCCCAGCAGAGCCTGTCGGGCCGTGCCAGCCAGAGGCTGTATCAGCACTGGGAGCAACTTAAGAGGAGGTGGCCCAGAGGCCAGGAGCGGCCATGTGGCTGCTGCCGTTCTAGACCATGGCCAAGATCGAAGCGGCCAGAGCGGTCCTGCACAGCCACGGCCACCTCCACATGGCTCACAATAAACTTTATTTGCTCAGCAACTTTTAGCCAGCTTTGCTATGGACAGAAGAACAAAAGCGTCAGCAAAAGGACAAAAGGGTCAGCAGCAGTTTTTCCTGTTTTCAGCACCTGGGCAGAGTCAGGCTGGCTCAGCTGACACAGTGCTGGCAGAGACCACGTGGCCAACAGAGAGGCATGGTGAGCCATGTTGCCGATGCAAAGCTTGGGCCAGATAAACCTTTCAGCATTGCAAGATTTTATAAAAACTGTTTCAATTGAAAAAGCTTGAGAACAAGTCACCCTACAAACACCAATTCTTTCCTGAATCAGTAAAAGAAAAAGGTGAAAACACATAGAAATGATAACATGGGACTCTGAGGTCGGTGAAGAAGGAATTAAATTCTAGACGAGGAGAATTTGAAGAGATGTCTTTAGCTTGCACTGAAATTCTTTTGTAAGGCTATGGTGAAGATATATTTGATATATCAGACTTGGATTTCTTTTTCCCATGACTCATGGAAATGCGCTGGGGGGATGAAGCATTCTAGCACAGCTGTGAGCCAAGACACCAGTATTTGAAGAAAATAGATGTTGCTGTAACTCAATAAAAAACTTGAACAGAGAAAGATGAATGAGATGAGAAACCCTGCCCTAGAGATAGTAGTAGAAAACCTCTGTTCCCAGAGATGGATGAAGAAAACTTTTGTTTTATGCTAGAACAGCTCATCCTTAAATAGCACTCAAATAAATTGATATAGCCCATGAAAGGTGCAAGACATGGGAAGGCCTTTCACACTGTGAACAAATTTTCCTTTTCTGGGCAGCTGATTTGCTGTGACATTAAAGCCACGAGAAAACTGTTTTATTGTGGAGAAATCTCCATGGCATGGCAAAAGAAACTCTTCTCCCTAAGTGAACTGAAGAAAGACTATTTTAGAGGTAATAAACTGAAAGTCCCAATTTTTGTCTTTATGTTGTCAGTGGGAAAGAAAAGAGGCAGTGTGGGGGAGGACAAGTGTCCTGAAGGTTTATTCTGATTTCCTTATTATTTTTCTTTTAATTCCGTTAATAAAGTTTTCTTTATACTCTTTCAAGTTTAGGCCTGCTTTGCTTTTCTCCTAATCCTATCTCACAACAGAAAATAGACCCACCACAGGAGTCCAAGTGCTATTCTTTCCCTTCTCCTTATCTGCTGTCTCCTGGGGAGATAGGCAGCCATCTCTGATTGCTCCACTTGCCTTTGTTGGCAGACATAGCCAAGTCATGGTTATTTAAAGAACCGTCTCTGGCAGACTGCAGACCAAGTAACAAATGTTAGTTTCAGGACCTTATGTAGATTCCTTTCTACTCCAAAATCCACAATTAAATTAACATTTCCTCTGTTCTTCTGTGAATTGCATGCATTGGAGAGGAGCGGAAGTGAAAACAGAAAGTAGAAGCAAAATACAAAACCACACTGCAAAGTGCAAGACCATATTGCTCTGAAACCAGAGAGCCCAGAGCACTGCCATCAGACATATGCAGGTATCTACAATGTACAGGGTCCTTTTACTGAAGTGATACACAAAATAAAAGATTATTATATGCTCTCAGCAGTTTGCCAGACTGGGTCCCAGCAGTGTGCCAGAGCTCAGAGGAAAGTATAAGAGAAAGTAAATAAAAAAGCAACACCTATTTATCATTGGATCATGGCTGATTAACCTGGTCTCTTTCTTCCTAAATCCACTTCCTGTGATCACACAAATGTGGTAGATCCAGCACATTTACAGTTCATGAAGGCCTCAATTTTTTTTTTTTTAATTTTTTTTTTTTTCTTTTGAAAAACAGACAGTGGCAAAGAGAGCTGCAATGCAAGCAGGGACATGATTAAAAGTCGAATGAGGACATAGGGTAAAGTAGCTATGACAGTACTCTTCACTGCCACAGCTGATGTGTCTTCCCTACTTGTGCTTGCTCATGAAAATCCTAAGGAATCAGCTTCAACAGAGCAAAAGGAAGGGTAAAAAGGATTACAATACTGTTAGTAGTAGTAGTACTCAGAGGTAAACACCAGGGAACAAAACCAAGATCAAACCTTACCTTTAGAGGAACAATTTGTCACAAGAGCAAAAGGAAATAAACAGGCCCTGAGTACATATTGAAAGATGTTCCTTTTCTCTCTGAACAGCTTAAGGGCTTTTGAACTTCCTCACTTCTAATAAGTTTTCTTCTGTTAGAAAGAGGGAAGGCTTGCCCTTCAAACCTGAATTACCTTTTCCCTTTGATGAAAATAAGACGTTTGTGAGCCTCTAGGTAGTTAATGCACTTTACTGTAATGGCATGTTCCCCATCCTCTTTTGCTGCAACTACTCTTTCTGCAATTATTGATTCTTACATTGCTTAGAGCCAGTAACATTTATAATAAATATAAAAATTACAGAAAAATGTTATAGCAAGAAAACACATACATGGATGTAGCTGAGCAGACTCCAGACACTTTCCAATAAAGAGGTTGGTCGCACCAGGGAAACAGTATTGCAGAACAGTTTGAGGAAGGGTTAAAGCAGTCCTCTTCCGAAGGCAAGTAACTGGCATCTATACTACAGGATGCACAGGATGTAAGATTTAAAGGCAGTTTATACTCTCCATCATGCTACAGTGAAACTAAATCCTCCTTGTCTACTGGAAAAGTGGATGATGTCTCCTTTGACCAGAATGTTTCACAGGCATGTGCCCATTTAGACATAACATGCTAAGGGATTTGATTGCCTCTATAATTCAGAGAAATTACATGGGTTTTGTACTGCTATTCTTTCTTTTCATCATCATTTTGTACAGAAAAATATCCTAAAACAGACTAACTGACATATTTCAAAGAATATGAATACCCATGAAATCCTGGGCACTGCATATTACAACTACAGGAAAGATAAACAGCTTTCTTAAGAGCAAGAGATTTACAGTCTCCCTTTTGCCTTTTGTTTATCACCCTCTCAGTGCTACAGGTCCACATTGTAAAAGGAAAGTCACTGACTTAAGATAAAATCCTTACACTTCCAAAGGCTGTTTAAAATAAATTGTGTAGTATATTACCTAAAAATCATAGTGTTCATTCTGCATCTACAGGGACTGGGTTTTTAATTGACTTTTCAAAGCACTTCCAGAAGACTATAAATTATTTACAACCTCCACTTCACCCATAATATGAATCTGTCTTCTGGCATTTCACTGGCAACACCAAAAGTTATCAATAACTAAAAATCTGCTAAATCATACTTCATGATTAATCCTGCACTGGAAGAACAAGTGATAGTCCTAAACCCTCATTTAAGCTAATTCCTGAAATTTACATTTAAATTTTCATTTAAATTGGATCCATTAGGTCAGATATCAGCAACATTTTGTCCACATTCTCATCTAATCTGTTTCCTCACTTCCACTGCACATTAATGCAAATTTGGTCACCACTGAATGGATTTAAGAATTTAAGAATTGAAGCAGTAGACAGGAACAGAGCAGTAGAGGTCAGGAAAAACATTATTAGGCATTTTTGGTAGGATTGTGCTGGGTACTACTTCCTGTTGGGTCAAATAAATAGGTGATTTGTCTGTGTATTAACTCAAAAAGCTCAAAATTGTAACAAGGAGCCCAGCCTATAAAGCTGTAAAGTCCTCCTGATTTTAATTACATAAATATGTTAATACAAAAGAAGGAAACAGAATTATGTAACCTAGTCTTTGGTTTGCCCTTTGCTTTTTTTGTGTGTTAGTGTTAGTCCTGCTTTTCAGCTAAGATTGATCATCTTAGGACACAGAGAGCTCTTGGAAGGACTCCACTCTTCTTATTTGTATTGGAATGCAATTAAGCAATCGCATTTAAGCATTAATTCAAAAAGCCTATTGATTTTCATCTACTGAAGAACTTCAGCATTTGGCCAGGAAAAGTCACTGCTACTTGCTCAAATCACAGCTCCTGCTCTTCTGCTGGGTCAATTCTATCAATATTATGACAGAAAATTTTGCTTACAACACAGACTGAAAACTGTGTTCCTGTCTTTCTTATGAGCCCCCTTTAAGTACTAAAAGACTACAATAAGGTCTCCCCAGAGCTTTCTCTTCTCCAGGCTGAACAACTCCAGCTCTTTTGGCCTTTCCTCACAGGAGAGGTATTCCATCACTCTGATAATTTTTGTGACCCTTCCCTGGGCCTGCTCCAACAGGTCCATGTGTTTCCTGTGCTTGAGAACTCCAGTACAACACAGTACAACACAGTACTCCAGATGGGGTATGGAAGCAGAGTAGAGGGACAGAATCATCCCCCTCAACCTGCTGGCTATGTTTCTTATGATGCAGCCCAGCATACAGGTGGCTTTCTGGGCTACAAATCATTTGACACACCATGCCCAGTGGAAGGTGCCCATATTGAATTTGAATTCCATAATTCAAAACAGTTTCAGGGTTAATTTTGTAATATCTCTCCATAGTGTGAAGTTGGAGCTGGTCAAGGTTAGGCCACTGTTCTTCAGTGCTTCAGAGTCTGCCTTTCATCAGAACAGGGACCCAAGACAGCAGCACCAACACCAGTGGCTTGGAGGCTGCAGAGCTGACACTGTCTGGAACTGGTGTAGAGCCAGCTGAGGAAGAGGCAGAGAAGGAGAGGGAGAAAGCCTGCCAAGCTGCCACACAAGAGCTTGTGTCAGGTCTCTGTCAGCATTGACTTTTTTTGGCCAGAAATAGTATTTCCAGGTTTTGTTTTTCCCAGCTCCCATTGTTTCTTTGTGGGGAAAGGGAGTTTTGGAACAATGAAGGCTTGTTTGCTGTATTGTTTCCTTCATTCTCTCTCTCAGCTACATTGCCGAGAGGGGACTCTCCACCATTTCTGTCTATGCTCCCCGAACAATTAGGGGAACCTCCAGTGCATTTGTCAGTGGGGGTTGAACCCGTTCCTTTGTCTCTCAGAACACACATCTGCAGAGGGCACCTTCCCAGGGGGAGGGTTTGCCTGCCATTTTGCCTTTGTTTCTCAGAATATGCAGTCATCTGTGGAGGGTACTATATTGGGGCAGGGGGTTCCCTGCCATTTTAGCTTTCCCTTTGTTCCAGGGACTCTGAGATTTAGCAGTTTTATATCTAGTATTATTCATGGGGTTTTTTTGCCTGCTGTTGTTTCCTTTTTTTTTGTAAACTGTTATTTTTTCCCGTATATTTAGTTGTATTAATACTTCCTTATTTTTGGAAAGGGATAGGTTAAAACTAAAGAAGAGGTGATACATTTTCAAGTGTACCCCATTTAATTGTCTTAAACCAAGATAAATTTGAAATCCAACTAAAGGGACATGAGAAAGAAAATTAAAAACTAACATTTTTGACTGAAACATTTTGTATTGCCTACAGAACTCACTGGCCACCATTCTTCTCAGCCTAATGGGGCTGTGGCACCTAGCCTTGTATATTTCTTTGTATAAATGGTACAATTTGCCCAAGATATGGCTCTTTTTTGGATCAGGGATGCAAACCAAGATTGCTTGTAGATACACTCAGTGATATCAGCTTATGTAAAGATAACATATCAGAAGCAATGAGGATTTTTTTGGGATTCATATTCATTGCTGTTCGCCTGTCCTAGGCTCAGCTGCTACTTCTGAGGGTTTAATAATAATTGCATTCAGCCTGTTGGAGAAGCAGCTGAGGATCACAGAATCACAGAATTAACCAGGTTGGCAAAGACCTTTGAACTATTCTAATGGCCAATCACTCTTTCTATGAAGAACTTCTTCCTAATGCCCAAGCTAATCTCCCCCAGGTGCAGCTTAAGGCTATGTCCTCTTGTCCTGTCTTTGGTTGCCTGGGAGAAGAGACCAATCCCCACTTGCCTACTACCTCCTTTTAGAGAGTTGTAGAGAGTGAAAAGGTCTCCCCTGAGCCTCCTTTTTTCCAGGCTATACACACCCCAGCTCCCTCAGCCACTCCTCACAGAACTTGTGCTCCAGACCTTTCACCAGCCCTGTTGCCTTTCCCTGGACGTGCTGCAGCATCTCAACATCCTTCCTAAATTGAGGGGCTTGGAACTGGACAGAGTACCCAAGGTGTGCCCTCACCAGTGCTAAGTACAGAGAAAGAATCACTTCTGTGGTCCTGCTGATACAGGCCAGGATGCCACTGGCCTTCGTGGCCACGTGGGCACACTGTGGATCACGTTCAGTCTGCCATTAATCAGTCCCCCAAGGTCCCTTTCTGCCTGGCCACTGTCCAGCCCAATGGTGTCATCTGCAAATCTGCTAATGGTAGACTTGTTCCTTCATCCAGATCATCAATAGAGATCTTAAACAGAACTGGGCCCTACACAGATCCCTGGGGGACACCACTAGTGTCTGGCCACCAACTGGAGGCAACACTATTCACCACCACTCCCTGGGCCCAGCCATCCAGCCAGTTCTTAACCCAGCAAAGAGTACCTGTCCAAGCCATGAGCTGCCATCTTTTCCAGGATTATTCCATGGGAGATGGTGTCAAAGGCTTTGCTGAAGTCAGGTAGACAACATCCACAGCCTTTCCCGCATCTACCAAGTGGGTCACCTGGTCATAAAAGGAGACCAGGTTAGTTAGGCAGGACCTGCCTCTCCTAAATTCATGCTGGCTGAGTCTGATCCCCAGGCCATCATGTAGGTCCAGTATGATTGCACTCAGGATGAACTGTTCCATAACGTTGCTGGGTGCGGAGGTCAAGCTGACAGGCCTGTAGGTTCCTAGATCCTCCTTTTGGCCCTTCTTATGGATAGACCTCACACTGGCCAGCTTCAAGTCATTTGGGACCTCCCCAGTTAGGCAGGACTCATGATAAATAATGGAGAGCAGCTTTGCAAGTTCTTCTGACAGCTCCCTCATCACTCAGGATGGATCCCATCTGGTCCCACAGACTTGTGAGCATCGAAGTGGCTCATCAGGTCACTAACTGCTTCCTCCTGGATTACAGGGAGGCCGTTATGCTTCCTGTCCCCACCTACCAGAATAACTTTTCTCAGCCTTTACCTCCTTCTTCACCTCAGGTTAGACATGTCACCTTTTGAAAATGTTGATTTCCCTCGGGGTGTTAAAGACACTATATTTTTGTTGTTAATTCTTCTCTGTCTCCTCCATATGGTCTGAAACATGGGGTTGAGATTTCCAAGGAAGTTCCCTAGAGATCTTTCCGAGTGGTGGAAAATCCAAAATCACATGGAATGTGGGAGGATATAGGTCATATTGTGAAGAAATACTCCACCCCAATAGTTTGGAACTTTACCCCTGAACAAATTCAGAATACAGACAAGAGCAGAATATCTGAAAGAAAATTGCAGTGGCAGCTCCAAAGAGGGGCAGCTCCAAAGAGGGGCAACTGCCTGCACTATGCTGTGCCCTGGCTAATGCTTATTGCTTGCTGGTCATTATTTTGCACAACAGCACCTACCGCCAGAAGGGAAGGAGAACAAATCCACAGGCACCATAACCACTCAGGCTGCAATCAAAGCAGAAGGGCAACCTAAGCCTGCTCCTGTCCAAAGGAGGAAGTGTAAGAAAAAATCCATTCATCCAGTGAATGACAATGGGGAGGCAGAACCTTCACAGCCAGCAGAGGAATCAAAACCAAAATTACTGAATCTTTATCCTTAGAAAGTCTCCATAATCTGAAGAAAGACCTCACCCAATGAACCAAGGAGTCAACATTGAGCTGGTTGATCCGAATCTGGGACACTGCAGGTGATGCTACAGTTTTGGATGGTACTGAAGTGAAGTGTTTGGGATCTGTGTTGCCTGATATGGGTGTAAACCAGGGGATCGTGACGAGGCCTGCACCTCTCAACTTCTGGACTTGACTCTTAACAAGCCTAATGGAGAGATGCCTTTGCCAAAAAGACCTCCAGCTGCAGAAAGGCCCTTGGAACGCCATGGAGCAAGGTATTCAATGCCTACAAGAACTGGCTGTGATAGAGATCCTTTTCTCAAATGATGACCAAACCATCAAGAGTACAGTCCTGGTAAAATGTACAACACTCATATGGCCAAGCATACTCCCACTTCCTAGAGATGCTGCCGTGGAATGAGGGAAATGAGACAGTGGGCATTAATGACTATAATGCTACAAACATTTGAAGATACTGTCCACGCCACAACACAAACCCAAATCTCAGCAGTGGAAACAGATTTGACTGAGTGTATGCAGAAACCAGAAGAAAGGACTGAAGAGAGTCAGAACCTCAGGAAGGAGCTTAAAGAGGACTTTCTCCAAGTTTCATCAGTACACACCCGAGTCCCTGCCATCAGAATCCTGAGTTCCCCAGCTAGGGAGAGGAGGTACAAGCCAACCTGAGGTTCTTCCTGAGTGAGCATGGGGAAGACATGAGAAGATGAGATGGAAAACCCACTTTTGTCCTAGCAGCATGGGTCCATAAGCTAAAAGAAAAAACTAGTAATGAGGAATTCTGCAAGAATGAATGTTGCTCCAGTTTCTCATGACCAAGCTGCTAGGCTTAACAGAAGGGAATGACGTGTGTGATCCCCTTGAAGGGACCACCAGAATGCATGCCCAGAGAGGGAACAACAGCCAGTGAAGCAGTCTTGGAAGAGGATATGTGAGAGACATGAAATTTACAGAGGGGATCTAAGAGAGCAGCAAAGGATGTCAATGTAGCAGTGCATCAGAAGCTCAAGCGAACAGGAATTGCAGCCTTCATGCTGTGCTCTAACACTTGCATCTAGAGACCTGTGAACAGGGCTACACTTTTGGGTGTAACATGCAGGCAGAAGGCCCATTGTCATATCACCCCTGCTTACACACCTACCCTATGCACAGCACTGTGCCCTGCACTGCCACCTGCTTCTCCTTACAAAGGAAGGAAAAGCCATAATGTACTTCTCCAGCATATCCAAGCACAGCACTACACTTTGAAATGTGTTTCCTCTAAAAATGTCTCAGACAAAACAGGTACAAAGAAAAAATTCCCAATTGTATGTCAAAGAAGCAGGGTGCTGCCAATGCTGTCCACTTCTCACAGATGTACCAACACACTCCAACCAAGTATTGCTTGTAGATTAAGTATTTGCACTAGCAGACCATTGCCACAAGTTTCAAAATGTTGGACCATAATATAACTAGGATTCCTTCCATTACAAGGCAACTGCATCTTTTTTAAGAAACAAAATTTGCACTGCTAAATGGATATAACTATCTCTTGTATACTAGACTTACCCCTGAAAATCTTTACTGTAATTCCACTCATTCTGGTTCATGTACTCTGTGGCTGATTTAAAACCCTCACATCTTATAGAGGATAAATACATGAAGTATTTTGTTTTAACTAATGTTATATAATGCCAGATAGATGCTGTTTGGCCCAAGAATTGATCCAAGCTTTGCTCCCAAAATGAGATCAAAATTTTAATAGACTCAAGATTGAAGTATACTTATAAAAATTATATCTATATTTCTATGTACACTTACGAATGTGGGTATATATATATAAAATATCTTTTGCTCCAAACAGGACTAGGGGAAAAGTGAAAAAGCTTGAAAAACTCCAATGATTTACTCTAGAGCTGTCTTTTGGCTCAAGGGATTGATTCATAGATCAAAGAAATTTACAATGAAATAGCAGCAAAGCAATTTTCATTCTGCATTTTCCAAGAAGCAATATTGCACTTCTGTTTTCCACTAACTGCATTATGTATTCACCATTTACACAAACTAAATAAACATCTCTATCATTTGCATGAGGTAAGATTTCTTTTACACATATGCAAAAACTGACTAGATCCACTCTATTGAGTTCATGTGACAAAGCTGTCATAGTGGGGGATCTATAGGAGTAGCTTCTCTGAGAAGCTGCTAGAAACTTGCCCCATGTGCAGTGTTGTGGAGGAGGACATAGAGAATTGGGAATAAAGCTAAGACAGGAAAGAGGGAGGACTGAGGGAAAGCTGGTTTTAAGATATTTCTTCTCATTCTCATGCTCTGATTTTGAATCATATTAAATAAAATTATTCTGTTCAGATTGGGTCTGTTTTGTTCATGGCAGCTGTCAATGAGCAATCTCTCCCTATCCTTTCATCAACTCATGAATCTTTTGTTATATTGTTTCTCTCCTGCTCCATTGAGGAAGGGAATTGTGACAAATGTAGGCCCAGAGAGCTCCTAGGGCCTCAAGCATTCAGGCTCAGAGATAGAGATCTAAGGCCTTGGAGAAGGCTGGGGGATTTAGAACAGTAAAAGACATTGTAATTAGAATTAAGTCAGTTTTCTGGTATCCTGGCATGGAATCTAGCAACCTAAAGGTCTCACCCTATCATGAGACTGATTTTGCAGTAAACCATTCTTTATTTGCCACATCAGTTGGCCTCATCTCATCTGTATCCTGAACAATTGGTGCCCATCATGCGAGGAGCAAGACTTTTTGTCTCAGTTTGGGACTGCCCTGAAGGACGACTGAAAGGCTGCCAAAAAGAAGCAGCACAGTATCTTCACAACTTTCAACACCTGAGATAAGGGTCATCGGTCTCTAATCAGTTGCTGAGAAGAAGCAAACACCGGACTCACTGGATTTGAGTATGGCCTGAGCCCAGCCTTATGTCACCTGCGAGAGGAGCACAGGTGAGCTCCAGAGAAATTCCGGGACAATGTCCAAAGAACAGAGGGATATTTATACCCACTTAAAAACGCTGCTAAAATCACATTCTTGTGCCATGCCCAAACATGAACTGAAAGATTTTTTAACTTGGGTACAGAAAAAATAATGCAAATATAGATTCAGAGTCTGTTTTTCCTATGTTTTTTTGGGATGATGTTGGAGTTAAACTTCATGAGGCAGTTTCCCATTGAGAGTTTTCATGGGGAAAGTTAATTCCAGCATGTTGCGTTTTGATTGAGATATTTGGAAAACAGCCTGCTTCTGATTCCTCAGTTTTGCAAAGTCAATCTATTGTGTCTGTATTTGCTGATTCCACCCCTCCGCCTGGGGTGGCCCCCCCTCCTTCTTCTTCAGCCTCTGTTTCTACTACAATCACTATGGGTACCAACATTCCTATGATAGTGCCAAGGCCAAGCTCTGAACAAGAGAGAACAGAGAGAGAGCTTGGAGAGAAGCCAGATTTGGACTCCTCAGAGGAAGAAAATTTTAACCCTGACTTTACTAACTCAAAATTAAAATCTGATGTGTCTCCTCCTAATTTAAAGAGAAACCCCTGGTCCTTTCTAAATCAATGGACTTTCCAGAAAATAACTTAAAATTGACTAATTGGGCTAAAGCACAACAGAAAGCAGGAATAAAAAAGTTTTAGCTTGGCTCATAACCAGTTACTAGCTATGCCTCTACCTATGCCTGCTCGTTACTCAAAAGTCAGCGTGTAGCACGACCATGTAACAAAACAAGTAATAGCAACCTAGCAAACCTAGAAGATAAGAAACTGAGTACTCTGAAAAAATTAGTAGATGAACAATTGAAAAAGAGTCACCTTAAACCAACAAATAGCCCCTAGAATTCACCAGTGCTTGTCATACACAAGAAAACTTCTAACTCTTGGAGATTACTTCATGATCTTAGAAGAATTAATGAAGTGATAGAAGACATAGGACATCTGCAACCTGGACTTCCTTCTCTTTCAATGGTCCCAAGAGACTGGCCTCTCTTTATCATCGATCTAAAAGATGGCTTTTTCAGTGTTCCATTTCCTCCAGAAGATGCCCCTTGTTTTGCCTTTTCCGTTCCAAGCATTAACCAACGAGAGCCTTGACAAAGATATCACTGAACAGTTTTACCACAAAGAATGAAGAATTCACCTACTATTTGCCAATGGTTTGTGGCATGAGCTTTGTCTCCAGCTCAACAGAAACATCCCCAAGCAATAATCTTACATTACATGGATGACTTGCTTATTGCAGCACCAGCACAAAAAGAGATGGAAGAAGCTCGTGGCTGTGTAATCACAGAAGTTAAAAATGCTGGACTAGAAGTTTCTACATCAAAGATACAAGCAACCTCACCATAGAAGTATTTAAGATAGAAAATAACAAAGCAATCCATTAGGCCACAAAAAATACAACTTTGAACCAATGTTAAAATTTTACAAGATTTACAGCAACTTTTAGGAGAAATCATTTGGGTCCGATCTTTTAGGGATTACTAATGATGAATTTGCACTACTTTTTACTTTGTTAAGGGGAGACTGTAACATTAAATCTCCTAGAATTCTTACACCTGAAGCTCAAGAAGCCCTTGAAAAAGTCACTGAAGCTTTTCAAAAAAAACAAGCACATCCCTTGTGCTCCAGAAAAGTAATTTTTTCTTACAATATTAGAAGAAAATATGCAGTTGTATGGTCTCATATTTCAACGGGACACTTCTGAAAAAATCCTTTGCTAATAATACAGTGGATATTTTTGCCTTACAAGTCCTCAAAAGCAATTTTTACATTTTTAGAAATGGTGGTTCAGATCATAATCAGAGCCAGATCAAGATTAACTTTAGCAGACAAAGATTTTGTTGTGATTTACCTTCCTCTGAAAAAGGGTTATTTTTATTGGGCTTTACAACATGCAGAAGATTTGCAAATTGCACTGCTAGATTTCCCAGGTGTTTGTTCTATCAACTTTCCAAGTCATAAGCTGTTGCAAGCTAAATTAAGCTTCAGAGAAAAATCTCTGTTGAGAGCCTTTAGATGCTATAACACTATTCTAATGGTTCAGAGAAAACACACAAATCAACAGTAGTATGGCAAAACCAAACAACTAAAACATGAGAATCAAACACTCAAACAGCAGAAAGTTCTCAAATTGTTGAATTAGCAGCAGTAATTAAAGCAGTCCAGCTTTTCCAAGAACATTTTAATTTGATTACAGATTCTGCTTATGTTGCTAATGTATTTAGAAGAATAGAAGGATCAGTTTTTAAAGATGTTGACAATGATAATCCATATCATTATCTTACATGTCTTTACCAAATTTTGCAACAAACAACTAACAAATGTTTTGTTTCCCATATTAGGACGCATTCTTCACTTCCAGAATTTTTGGCAGAAGAAAATGCAAAAGCAGAAGAATTAACATTGTAGCTGTTACAAATACTTTGCCCAATATTTTTCAACAAACAAAATTGAGTCATGCCTTTTTTCATCAAAATGCATAAGCACTTATGGAAATGTTTTGTATCTCTAAAGGTCAAGCAAAAGCTATAATAAGTGCTTGCACTGATTGTCAACTTGTGCAACCTCCTGTGTCTACAGGAGCTACTAACCCACTAGAGTTACAAAGCCTGCAATTATGGCAAACAGATTGTCCTGGGTTGATGCTGAATTGTATCCCCATTTGTCTGTTTAGCTCAGAAATAAGTTTCGCACCTCTAAAAATGGATCTGAGAGTGAAGGCGAAGCAGTTGAATGTCTGAGGCAATTGTTTTCAAAACATAAAGATCAGAGTTTTCAGCTTCCCTCACTCACGGCCTGTGTTGTCTGCAGTGCGGACAGTGAGAGAGCTCTCCTTTGCTTTTTGTTAGTTTTTGGCTGGCTGAGGCAGAGAAGTTCTCCGGACTGTGGTTTTTTTCCTTTTTCTTGGAACTGTTTGAACTGTTTCTTGGAACTGCTCTGGACTAAAAACCCAAAAAGACACCAAGAGCTCACACCCATGGCCCACCAGGCCTGGCCTGGGCCCGGCCTTTCCCAGCTCCAGAGAGACTGACAACAACTGAGTGAGCCGAGCTACAGCCCGCAAGAGAGACTTTCTGAATTTCTTATCTATGCAGAGCAGCCAGAGGTTTTGTTGTTTAGTATTGTTCATTTGTTGTACTGTGGAGTGCATTGCTTGTTAAATAAACAATTTTTCCCACTTTCCTCCAAGGAAATTTCTCTTTCCCTAACCAGTTGGGGGAGGGGCTGTTCGGATTTGCTTTCTAGAGGCACCCCACCAGGAGGTTTCTTCACAAATTTGCCCTAAACCAGGACATAGATATTACCAAATATCCATCTTTTGGAAATTAAAAAATATCTATGTTTCAGTAGACACCTTTTCACATGCAGTTTTTGCTTCTGTACACACAAAAGAAAGTGCCAATCATATCTGTCAACCTTTTTTGCAAGCATTTGCTTCTTCGTGTGTACCCCAAGAAATAAAAACAGCTAATAGTCCTGCATATATAGCTAAAAAATTGACCACATATTTATGGATTGGAGTGTTTGCCACACTTTTGGCATTCCTCAGTCTTCTATGAGTCAAGCTATTATTGAAAAAAACACATCTCACTTTGAAACACATCTTATATAGACAGAAAAGTAGAGTAGAACAAAGAGTGCCACAATACGATTGAGTAAAGCTTTATATGCTTCTAATTTTTTCAATAGCTCTTCTGCAAACCAAACCTGCCAATTTTAAAGCAATTTTCTAATAGCACACAGGCAAAATTAAAATAAACTCCCGTAGCTTTAATCAGAAATCCAAGAACAGGTCAAATTGAAAGTCCATTTTATTTAATAACCTGGGACAAAGGGTTTGCTTGTATTTCAACAGGTACAAGACCTAAGTGAATTCCAGCGAAGAACACGAAACCGTATCACATGCAAAAACAAGCTGACAACCTCACAAGTAGAGAAATCAGCACACAGACATGATCAGAACAGAAACATCTAACAATAGAGAGTGTACACATGAGCAACAACGAACCAGAGGATCCTATTCAAAAGCGACCTCAAGAAGTAGTCAAAAAAAAGAGAGCCTCAAGGAGAAAATTTTCTAGAAAGTAGTGGCTCTCTACCATTAAATAATTACAGATAGACATGAAGTTAAATCAAATGTTATGCTTATGCCTTTTTGGTTTGTTTGCTATTAGTAGTGCAACTTTTCCTGTTAATCAACCTAAAACAAATGTTTGGGTTACTTTAGCTAACGAATCAGGCTTAGACACCATATGCTTAGCCACTTCTACCCCAAAAAATCCATTTTGACTTGCCTGGTTGAGCTGCCCACAGACACATGTCCAATAAGAGAAAAAACAATGCAATTAAAAAGTACTGGCAGCATGTGAAATTGAGATCATAACCCTGTAGACACTTAGAATTATTAGGCAAGAGAACTTCCTCAAGCATCTATAGAGCCTCTGGAGATAGATCTCCTTGGTTCAATAAAAATTGATTTTTGTGTCAAATTCAGCTATACAGGGAAAGCATCATTGTTAGTTAAAGATGTTTCTCCTCATCACTAAGTTTATAAAAAACAGACTTCTTGATGCAATTACACTTCTTCAGTACTTGCATGGTCTGTTAACACACCTTTGCAGCTGCTGCAAGGGATGTTTTTTATCTAGAGGGATAGAGCTTGGCCTGCCATTCCATCACACATTGTAAATAGTCCATGTAGTTTAAAAATACTCACTTTGTTAACATCAAGTATGAAAATGATCATTGACAACAAATGCAGAAGTAAAAGGTCTGTTCATCAGTATGAGTCAAATTATAGAGATGCTCTGGAAACTTAGAGTTTTTGCAAAAGGTTTTCAGCATCTGCACTTCTATCTCAACTTGCCTCTGCAGTGGCATTAAAGCAAATAAATTGAATAGGCTGTTGGTTAAGCAAACAAACCAATGCTACTTCTCTTACATTAAGTAGTATGTTGGCAGATGTTAAAAGTACCAAACATGCAACCCTACAAAACATGGCTGCTATTGACTTTGTCCTATTGGCTCATAGCCATGAATGTCAAGACTTTACAGGATGTGCTGCATGAATTTTTCTGATCATTCAGAATCCACCCATAAAGCATAGAACAATTAAAAGAAGTGTCAAAAATTAAAATTGACGATGGAACCTAGTTAGACAATCTGTTCAATCAATAAAATTTTGCATCTCAGTTAAAAAACTTGTAAAAATTTGCATTTGTATCTTGATTATCATAGTAGTTGCGCTAATAATGGTGTCTTGCTTACTTCAATGTATGCAGTGGATAATTGATAAGGCTATTAATAGAGTATTTCTAGTTCAACAAAAAGGGGGAAATGTGACAAATGTAGACTCAGATAGCTCCCAAGGCCTCAAGCATTTAGGCTCAGAGATAGAGATGGATACAATGTTTGATCTAAGGCCTTGAAGAAGGCTCGAGGATTTAGAACAGTTAAGTAAAAATTGCATTTATAGTTTATATAGAAATATGTCTTAAACAAGTAGAAATATGCTTTATATAAACAAATAAATATGTTAAGCAAGAGATTAGAAAAAATTAAAGTTTAGTAATAGAACCTGTTATAGAGTTGTTAAAAGTAAAAGGTACTGCTGTCGTAGAATTATATTATTGGATAAAAAGAAGCATCGCAGTAGAAACAAAACAAATGTAGCCAATAGTGATTTATTAAGATGCTAGAGAACTTTGTGGAAGTAGTTGATTGGAAAAGAAATTTATAAAATACATTGTAACTAGAATTAAGACAGTTTTCTGGTATCATGGTGTCGAATATGACAACCTAGAGGTCTCACCCTTCCATGAGACTGATTTTGCAATAAACCATCCTTTATTCGCCACATCAGTTGACCCTGTCTCATCTGTATTCCGATCATGGAATGTTAAAGTGGCTTTGATGGGCACCTGGCCTTCAGCCAGAGTGAAACCACCACACCCACAGACACTACTTTGATGTTGCTCAGAGAGTACAGAACTATTTCACCTTTGTATACTTAGAAATATCTAAATGAATTATATTTCACAGCATGGTCTTGCACTTCTCCTTCAGTTAGCAAAACATCATTGAGATGCTCTTAATATCATCATCAGTATTTCTAAACTGGTCCTGTTTTTGTAAAACTGTCTTTAAGGCAAGATGTTAGGCAGCCTCCACCACAGATGTTTCATAATTAAATTGGATATCATGAAATGTAATGTAGATAGTATTACTAGGTTATTGAAGGTAAATATTCATAGATTAATCTTGCTCTCTTTACCTTGAAAATCTATGCAATTTAGAGATCCTAAGTTCTAAAATTAATCAAAGTCTTAATGAATTAACAAAAACAAGTTTTTGTGTTTTAAAAAAAGTATAAAAATAGACTGCTTTAGCTCATGCTCTGCTAAAATTACCTGATGTGTAGGTGCTAACAGGCATATGTGCAACCAAGTGTATACATACAGGGACTTCTGTTATACATTCTCCTAATTACTTAAATTGCTTATCAATACTCACTCACTCGTTCAGAAACGCATGTCCATGTGAAGTCATTTATTGCAGCAATTTCCATTACAGCTTTCTTTGAATACTGTCTCACTGTCAACATCAACTGGTCAAACCCTAGCTATTCATATGATTCCCATGGTATCTGTACATATAGAGTATGGAATTTGTGAGATAATACCTGTGCTAACAAGGTATGAGACGAGTCTTATTTTGTGCATCCAAGATGAATGCTGCATCATCTATCCAAAGCATGGACAAACATGAGACTAAGACTTACATGATACAGTGAATTTATGGTGTGAGAAAGAAGAAAATAGAAGAAGACTTGCCTTCTGGCATTTGAATATTCTCTTCAAATGCAAAAACTGCCACTTATATTAACTGTTTGAAAACATCTGAGTTGTTTTCTGAGAGAGTACTCATTTGAGATGAGTACTTAACAGTCCTTTCTTCACTTACACACACATGACAAAGACAAGTTATTAGAGTATCCTCTTAGAAGATGTTTTGGTTTAATTGGGTTTTGTTTGTTTTTCCAGAATAAATTATGAGGAAAGTAGTAAATGCTAACAGAGCTCTTTAAGTACACTTCTTATACTTAAAGAAATGTACAATGTTCTTGTAGCCTTGCCACCAAAGGAAAAACATTTGCACATAATTTTGCATAGAAAATACATGCTGTATTTTGTCAGTGTACTGCTACCCATCAGCATGGAACTTCCTGTCCTGTAACTGCACATCTCAGATTATAAAACACATATGCATGTCTTCCTTTTAAATTGTCATTTATTTATTTCATAGCTGAGGAAACATTTCTCAATGTGAGAAAACAAGTATAACACCTACTCACTCAGCTGAATATAAGCCTCAATGAAATTCACCTTGTATAGCTTATTTCCAGAGAAGATGACATGACTTTGAGAAATATTAGATTCCAATGCTGCTTTCACCTATCCAGAAAGTTAATTCAAATTATTGCCGTGTGACTAATACAAAGATTATATTGTGATACAGCTTGAAAGGGTGACCATCTTGCATGCACTCTGAAAAGTGTGAAGTTCTGTACATGAATAATAGAGAAATGTGAATCAGCACAGGTAGATCAGTGATTTGTCTACTACACAATGAAGGGCTAATAGATTAATTTGCAAATTGTTTTATTTTTTCCTTACACCTCTGTGTCAGAGACTGAAATGTTTCATGCCTTAAACATTGTTATGAAGGAGTTTTGCCCATTATAGCAAAAACTGTATAAAGACAACCACAGAAGCCCACCCCTCCTCGAAGATGCCTGACTGAAACTTTGACCTGTGAGATAAGCTGCCCAGATATGATAAAGAGGATGCTATTGTTCAATCATCTCAGGCTGAGGGAGAAACAAACAAGGCTGAGGAAAAGGAATGCATCCATAAGAAAGTCAAACACAGCAGAAAATCATCCCTGGCTGGGTTTGGTGTAAGAGACCCCACAGCCCCCAGAGGCCAGTTTTACACAGACTTCCTCCAGTTGAGGGGGGAGGAGGCTTTGGGGTTGTGGGGTAATCTCTGGTCAAAGGAACTGAATATCCATCTTCCCATGCACAAACCAGCCCAGCTGTGAAACCCCCAGACCCACAGGCCACATCCACAGGACATTTATGTGAGAAGCAACTGAGGGGTGTCATAATCCATCAAAGACCCCCCAAGGTGGTCCCCAGACATATTCCTGAGGCCTTGTACCACAGGACTGCATGTGATGCGAAGTGATGCAACAGATCCAGAGTCTGCTGCAAGACACTCTGTCAAACTGCCCCTCCTTCTTCTCCCCACCCAGGGAGGCACCTGGACATTCCTAACTGGCCTGACCATATATAAATCCATTGGATTTTATGCTTTTTGAGGGGCCAAAGACCACCAAGAAGACCAGCTGGAAAGGATCAATGGAACATCACTGGTATTCACGGAATGGTGATATTTTCTTTCATCTGTCTCTGTCATTCTCTTTCTGTCCCCCCCAGCTCCTCTCTATTTCTTTCTCTTTCTCTCTCTCTGTGTATCTCTCTCTCTCTGTGTATCTCTCTCTCTCTCTCTCTCTCTCTCCCTCTCTCTCTCCCCCCTCTATTTACTATCAAATAAAATCTATACTATTGACTTTGGCATGTGTTGTCATTTTCACCTTAATTTGGGCAGAGGCATTTCTAATAACTTTAAAAACCAGACTGTAACACCCTGTCACTGCGTAAGCCACTTGAGTAAGATCCTTCATTTTTCTAATTCCAATTCTTTTACACTGTATTCATTATTTCCATTTTTAAACATGAGCTCTAAATTTTAGAGCAGTCCAGTTGTACATACAACTCAAAAATATCCCTCATCTGAAAATCTGCCAGTCTGATGCTCATTTATATCACAAGTCTTTCACTCTTGCACCAAGCACTATGTCCCAAGGTGTGCAATATGTGCCCAGGTAAACACCTTTACATTCCCAGAGAAGTTAAAAAGATGCTTTGGCACAACTGAAATTTCAGGTTGGATGAAAAACTACACAAATAGAAAACTTAAAAATATTAAGGTACATCCTTTAATTGCCCGTAAGGAAAACCCACCGAGCATGTATGGTTATGAAAATCTGTTCCTTTGTCCCATTATTGCCTGAAAGGGCAATGAACAGAATACTGCTTGGGACAGATTTGCTACCTGCAACAATCTATAATTTGGTATTATGTTCCTGAAATTACAGCATGCAGTCTCTGCATCATACTGCAGGAAAAGAAATACTTTTGCTGCCTTGCAGCTCTGTCACTCCACAAATCCCAGGACACATCAGGCCTCCTTGGGTGGACATTCCCAGAGGAATTACACTGCTTTGCGCATGCGAAGCCATATAACCTAAGACACATGAAAAAATAGTTTTAAAATTCATATGCTTTCTCCTTAATAAACAATCTTTCAGGACACAAAAGTCACAGTCTACCCTGCTCTGCAGAATATTGAAATAACCATGCATCAGTCACATCCTTCATTTTCTCTGTGTTTGCTTTTGCAGTACTTGCAGATATCCATTTGCAAATATGATCATTCCAAAACACTGCTGCCTCTGTGCTAGAGGGTTTCAGCATTCATCAATTTGAGTAGTGTTAGAGAATTGTACAGAAAGTAACAACAAATTAGGAAGTTTGCTGTATGAACATTTTATCTGCCCTGACTTTGACAAACCATCCTGCCCTGTTCAAAAACTATGATATTGAAATAAACCATACAAAGTTTGCACATATTCATTTCTTCTTGTCCTCTTTCTTCTCCTCAAATTCAAATCCCTTTTCAAAAATATGAGATGACAAGAGATGTAGAAAGCACCTTTAAGGTTATCTTTTTGCTCATCTAGCAAATTATATGGCTATCTACCTCTGGACAAGATTTGAGGATCTGCATCAACATGCAAAGAACACAAAAGAAGGACAGGATCTATGGCTGCTTCAATGGTCACACTGTCAATTGAAACTGAGCACAACAAACTCCAGCACAACAAAGATCTCTAAGACCAAACAAAATCAGCAGTGAACAACAATTAGGATGGTTTCCTAAAGAAACTTCAGTCATGCTCATGGTAAACTAGAGGCAATTTGCTTAGAGGATAAATTTTTTCAAGACATCAATTCAGCAACAAAATTGCCATCAAGTTAAAAACAGCACCTTGATGCAGATGAGAAAAAAGCTATAGTGTCCCAAGAAGCAAAGTATATCCTAAGTTCATTTTACTATTCAATAAAATAAGATAACATAATAAGATCTGACTTCTCTTTTAGCAGTCTGATACACATTTTCTAATTCCTAACTTAGAGTGGACAGAGCAAAATACAGTTTAAGAACTACCTGTTCTCACATTTCATTTATATTCTTAAAAGTAGAGGATCTTAAGCATGAATCTGCCACTCATGGCATACCTGTTTCCTGTCTATACTACATTTAAAAGCAGCCTGTCTTAAAATGATCACAAATCACACGCTGACATTTGGTCACCTTCTTGTTAAAAGGAGCTAGCTTTACCCTAGCTTTACCACATCTCTCTGTGGCCATCTCTCCATTTCTGTCGTTAAATAATGCAGCACATGTGGCAAAACAGCCAGATCATGTACTGTTCATTAAGAGGTAGAAATGACACAACAGGTGGACGTCAGGTTTTGTTCACTACTTTGCACTTATTTGGTCTGATATTTAATCGACTTAATATGCATTTTGGTAAGAGGAATGAGAATGAACCATTTATCTAAATCAGAATGATTCATCCAAGGATTATTTTTCCCTCCTGCATATTTTTTTTTCAAAATCTCAAATAAAATTAAATTGTCCTGAATTACCTTTTTGGTACATTTCTAATAGACTCCAAAAACACTTCACTCCTCTATTAATATTGCTCAGCTAAACATCCCATGCTTGAAAGGTCTCAGTATAACAATGAAAACTTTCTGCTTCAAAGAATGAAAACCTTGAAAAATACCTTAATGAAGCCAAGAAGGTTTCCTGGAATAAATAAATAAATAAATAAATAAATAAATAAATAAATAAATAGATAGATAGATAAATAAATGGTCCAAATGCTTGCATGAATTTGGGCCAGTTTCTGTCAAATTTCCCCTTGTTATTATGCACCTAGAATTCATTCACAGATTTCAATTGAGTTATGGCTGCACACAGATTTTTGTTCAGAATTGAAAACTTTTATTAAAACAAAGAAAAATCTTGAAAGTCGAAATTATTTCCATTTTCATTCAGACTTGAGCACATGTAGAAAAGACTCCTCTGCCCAGAAGTCTACTGACCACAGTCTTCTTTTGCAGCTTAAATTACATCCACTGAAGATTGAGCAGAGTCTGATTTAGACTCATAATGTCATGAAAAGTCAGTGTAGTAAGTCAAAAACATGCTAAATAATTTTTTAACATATCTATGAATCAGCTCTGCAGCAATCTCATATCAGTGGCAAAACAGAATAATACATAGCAGTAGGTGCCTAGCAAATGCCATGAGAACATATGCAGAAAGTTTCCTGTATTTGTTTTTCACAACTGATCACAGATTCTGGCATTTGAGTAACAGGACAGTAGTCTGGAGGCTGGACGTGTTCCATTACCTACACAATGCCTGAAAACAATAAATTTATGCTGTTTGGGCTACAGCAAAACTATTTTTATGAACTGAAATGGGAAAAGGTTTGGTATTTAATATGAATAATAATTTTTAAAAATATGTCTTCCATTAAATATAAATTAACAGGACAGTATTAACTACTCGTATCAAAATGGTGATGACAACGACAAAACACTTGAAAAGACTTCCTGTATTTTAAATGAGAGTGAAAAATATGTGCTTTCCTCTCAACTGTTTCTTTTTCTTTCTTCTTCCCCTTTGCCCCACTCCCCTGTCCTTTAGCTTAACATTCAGTTGTGGGTTTTGCATTTTGTTGGAGTTGTGCCCAACATACCTGGTTTGTCACTTGACTTGTTAATGACAAACATTACTGCTAGTTTCTAATGCTTCTTGCAACAGCTAAATTTTGTCCCTCAGTAAGCTTCCAGGCTTTCCATCTGGCTGAGTTGGTGCAGTGTGTTCATAGGTTTCAACTTACAACACTGCCCTGAAAGGAGCAAAATTTCCACTTGGTGACACTAGAGAGAAAAGCAGGCTTAAGTCTGTGACAGCCCACAGATTCTCACCAGAGAAAAAATAGTGGGTACTTGATACCACACACCCTACTTTCAAAGATATGCTACTTTTTTCACTCCAAAATACTCCTAGAACTCTTACTTGCAGTTTTTGTGGTCTCAAAATCAAACTACATCTGTTCCTGATTGGATTGGATCTGGAGGATGTTTTACCATATGTTTAAGGAAAACATCACAGTATAACATACTACTTAACTTTGTTGCCATCAGATAGTCCTTTACAAGTGGATTAAACTGTACAGGAATTGCCTTTGAGTGCCTTTTTAATGTTTCTTGCTTGTAAAATTTAAAGGACTCAAAGTTTCAGCAAAATACTTTTATCTTCACTCATCACACTCTCCGACTGCCAAGAGTAAAAAAGCTGCTCTCCCATTTTCTTACTGGGAATAATATATTATAACGCGACAGTCTTGATTTAGTAACAGAGTGAGGAACTTAGGGTGCACAGGACATGCACAGATCAGGACAATGTATCTGTTCCAGAACGCACATCCCTTCCTCCCAAGCCTCCCAAGCGCCTTTCAAGTGCAGATCACAGGCTGGAAGAATAGGCCAGGTGGCCTCCAGTCTATTTTCAGTGTTATTTGCCTGAAAACTCAACTGGTCCTTCCCATTACAAGACGCTTTATTAGAGTCACTTCACATCAGAAAAGCCTGGAACTCTGCATGTGCACAAAAAGACCATGCTGGGTATAACCACATGACAGGAGGGGAGGAGGTTGTGACATATGCTTTGAGATGTCTACCATTCTGTTAAGCTACTGATCAAGTTCAGCTACATCTAAAAAGTTAATGGGATATGCATACAGAAATTTCCTTAGGAAAAATATAGTCAGTTTTCCTTAGGATACCAGGCTAATATTATGGCAACAGGAATTTCAAGGCATACCAGTTTGGTATTAGAGGCTATGTAGAGGCTATTCATGTCTCATGGTGGAGAAAACTAAGTAATACTTTATTAAACACTTCCTTATCAGGATTAAGACTCCACTTAAATTCATGGATTTTCCTACACACAACTTCCCACCCCTACATAGTTTCTTCTATAAATCTGAAGGGAAGACTGGGCTGGAAAATTCAGTAGGTCAGGCAGCTAACAGTCCCTGGAACAGCCTTGTATACATGAATGTCACACAGACATTTAAGATTCACATGATTGTACAGGTATACTACGTTTGGCTTTAGAAATATCTCTTCCCTCTCTATGTGTCATGCCCCAACATAGTCTATCCACATCAAGAACTGCAGTTGATCTGATGCTGGCAAAACCAGAATTGGAGATCTTGCACATGTATAAAACAAATGCTCAGGGTTTGTGATGGTATAAGATTCAGTTGATATACATCAGGCAGAGAAGTGTGGTGACAGGTATTGGTCAGTCCTCAAACTAGGGTCTTTTGGTCTTTGTTTATCCATGGAGTTTTAGCTCAAACTCCTGATTCCATCTCAGAAGTGGATTTGTTCCCTGCTATTCGGAGGCACAGTTTTGTTAGAACACCCACAAGTCACTGTCTTGCCTTATCGTCAATAATATACCTATCTTATGAAGTACAAGAAGACAATGATAAAAAAAACCAAAAACAATTTAAAAACCCCTCATGTATTTCTCTTTCAACTGTCTAAAAAACACCTTCTTGGACCCCATGTGGATACACACAAAGGTAAGAAGAAAATGCAGCCTTTGAATAGTCTTTCTCCTCTTATTCCCCTTCTGACTTATAGATCTCGATCTACAAGAAATGGGCACATAGCTCTCACAAAGCATAACATGAGCCTACAAGGGAGACATGATTAAAAGCAAGAGAGACAAACAATGTTTTAATGATAAATGAGACCTGGATCTATTGTAGATGAGTTTAAAATACAACAGGAAAGTGTATTTCACATGCTCAGCTTGTGGAGTGATTTTGTTTATTATTTTAACAAGTGAAATCCCTCTTTCTTATTTCTGTATGTGTTGTGATTTTTTAAAATCCAAATAAACCAGGCTGTAAATAAATATTGAGACCCAGCAAGGAGAGAATGTGGGCTTTATTCTACCCATCAATTAGCCTTGATCACCTGTTCTTTACATCAGTCACAGCTGTCCTGCACAACACGACTTCTAATTTTCAGACCCCACATACCGCTTTAAGTAGACACAGCCAGGCTTTGATGCTCAGAGATTGTCAAAATGTGAGACGTGGAAAAGCAGGAATCCTGCAGGTCTCTCTCAAGTGACTGGAGATAGGCTCTTGCTATGACTCAGACAAGACAGTGAAGTAAGGCTCATAGCTGTTATTTCCAGTGACATCACCTTAAAACCATAGAATCATAAAACAGTGTGAGTTGGAAGAGACTTTTTAAAGGTCATCTAGGCCAGCCCCAGGAACATCTTCAACTAAGTCAGGCTGCTCAGAATCCAGTCCAACCCAACCTTAAATGTTTCTAGGGATGAGACATCTACTATCTCTCTAGGCAACTGCTCCAGTGTTTCACCATTTGTATCGTATAAAAATTTTCTTCCTTCTAGTTAATCTAAATTGACCCCCCTTCAGTTTAAAACCATTACCCCTTGTCCCACAACAAGAGGCCCTACTGAAAAGTGTGTCCCTATCTTTCTTTTAAGCCCCCTTTAAGTACTGTAAGGTCATGATGAAGTGTCTCTGGAGTCTTCTTTTCTCCAGGCTGAACAGCTCCAATTCTTTTAACCTTTCCTCAGAGGAGAGGTGTTCCATCCCTTTGATCATTGTTGGGGCCCTCCTTTGGACCTGCTCCGATGGATCCATTCTTTGTTATGCTTGAGAACTCTAGAACTGGACACAATACTCCAGGTGGGCTCTCATGACAACGGATTAGGGGAGTGGAATCATCTCCCTCGATCTTTTGGCCTTGGTTTTTGATTCAGACCCGGACAGAGTTTTCTGGGCTGTGAGCACACTCTGTTGGGTCATGTTTAGCCTCTTATCCACCACAACTTCCCCAAGTCCTTCTCTGCAAGGCTGCTCTCAATTTCTTCATCCTCTAGCTGATATGGTGCTGGGAGTTGCCCCAAGCCAGGTGCAGAACCTGGCATTTGAGCTTGATGAACCTCAGTAAGGTTCTCATGGGCCCATTTCTCAAACTTGTCCAGGTACCTCTGGTACTTTAGTTGAGCCAATCACTTGATCTGGTGCCACTTGAAAATTTACTGAGGGTGCACTCAATCCCTTTGTCTATGTCTCCAATAAAGACATTAAGTAGCACTGGCCCCAACCCAATATGGACACCTCCCTCAGGGGCCCAAATTGGTTCCCCAAGCTGCTGATTACCCTGTGGATGTGACTGTCGAACCAATTCCTCCTCCAGTGAACAGCACCCCCCTCAAATCCATCTTTCTCCAATTTAGAGAGAGGATGTTGTGGGGAACCATATCAAAGGCCTTAAATAAATCCAGATAGATATTTCCTAAATTCAGATTAGATCTCTTCCCTTGCTCACTGATGTAATCATTCCATCATAGAAGGTCACTAAGGTTTCTAGATCAGGCAGGATGTTACTTTGGTGAAACTGTGCTGGTTGTCTCAACTCACCTCCCTTTCATGTGCCTTAGCATGGCTTCTTGGAGGATCTGTTCCATGATCTTCCCAAGCATAGAGGTGAGATTGACAGGCTGGTAGTTCCCAGGATCTTCTTTTCTACCATTTTCTGAGATGGGTACAATGTATCTCTTTTTCCAGTCACCAGAATCTTCACCTGACTGCCACAACTTCTTGAATATCATGGAGAGTTGGCTTGGTAACTACATCAGCCAATTCCTGCAATGCACCTCACTAGGTCTCCATGGACTTAGGTAGAATCACGTTCCTCAGGTGGTCATGAACCCGATCTTCACTTACAGCAGGAAATGCTTTCCTTCCCCAGTCCCCATCTAATGGTTCATCCTCACAAGAGATGTGGGAGGAGAGGTTGCCATTGAAGACTGAGACAATAAAGTTTTTGAATCCCTCAGCCTTTACTTTGTCCACGGTTACCAGTTTGCCAACCTTGCTTATCTTCTTCGGCCTTTCTTTTCTGGCTGTTGTACCTGTAGAAGCTCTTTTTGTTATCCTTTGCCTGGCCAAGTTTAGGTCCAGCTTCACCTTCAGCCTTCCTCACCTCATCCTTACAAAACTGGGCTGTATCTCTGTACTCTTCCCAGAATATCTGTCCTTGTTTTCCCTGCCTGTGCATATATTCCTTGCTGTTTAGTTTGACCAGCAGGTTCTGACTCAGCCATGCTGGTCCCTTGCCTTCCTTGCCCTTTTTTTGCACCTAGTGATCAAGAGCTCTTGAGTTCTATGAAAGGCATCCTTAAAAGATCTGCCAGCTGTGTTCTGTTCCTTTTTCCCTGAGAGTGGTTTCCCAGGTGGTCCTATGGACTAACTTGAAGAGCTGTAAGTTTGCTTTCCTAAATTCCAAGGTCCTGACTTAAATCTTTGCCTGACCCATACCCCTCAGTTATGCTGGTTTGGGTTTTGCCTTCTTTTTTTCTGTTTTCTGATTCTCTACACATATATTTGTAGCTCTGTAGTCTATTGTATTAGCGGCTAGTTTTCACAGTACTTTCCCATGGCCTTTCCTTAAGCAAAAACACAAAACAAATTCCAGAGTTTCAAGCCCCAGGAAGTGCAGAGCCCCAATGCTATCTTGGTTCTTCTGGGGAACCAAGGTTGAGAACAGCTCTTCAAGATAAATTTCTTAGAGAGAGCACAGCTAGTGCCGATGGGGGTACTTCAGAGAAGGAAACTCCAGGAGGGGGAAATTGCATCACCACTTATTCTCCTAATTGGTGCTTTTTATCAATTATGCTATTTTCCTAAAACTAACAAAAATGTATTCACCCCTGGGGGAGAGTGGGCTTTTGTGGACATCTTTCCATAACCGCCTCTGAAGGCCTTCAAATAAAGATCCACTCTTATATTACCTCCTTGTCACATATAGGTAAAACCTTACAAAAGAAAGGCCTTGTAAAACCATGCTTCAGGCCTTGTCACTTCAGCTAAGTATAGCTAAGAGCTAGCCTGTCCCATGAGAACCTGCAAGTGCATCAGCCATTGCTCATGAAAAGTATCTGACACCTGCGAAAATAAGAACTCTATCCCATAAGAATCTGTGAAGAAAAAATATGAAATCTGTGAAAGAAAATAAACTTAGCACATACGCATATGAGCACCTACTAACCAATGAACTGAGTGGCAAGAAAGTTACTAACCAATTAGAACTAAACACTCTGCTTTTGAAAACTGTATAAACACAGACTGTACACATTAACGAGGGGCTTTTGCCGCTTGACTTAGAAAGTGTCATGTCTGTCTTTGTCTGACCTCACATGATACCTCCTTACTAAAATTCTCTCAGGTTTCATTTCCAGGTTTGGAAAAAGGCAGTATCAGGACTGCAAACTCCACCAATACCAAATGACTGTAGCCCAGTGATTTCAATCTTGACACTCCCAATAACTCACTTGCATTGATGACCATCAGGTGCCACAATCCCTCTGGTAGGGCTGTTTATTATCTGACTTAAGTTATCCTCCATGCATTCTAGGAATTGCCTGTGCTACTTTTCCAGTAGATGTCAGAGTGGTTGCAGTCCCCTGGAAGGATGAGACCCTGTGAGTACGATGCCTCCCATAGCTGAAGCAAGAAAGCTCCATCAATAGGAACCCTATGATCAGATGGGGTGTAATGGACACCAACCACAATGTTCCCTTTGTTGACTCAGTCTCTGATTTTTTACCCGTATGCTTTAGACCAGCTCATGGCTGTTCCCCAGAGAGAGCTCTTAACATTCCATCCATCTCTTGATATAGATGGTAACCCCTTTGCCCTTCCTTCCTCTCCAGTTCCTTCTGAACATCCTGGAGCCATGCTCCAGTCACAGGATTCCTCCCACCAAATTTCAGTAGTGATAATGATGTCATGCTTTCTAGCAGCAAAGTGGCTTCAAGCTCCCTGGTTTTTGTTCATGCTGCATACATTGGTATAGCCACATGTTTAAGGCTCATGGGCTGACTCCCAGCACATGCTGTTATGACTGAATTATTTTCATATTTGGAGCACTGCAATTGATTGATTACCCTACCTCTATGCTGTAGACTAAGTGGCCAGAAGCTGTCAGGAGTAAGACTTTACATCACCCACAACCAAATCAGAAAAATAGAAAGATTAGCTGCCAGTGAGATTTAAAACCACAAAGCAGAACAGAAGCTGACAAGAAAAGCAAAGTAAACTGTCCTTGGAAAGATAAACTTTGCAGCTGACATAAGAAAAGCAACCATTAAGGTAAGCAGGGGTGTTACAAGCCTCAAGTTAAAAACTGTAAGTATTTTGAAAGGTAATAGAAGAACATGTGCAAGCCTTGAGCTGAAAAACAGTCTGACCTTGAAGTAACTGAATCTGCCTGTCTGGTTCTTGGGTCTTACGGCCTTGGCAAGAGACAATATGCATCACTTCCTGGTACAGCATATTTACACAGGTATCCAATAATCTGTCTGGTATGAGACAGAGGGTCTTTGCCTCACCTCCTGCCCGCTACCCTGATTAACTTTGCCACCTCAAGGCCCCAAGTGCTAGACAAAGCCAACTGAACTGCTCCAAGATTCCAGATCAACTTTATCTGTCAATGCAGACCCTGGACCAAGGATAGGGAGGCTTCCATGAACACTGTATGATTTTTTTACAGACCAGCATATTTATTCTGCCCTGGATGTCTCAGTCAGCTCGTGCCATCATATCTCCTGTCACAAGATCCAGCACAGTCATTATATCCCATAAGCACCACCACAGTCAGATAATGTCTCGATGTTCCAGATCTCCAGACTCAAAATAACACTGAATCTCTCCAGTACATTAAAATACGTCTAGGAGAAATCATCACATCTTGGGCACATGCAATTTTCAGCTGAAGCAGTGCCACCCACTTGTGAACCCTTGAATCATCCAGGCAGTATTCTGGTGACAAAAGCAGCAGTTTCTCTTGTATCGTCTAACATAAAGAGCTGGCACAAACCTCTAGGTGGTGTTTGCAGAACACCAGAATTGTTTTTTGTTTTTTGACTGTTTTTTGTTTCTATGCTCTCCCTGGTGGGTGCCAGCTCAGCATTATCAAAATGCCTGCTTGGATAGTGCTTGCAAGGACTAGCACACAGAAGTTAAAGCAGCCTATAAAGTTGTTATACAGCCTCCTTAAGAGTTAATTAATTAGCACTGTTCATTCTTATTGATACTGCTCCACTGCTCATCACAGGGACCTAGCAGATCAAAAAGCAGATTCAGGAGGAGAGTTACAGACTTCAATGTTGATAACCACTGATAGTTCTAGCCAACATCCAGATCAAACAGCCCTGAGAAGTCCATATGAATATTCCTGGGCATCAATTCACAGCCTTGCACAGCTGTTAAAATATATAGTGATCATAGCTCCTGTAATAGTGAATTGGCATATTTGTGCAAAGAAAATGAGGTGTCAGATTGGTTGCACTAAGAGTGGACTAAGAAGCTAATCACTTCTATGTCCCCAATTAAATTTTTCCCTTGTCGAAAAGGGACAAACCACCACAATTCCACTGTAATTTCAAGTGAAATTCAAACTTGGACCTCTGCTGTCTTTAACAGACAAATAGACTAAATGCCAGTGAGAAGGGATTTTAAAATCTGTATTTTAAGCACTGCTGTAGTATAACCAATTAGGACACAAAATTACTTGTAACTGCAAATTCAGTGCATTACTGCAAACAAGTACATACTACAATCTCTTTCAGAAAAGAGATAGTAAAATAATTATACAAAAAAAAATCAAGACCATCAGAACACTTCTAAGTTTTTAAAAGATCATGCATCACGTGTATTTGGGATGTAAAGAGAGGGCTGGTTTAGTTTTATTTTTTTATTTTTTTGCTTTACATCTGGATTACAATGGATTATTAATGCAGAAAAGGTATACCTGAATCCATTGAAATAACCATATTCCTTCTTTTATGATTATATGTGTTTCCAGCTAATATCTAGATGTTGACAAAATCAAATATTGATCTCTTCTTAATTTTCCAAGCTACAGAAGATAATTGCACAGTAGAAAACAATATCTAATACAAGATGTGGCAACTGGTGTTTCATGCTGCTTATATGTAGTCATTTAAAAGATAGGAAATCACAAGGAAGTGTGACTCATTTTAACTTTGGAAAGACATTTTCCTAACTGTGTGTCTCAGTTTAGAGACAAATTTTAGGAGAAAATGCACTGGAATGAGCATTTCCTCTAAAGAGAAGGGGTTCAACAATTCTCAACAATTTGTCAATGAGAGAAATGTTAACCAGCAGGTGAAAGTGAAAAAAAATGCCAAACTGTTTATTAACAAAAACAAACAAAAAAAACCCAAACAACAACAAAAAAAGAAGTGCCTACAAGGCACAGAAAAAGACTGAATAAATGCTTTCCTCTTTTGTTTCAGGGAAGAGGAGGAACAGGAGTTCATGCTGCCGCTCAGGCACAATAGATGGGAATATTTTTGGCGCTAGTCTCCTCCTCAAA
This sequence comes from Polioptila caerulea, assembly GCA_013397295.1. Classification (NCBI taxonomy): domain Eukaryota; kingdom Metazoa; phylum Chordata; class Aves; order Passeriformes; family Certhiidae; genus Polioptila; species Polioptila caerulea. The sequence continues at coordinate 76,440 of VYXF01012558.1, forward strand.
GCCAGTGAAGCTGGTGGGTTTTGGTATCCTTTCTTGTGCTGGTTCAGCTTCTCCGAGGTCTCGGGTTCGGGACAACCCCTCCAATGGCTCCCTGGACCGATGAAAAAACAAACAAAAAAAAATCCCAAAAATAAACCCAAGAGGATTCCTGGTACAGCTTCTACAGCCTCCAGACTAGGGGAAGGAAAAGAAAGGGAAACTTCTTCCTTCAAGCTAGCAAGAAAAACTAATCCAACAAAAGGAACACTGTAATATCCTGGTCGACCTGAGCATGCTGGAGAGTAAGTTTGAACAAAAACCCTGCAGAAGCCCAAGGCTCCCCACCCCCACGTCCGTCTTAAAGTGACTTAAAGTGTCCGTCTTAAAAGCAGCCATTTCTGGGCATAAAGCAGACAATTAGGGAATAAAATATCATCATAAAATCATCCCAAGACACTGTGCGTGAAAGGATTCATATACTGCTTTAACAACAATGAATCAGATGCAGTATGGGAATTGCTGCATTTCCCATTTTTTTGCAGTCATATTCAAAAACAAGGCTTGGTTCTTCTTTCCGTGAAACTAGTTCATCTAAGCCCACCACCACCCCCACCCCTACCCGAAGATTCAGTCACCAGAGTCCTAATTAAGACATGCAACACTGGACAACTTGTAAAACACACTTCTTTCCCAAAAGGCACCAGAGAAGCAAAATCTTCTCCTAATGTCTAGCAAACAAGAAACAAAGCCCAAGCCTACCAGGCAATCACAGGCATTCAGACACAGAGTGAAGGAAGCACTTAAAGCTCATGACACACAGAAGTGTGCCAATTAATCAAATACACACTCCTTCATGCAAAAGATGCTACTTTTAGCACCATAATATCAAGCTAACAAACCTAAAAAAAACCCAAATAAGAACACTGCAGCATTTTTGTTTTTCTTTAGACGGTAATTGCAATGTACTTGTGAAAAACAAGGTTCACTTTCCTGGTAAAATTTTAAAAGTTTAATAAAAGACAATAAAAGACAAGATAATAGAGCAAAAATACTGCCGGGTGCTTGGCATTCAGCCAAGAGCACACACTAACTCAGAAAACATTTCTTTAAGTGCATCAACATATTGCATATTCATAGACTCTCATGCATTATTCAAAAAAAAATTTCCTTTGAGTTCCCCCAACCTGCCCCTGCATTCCATCTTGTAAAGCAACATTTTTTTATTTCTCCTTGTGGCTCCATTCTGTTGCACATTCTCATAACCAACGATCAATAAATTCCTTCCCTGAGGTTCTGGTGTCCGTCACCACCATCTTCATCCAGATAGGATAATCCAAGAATGTGAAAGATTTCCTGATTATCTTTTACCATTCTCTGAGTCAGTTACAAAAGCTTTTTTTTACATTACCATGCCCAAGAAAAATATCTTTATCACACTACTATTTCCAAGTTTTGTTAATAGCAGAAATAAAAGAAACTATATTCAAACAGCAAAGTTTTCCAACATAATACATATGGCGTTCATTTTAATATTTGCGAAAAGCCAATAATATAATATGTACTTATAACAGTACTCTTGCAGAAGGCTAGGATTTTTCCTTTTTTTTCTTTCTCTCAGGGAATTTTGTCCCATTTGCTGCTAAGAAACAGTAATAACAGATACTTAAGAGACAAAAGAAGTTGGCCAAGGTGTGGGGAGAGAGGCAGTTGGCTACACTCTCATAGCTGAGAGGCATTCTCTTGGGAAGGGAGAGATACTGTGAGATTTTGGCTTGGGTATGAGGGGCTAGGCTCAGCTCCTTGATCTAGCTCTTGCTCTTGCTCTCAGGATCAAAGGGAAGACAGGCTGTGGGACAATTTGCCACCACTGCAGGGTTCCATCTCCAGCTGTGTTCTCCTACTGTAAGAAAGGCTCTGCTCATAAGACTGGGACCGTTGGACTGGGACCTTATTACCACCCTATCTCACTGGAAAGGACTGTCACCATCTGCTCCAGTGCCTCAGGTACCCCAAGCCCCTCAGCTCCCTTCCGAGGGAAGAGAGAGCTCCCTTCTGAGCTCTCCCAGCTGTGTTCTGTTAGGAAAATTAATCCACAAAGACCAGAGGTTTATGTCCAAAAAGGAGACAGAGGAGTCCTTTTACTTTATTCGAAGAGAGAGACCATGGGGCATTTCCCCTGCAGTCTCTCAAATTTTTGGAGGACACATCCTCCTTTCTCTCCCAATTTCCCGGCCACATTTCCTTCTCTCTTTCCCCATTGTACTTGAGAGGTACAGATTTCCCAGAACACCTGATACTTAAGATTGCCCTCTAATGTATAACCCCCACCCTTTTAATTTTATGGAATTTATCGTTTCTCCCCATTGTTTCTTTCATCTTTCAATATCCAATTTCAGTTATCAGCAAACCTGCGTTTTGTTTGTAAGGCAAATATCTTTTTTCCATCCATCAATCAGCAGAATCCTTCCCATTGTTTCCTTTATCTCTCAGTGCCAGTTTTGTCTACCAGCAGACCCACAGCTTGTTTGTTAAGACAAATCTCTCATTCCTCTCAATTCAGGAGCCCAGCTGTTGCTGCCCAGCCCTGCCACTTCTCTGCCACTGCTCTGGGTTTTTCACAACACTGTAACCCCGCACCTCCTGCCTGCAAGTGGATTAAAGAAATAAGAACATTGATCTAATATCAATGTCCATCTATTAACAGACAAAGACTCTCTAACAGTTTGGAGTTAGAAAGTGTATGTTTATTCGGCCGGGCAGTGCGTGGGATATCTCCCTAATGCACACTGCAAAGTTTCATAGGTGATTACAAAGCTTTTATGTACAAAAATGTTGAACATACAAAACACAAACACATATTCATACCCTTTTCACCTCCCCGTCTCCGCTTCGTATGCTAATTGGCAAGGAGGCTATTAAGCGTGAGTGGTTTGTTTCCTGAAATGAGTCGGGGGTCTTTTTTGTGAGGAATCAATTAAAATGATGAAGTAAACTAAATCTTCCTTGCTCTGACCTTTTTACCTTTTCAGGGTATTTGTGACAAACAAATCCTTGGTAGAGTCTGCAGCTTCCTGCCTTCAGTCTGTTTCCTACCATGGGGATGTTGGCTATTGTCCATAAAATTGACAAGCAATGAGTTACTAAATCTAGGCTATTTTATCTAGATCCGGCTTCTGTTGGGTCTTTTTAGCTAACACAGCATATACTCAAACTGTAATCTTAACTTGTCTAAAATCCTTAATACCTCACAATTAACATCTCACAAGGACGCTCTGTCACCTGCTACAGCTGAGGAGTTTTTCCCACATTTCACTTGCTACCCCGGGTGTGCCCACCTCTGCCATTCCAGCTGCTGCTCTGAGGTTCCTGCTACAATCCATTTCACCATCTGGAGAAGCACCAGGATTGGCTTCCTCTGCAAGCTCGCAGAGGAGGGCCCTTTCCCGCCTCTTCCGCCAGCACATCCACCGTTACCCACGGGGAGAGAGGCGGCTGGGCTCATGCCGCAGCGCCCCCTGCAGTGACAAGGGAGCCAATGCACCTGCCCTGCCCAGCTAGGGGCCAACAGCGCCTGTCAGCTGCAACCACAACTACACCAAAGGGTGTCAGAGATTATTTATTTATAGTTTATGAGTTAAACGTTTTCATAAAGGACTTTTAAAACCGTATTACAAAAGCTGCAAAGAATACCACCACACCCTGAACAGGCCTTCGGATTGAGGCCCTGGACTGTTCGCTGATGAAGATAAAATAACAACTCAGGACTGGGGGCATTCACAAAGCACCAAGCTTAGCACAAAGCTTAGCTGCTTCTGGGAGGAGACCACAGCCCCAGGGCTATCAGCTGTCAGGCTTCACACAGACCCTTGCACCAAAGGGTGGGGGAGAGCAACATTGGGGGCATGTTGGAAAGGCCTCTGGTCAGAAGCAGTGAACAGAATTTTATCCACAGTAGAAGGGGATATCATGGCCCACCAAAGGCCTCCCCCACCCCGCGGTCCCCAGACCCTGCACCAGAGCACTGCAGCATGATGCAAGAGACCCTCAGTGTTGCCAGGGACAGTGTCAACCTGCAAGGTGCATGAGCGTTCCCACGTGGCCCAAAGCATATGTTAATCCACTGAATTCTATAGTCTTCGGTGCATGGCAGTATGTAGTGTGGGATGGCCATGGTGGGAGAGCCCCACCACCAAGAAGACTATGTAGGGGAGCAATGAGACATTGTTGGGAGCCCTGGATGTGTGACATGCTTCTACCTAATCCCTGTCCCTCTCCCCCTGTCCCCCCAGCCCTTACTCACACTTCTTTTTTCTTTTCTTTTCTTTTCTTTTCTTTTCTTTTCTTTTCTTTTCTTTTCTTTTCTTTTCTTTTCTTTCTTTCTTTTCTTTTTTCTCTTACTCCTTTTCCCATATCTTTGCCTGAAAGTCTCTTAATTTCAAATTTATAATAATTCGGATGGAAGGGGTGTGTGTGTGTGTGTGTGTGTGATATTTTCTATTCCAAGGGAGGTTCTCGCCTTCCTTTGCCGACATCTTTTTTACAAACCAAGACAACTCTCTTATCTTCCACTCCTCTGCAAAGCTATTAAGCACACACAGGGCTTTGTTTCTTTGGAATACTAGGCATTTGCTATTTATTTTGTAACAACAATTTGTCTGAATTTCATCTATAAAGCCCCCCAAAATGCCACATTATACAGTAATATCTATATTGATATAATACAAAGTCTTTATAAAGCCTTTGGAACTGTATTAGTGTGGTGGTTTTAGTTTGAAACTGGGCAGAAACACGAATTTTATGTAATGGTTTAGGTTTGCTAATTTGAGATTTTTTTGACTAATGCACTAATTATGTGGCAGGTGGGTCTATTTTTATGCTGTGAGGTAGGATTAGGAGAAAAGTAAAGAAAGCTTAAACTTTGAAAGGGTATAAAGAAAACTTTATTAACAGAACTAAAAGAAGAACAAGAATAAGAATAAAACTTTCAGAGCACTTCTCGTCTTCCTAACTCTCCCTTCTCTTTCACTGACAACGGACAGAAATAACACTTAGAATTTTTAGTTAATTTTCTACTTTTAGAATAGTTTGGGGTTTTTTTTTTTTTCTGTTTACTTAGGGAGATAAGCATTTCTTTGTTAAGTTTTGAAGAACTCCCCACAAGAAAAAGAGTTTTTTCATGGCTTCAGTTTTTACGAACAGCAACCACCTGGGAGTCTGCATTTGTGAAGCTCTTTTTATTTTTTACAGCCTTTTCTACAGCAGTGTTTATGGGCCATGTCAGCTTATTGGGGTGCTATTTTAAGGACGAGCTGTTCTAGCATAAACCAAGGGGGGGTTTATTTATCTTTGGGAACAGAGTTTGTTTTTTATAATTCCTGGGGCAAGGTTTCTTATGTCCTTTATCTTTTTCTGTATAAGATTCTCATTGGATCACAGCTGCTGTAACATCTGCTTAATTTAACACTGGTGTCTCTGCTTCTAGCTGTGGCTAGAACACAACATCTTCTTAGTGCATCTTCTATAAGTTAGAGGAAAAACCAAAGTCTGATATATCAAATATATCTTCACTATAGCCTTACAAAATAATTTTAGCCCAAGATTAAGGCATGTTTTTATTTTCCCCTATTTAACTCCTTCTTTACTGACTTCAGAATCTCATGTTGTTGTCTTTACGTGTCTTTACTTTTACCTTTTCTTGATTCAGGAGAGAATTGGTGTTTGTAGGGTAGTTTGTTCTTAAGCTTTATTAATTGAAACACTTTATAGAGTCTTGCAGTACTGAAAGGTTAATCTGTTTAAGCTCTGTATCAGGGACATGGCTCCCCATGCCTCTCTGTTAGCCAACTGTGTGCGAGCCGTGCTCGGCCTGACTCTGCTGAGAAGCTGTAAACAGGAAAAGCTGCTGCTGACACTTTTGTCCCTCTGTCTGCAGCTAAGCAAGACAATTAGCATAACTGTTTTGTTAAATTACATATTCCAACTCATCAGTCCTTAATATCCTATACACTTTGAAACACTGTGACACTATTATGCTGCATTAAATATTTAAAATTATCTTGACAATGGCAATGTAAAGAATGCTGATACCCATATATTGTTATCAGAAGTAAAAGCTGACAAATACTTAGATCTCTTGAAATGGTAGATTTTAAATATCAGAGATAAAAAGTTTTTAAGTCATTAAATACCATAAGTCATCATAAAAGGAGGATCCAGGTTCTGGTACCCTTGTCCTGAACCATTTAAATGTGAGTATTAAAGAATGAAAATCCACTATGAAATTACAGGGTTATTTATATAGCCTGGCATAAACTCACTTTATGGTATTATGCTTCTAAACATCAAGCAGTATGAGCAAATACCTGACATTACTACCTAATATAATGACTCAATCAAGTACCTTCAAAACAATAATTGTATGAAGAGTGAAATAAGTTTCACAGACTCAGTATAATCAAAATCACTGTAGTCAGAGAAATTTATCCAAATCAAGAAACATTATTTTAAACACAGGTGTGTTTAATACAAAAGAAAAGTAGAGTACAAATTTTCAACAACCAAAAAATAAGCTCAAAAACATTTTGAAAAATCAATTCATCCCCTCACTTTGTTTTTTCTGGGCACACCAATTTTCACATTTCAGTCAGAAATCCTTTGTATGCCCTATGGCGTCTATATTTTACCACACTTTGAGAGAAAAATTTTCAGAAAACTTGTTTCCAAGAAATATATGGTAACTGTACATTGACAGCATTAAATAAAAGAGTAGAAAACAGAGCAATATATATATCACACTTTAAAAACATAGATATTTCACTCTACAACAGCAGAAATCACTTTTTTGCAAGCAAGGTCGGAGTTCTTCCTTTTCATATATTAATGCTAGACAGTACTCCAGACATTGCATCAACAGGATTCTCTATTTCTCTCGAATTCCCTAATTCACCCTTGCATCAATGAAGCACATCATTTGATCTGAAGTGCAATTATTCATGGTTAAATCACTTTCAAATGAAACAATACCAGTCTTCAAATGAAACAATACCAACCTTCAAAGACATCTTCATATAATGAGATGTCTTTGCAGATTATTTTGACTACAGACTTTCTGCCTAGTAAATAATCTTTTAGGGAGGCTAATGAAGTGTAAGAAATTAAAGGCAAATCCAGTCAATACTATTTATGGGTTTCTTTTTACACTCTTTTACAGTACAAAGATTTGCAGCATTAGAGACTCTTTTGGTATCGATTTCTGTCATCAAACCCAGAATACAGATTTAATCTTAAAAAGATATTCTCTCAAAGATAAATGAAGTAAACACATATCAGTCAGACCTGAAAGATGTTTTCATCAATGCCTCGGGACTGTCCACTGGCAGTAGTTCATCTGCTAAAATTTCTTCAGGAAGTCTAGGGTCATTGATTGGCATCAGCTTTGGCCTTTCCTTGCAGTTGCTGGTCAGCCCACCAATAACGGTCTTCCACCAGCAGTTTTGTGATTTAGACCCTGAAAAACCAGAGTGAGAAGGAAAATAAATTCATAGGCTTAATGCCCTGTGTGTCAGAATTCTGAAAAACAAAGGTGGTCTGCTGTCATTTTATCTTTGCATGACCACAGTTTGGGAATAAGCATGAAAACCTGAAAAAAAGTTTGAAGTGGAAATAAGCACAAACATTAGGGTCATTCCAAACGCAGAACTGTAATGCTTCCCATAAAAATACTTTATTGCAGAGCATGAAGCTTTCACATCAATAAAAAACATCCTCCCCACATCACGCTTACATTTTATGTGGTTTATGCATTGATGTGGATCTTTAGCCAAAGAACTGGATAAAAAACAAAGTACCAAATAAATACAATACTCATGATTGACATTCTTTAGACTAATTATTTGTGGTTACATTATAGATAAGAGATCACTACAGGATTAGTGCCAGAAAATGTATTTTTCCTCTGTCAAAACTTCAGCTGTTTGCAGTAGATATTCAAATGCCAAAATGTTACTATGGTTTGTTTTTTTTTTTTTTACATTTATTTAGAAGTGTCATAAAGTGGCTCTTGCATGTCATTCAGAGAATCCATTCTTATTTGTAAGTCTAGTTCCACTGACAAAGTACAAGTAGCATCTTTCATTCAGGTGTCCACCCTCCCACAGGAGAAGAGAATACGTGACTTTAATTTTGTCAAGTGTCTGTTCCACATTTTCAAATATTTCCAAAGAGTTTCTAAATAAATCAGGCACTTCTGCAAATCCCAGCAATACTCCTGTACTGAACACCTCTGTCATATTCTAATTTTCAAGTATTATAGAATTATATATGACAGCACTAGAAAACAAAATAAGAATAATTAGGTACTGAAATGCTGATTACTATTTAAGTCTTCCCACAGCAGAGGTGCAGCAAGCATTAATCTAGTCACATTCCAAAACAGTAATACAAACCAATTCTGCTAGTAGTCATTCTCCAAGGGCTTTGGAGAAATATGCAATATTTTTAAACATTTGGAAAATGGGGTATCTCTGAAGTCAGCAACTGATTTTAATTAGGGACTACAGAGGTAAAACTTCCTATTATTTTCCCAGCTTTCAGATCAATTATCCAGTGGACCTAATACATGGATTAACAGTTACTTTTTGATGCAATACACACTAAATACACAAGACAAGACCAACCAGAAGAGCTGTTAGTCCATGCCAAGAATAAATCACAAAAAGCTATGGTGTCAGAAGCAGTAATATCTGCTGCTATGGACAGGAGCCAGTAGCATTTTTTTGTTGTTGATTGTCTTAAAAATCTTATTTTCAAATAGTCTAAATGTCATAAAGATAGAAGATCAGTGTCATGGGCAGTGCAAAATGTAACCAAAAAGTGTGTATTCCGTCACCATATGTTGGAACTGGGGTGGAGGGTGGTGTAACCTTCTGTCAATAGGCCAGCTGATAAGAGACAAGCTAGGGCAGTTTCTTCCACACCCATTCTCCCTTCAGGGAGAGTACTTCTGCTAATGGGCCATTGAGTCCCACTGATAAAATTACATCATCCCACTGGGAAATGCAACATCCAGGGGGAGGAGCCAAGTATTCCTACCTGGATAAAAACCTGAAACTTGGAACAGCTAGCAGCCTTCTCCACTGGATTCTTAGAGGAAAACCCGGCCCATCTGTCTCCACTGGACCTTAATCAGGGAACTACACCTTTTTACAGGATCACTGCTTCAACAGAGCCACATCTGCCCCTCCAGGAGGACTGCAGCCACCATTTAATTGGAGTGCTACCAACACCCTGACCCACAGGGTGTCAAGTTGTATCCTGACTCTGTCAGTGGGTTGTTTTTTTGTAATACTGCATGTTTGTTTTATTTTAGTTTTCCTAATAAAGAACTGTTCTTCCTATTCCCATATCCTTGTGCATCATTCAGAGTCTTAATAGAATGCACAAACTGCACCTTTTGGTGTTGAATAGTTTTTTCCAAAATTTTCACTCCCAAATATTTCCAAGGAGGTTGCTCTTTAATCTTTTCTGGAGCTCCCTGAAGCCCATAAGAATGGAAAGCATCAAACAGCCGAGGCTGTATGCTAAGCAGCTCATCCTGAGTGGATGCTGCCACCAGGATATCATCCATATAACAGTAAAAATGGAGATCAAGAAACTGCTTACGAACTCCAGACAAGGCCTGGACCACGTACCATTGGCAAATGGCCAGAGAATTTTTCATGACTTGAGGAGATACTGTCCATTGATATCTCTGCATGTTCAGCATTGTTAATTGTTGGCACCATGAAGGTGAATTTCAGCTTGTCATCAGGAGAAAAAGGAACTGTAAAGAAACAATCCTTCAGATCAATTATGAGAATTGGCCAATCCACAGGAAGCAGGGTGAGTGATGGCATACCAGGTTGCAACACCTCCATGCTTTCCATCACAGCATTGACTTTCCAGAGGTCCTGTAACAACCTCCATTTCCCAGATTTCTTCTTAATGCAAAAGACAGGAGTGTTCCAGGGAGTGGTAGAAAATTCCAGATGACCCTGGTTCAATTGTTCCTGAACCCATTCTCGAAGGGCAACTAATTTTTCTTCAGGCAGGGGTCGCTGGCTGTCCCAGATGGGTTCGCCCACTAGCCACCATAAAGGACGCGTAGAACACTGTGCGCCCTTCATCACAGTGACTCCCATCAAAAATCTGTCCCGATTCATGGCCCCCAAATTGCCAGCACATCCCACCCCCAGAGACTGGCCATAGCTATGGTGATATAACGCCAAACCACAGCCATCTGTCCCTCTACGTTTGTGATCATCACAGGCTGCTGGCCCCTGAAGCATTGCGCCGTTCCACCCCAGCCTGCGATGGGCAATTTCACAGGATCCAGGCGGCTACGCAGACAAAGTGAGTATGGTCACATCTGTGCCCGTGTCAATCAGGCCTCAAAGATGAATCTCTGACTGGATGGCACTGGGGACACACAGAGTGCACACTACTTCGGGACAATTGTCAGACAGGGTTACAGTCCAGTGCACTTGAGGCGGTCCGGTAGAACCGAAACAACCTTCCCCACGACTCTGGTCCTCTGTCCTAAAAACAGAAGACTCAAATGGCACAAGTTGAGCAATGTGAGTCTTCTCAGGGATAGTGACGGGGGCGTGGAAATCATGGCATAAATTTGTCCAGTAAAGTTCTCATCAATGACCCCTGGATGCACTATGATACCTGGAGGATGGCACTAGACCTCCCCATGAGGAATGCACTTTTTCCCTCATGGGGACCAGTGGTCCATATGCCTTCAGAGGAACTTTGTGCACTTTACAAGAGTCTATAACGACTGTTGATGCTGTGTGGACATCAAGTCCAGCTAAGCCATGGGTGCTGGCTATGAGCTTGCTGAGCAGGCCTACACTGGCGTGGGGACCCGAGGAAGATTTTCTGTCTGCGCACTCTTCCCCTGAGCACTCTTCTTCCCATTTCCCAAGTCAGGTAAAGGCTGACCATTGGTATGAAATTTTGCAGTATACACATCTGCACCATAGTTTGACTTGCCACACCGAGTACAAAAAAACAAGGGAGCTTTTCCTTTCTGTTTTTTTGTCCCCTGCTTTTTGCCGGATTGTGCATTTGCCTGTTTCTGCTGTTTGCCTTCAGGCTCCTTCCCAGAGGACTGAAAGGCCATGGCTAAGGCAACCACTTTATGATCTGTGGTGCCTACATTAGCACAGGCCCGAACCTTATCTGTCACTGAGGGCTCTCCATGGAGGGCCTCTATGATCTTCCTGCAATCTGCATTTGTATTATTCTTTGCCAGTTGCATACATATGAGTGACCTCAAATTGTTATCTTCTATTTGACTTTCCAAGGCCACAGCAATTTTCTCAACAAATTACAAGAATGGTTCTTTTGGCCCTTGAGTGAGGTTGCAAATCTCTGTTTGGGTTCAGCCAATTCAATGGTTTTTATCAGTGCTGACATATCTGCATCCAAGTCCTTAATGAAGAAAACTGGGCTGAGGATTGAGCCCTGCAAAACGCCACTAAAGAGGTCACTAGTCTGACGCTACCCCATTCCCTACAACTCTTTGTGTCTGACCTGTGAGCCAGTTTCTCATCCATCATGTAACATGATTATTCAGTTGTATGCTGGACATTTTGTTGAGAAGGATCCTGTGAGAGACAGTATCAAAAGCTTTGCTGAAATCCAAAAAGATTACATCCACTGGCTTTAAGAGATTAACTAAGTGGGTTACCCTGTCATAGAAGGAAATCATATTCAATAAGCAGGACTTTTCACTCAGGAAACCATGCTTGGCTGTGACTGATAACTACATTTCCTCCAGTTTTTCAGTACTTCTCAGAATAATCTTTTTCATTCTTTTACTAGACACTGAAGTGAGACTGGCAGGCCTGTAATTTCCAGGATGCCCCTTTTTGCCCTTCTTGAAAATTGGGACAATGTTTGCTAGCTTCCAGTCAGCTGAGACCACTCTGGATTCCCAACACTGCTCAAAAATCATCAAAAGAAGTTTTGCAATGATGTCAGCTAGATCTTTGAGGATTCTTGGATGTAGGCCCCATAGATTTTTGGGGATCCAACTGAAGCAGCAGATCCCACACAAATTCAGGTTCAACTGGGACTTGATCATTCTCAAAGCCATGGTCCTTCAGCTCAGGACACTGAGACTTCCTTTGGTCCACCATCCATGTTGAAGACAGAGGCAAAAAATTTACTAAATACCTCTGCCTTTTGCAAGTCATTGTGAGATGACCATACTCATCCTGCAACAGGCCAATGTTATTTCTAAGCTGTCTTTTTCCATTAATATCTTTTTTTAGAAATATATTATTGTCTTTTTATTGTCCCACTCTTGCTGGCCAGCTCCAGCTCCAATTGAGCTTTGGTCACACAAATTTTCTCCCTACAGAGGCAAGCAGTATCTCTGTATTCTTCCCATGTCACTTGACCTTGCTTCCATTGGACATACACCATCCTATCTTGGCCTTATTTTTAAGACAAGATCCCTGTTCAGCCAAGCCAGCCTTCTGCCTTTGCTTGCTTGACTTCCTGCATTTGGGAATTGCCTACTCCTATACCCTTAGGAGATGATGTTTGAAAAGTAATGAGCACTGATGGACCTCAGCACCTGCCAAAACGTTTTCCCAGGGGATTTTACATACTAATTCCCTAAGCGGTCCAAAGTCTGCTTTCCTCATGTCAAGTTGAAGTTTTGCTGGCACTTTTCCTCCTGTCAATGGAGATTTCAATCACTTGGTGGTCACTGTGACCAAGATCACTTTGCTTATGAGATTCTCTCTGTTGACAAGCTTCAGATCAAAGAGGGTACCTTTCTGAGTTGGCTACCTTAGGACCTGTTCCATAACATTGTCATCCAGGCTTTTAGCATTCTTCTGGCCCAGGCTGGACCAGCTGAAGCTCCAAGTTGATTTAGTCCAAATACAAGTCCACTGTAAGGACAAGAGCAGCTGACTTGAAAGTGTCCCTTTGTTCATCAAAGAATAATTCACCAGTATAATCGCCCTGGCTAGGAGGCCTGTAGTAGATGCACACAATGACATTCACATTATTTGTTAATCCCTTTATTCTTATACAGATACCCCCAACAGCGCCCAGCTGTGAGCTCCATACATTCCGACTCTCCTATCACAGGACTCATCCCAGCAGGTTTCAGTTATCTCTGGGACTGACCCAAAGCCTCCTCTTGTTTGTTCCTCATGCTGTATGCATTAGTGTAGAAACATTTCAGGCATGGTACATTGTAGCCAACACCTCATGAAGCAGATTAAGGGATCCTATTATTGCACAGTTGCTTCCGGTTTTTGGCATACCATCCCATTGCTTATCACTGGCAAGCCTGGTATTTTCCCTTTTCCCCTTCCAAGCTTGCTTAAAGCTCCATCAACAAGACCAACTAGCTCCTGTGCTAGAACTGTTCTTCCCTTCTGAAAAAAGGTGCATCCTATCAGGAGGCAGTAGACCAGGTGCTAAATAGATCATCCCATGGTCAAAAAATCCAGAATTTTTCCCGTTACGCTAGGCTTGGAACCAAACATTGACCTGATGCGTTTTTATCAATGTTATTCCTTGCTACCAGAGCGACCAAGGAAATCACTAGCTGTGCTGTTGATTCCTCAACTAATCATACCAAGGCCCTGAAGTCTCTTTCAATTGCCCTCAGACTTCTCTTTGTTATTTTATTGCTACTGGCTTGAACGACCAATAACAGATGGTAATCAAAGGGTCTTACTAGACTGGAGAGTTTTCCAGTAATGTCTCTTATCCTTGCCTGCTGGGAGACAGAAGATATTCGCTGTGAGTTGGGTCCAGTCTGCATATCTGGCCCTATGATCCCCTTAGAAAGGAATCTTCTATTACAACTACCCTTTTTGTCATCAAGTATTTATAAGCATGAAACAAAAGAATTAATAATATTAAACAGTAAAACCTCTCTCTGATGGTGATTTCAGAAAGTCCTTGTCATGGAATGTAGCTCAGCTCACTCAGTCTCTCCTTATCAGTCCCCCTGGCACTGGAAAATTCCAAGGCCCAGGCCCTGGTGAGCCACAAGTGCGAGCTCACAGTCCTCCCCTGAGTTTTCAGACCAGAGCAGGTTTGAACAGGTCCGAGAAAAGGGAAAGAAAAAAAAAAAACAGTCCAGGGAACCTCTCTGTCTCAGGTAGCTAAAGCCAACTTAAAAGCAAAGGAGATCTCTGTTCCGCTGTCTGTCTGTGCTGCAGACAACACAGTTCAGGAGCAGAATGTGTAGGAGTGAGTGCAGTTTCTGAAAATAAACTCTGCACTTCTTTTTCTCCCCGCTTCACTCTTGAAGCCAGTCTTAAAGGTACAGAACACAATATCCAACATAAACAGAACAGACGACATGGGATACAAGTGTCTTAAAGTCACCCTAGGATGCATAGCTAAATGCCTCCCAAGAGATTTTACACTGGGAGTGCTACAGGTTACCACAGAGCACTTTGTACATCCCACAGAACCAAGTTTAAGGCTTCTGGCTATTTCAGATAAGTAGATGCACATACTTTTACTATCTTTTTTGTTAACATTGTATTCATGAACACTGTGGGTGATATGGCTTATGTAATTTTCTCTCAATCTCCAAAGACTTACACAGTTTGTTGATCACATTTGCTGTAAAATGAGCACCTCTGTCTCACTAATTCAATTTACTCTGGTATCTCATATTCAGATATAACCTCCTTTAGCAAGGCTTTAACTACTCATGTGTCAACCCTTCTTTTTGGAAAGCCTTCTGCCCAGCCTGAGAGATGATCTGCTTTCACTACTAAGTAGGCCTCTGGTCTTAGAGCTCAGTCTAATACTTGAGAATTTCTGGCAAGTTGGGCCATTATTTGCGATTCATTTTGCAGCAGCAAAAATTCCTGGAGCCACTCATACTTTCTGTACTTGGTTAGCTATTGCTTCCATCCCTCCATAGGTTTTCTCATGAAATCATCTGATTAAATATTTCTTTGGCAGAACTGGTTTTGCTCCAATGGACTGTATTGCATCATTATTTTGAGTTTCCTCCCACTTTTCGCATTGGCTTTTCTTTTGAGCAGTCCTTCTCATATGTAGTCTTCTGGTGTCTCGAGTTTAGCCATTCACTCTGGTCAGCCATCAGAGTCAATGTTACATTGCATCAGAGACTGCTTAGCAGCAACTTTTGCAGCTGCATCAGCTACAGGATTCCCTCTTCCAGTTTCTGTAATGCCTGTAGTGTGGGCTGGTCAGTTTCTACAGGTAACGATACTGTTTATAATAAATTTCATATTTCCTCTCTGTTAGAAATTCTCTTCCTGTTAATGTGAAAAATCCCTGTTCTCTCCATAATATTCCTGATGTATGACATAGCCCGAAAGTATGCTGCAAGTCTGTATTGATGTTAACTTTTTAACCCTCTTCTCACATGTGCTGCATGTGTCAAGACTAGAAGTTCTGCTCCCTGCATGCTTATCTTTGCTGGGAGTGGTTCTGCTTCTATTACTTGTCCCCAGTTTACTACAGTGTACCCAGTCCATCACTGTCTTTGCAGGTAGTAGAACGAACATTCACAAAAGCAAATAGATCTGGATTATGTGAGAAAGAAGCAAGCCTGACACTGCAGAAAATTCTGGTGAAGAATGGGATAAAGTAGATTACACACTATCTGAGAATAGGAAAGGTGTCCTGTTTCTTTGAAGCCTGCAAACCTTGAGAACACTGTCAGGCCAACAGATTTATTACAGGCCTGCAACCAGGTTGCATGTGAAGGACTGAACAAAGATTGTCATACTAAATGTATAAGTACTATCTTAACTCTGCAATAAACAGATTCATTTTGCTCTCAGCTTGTGAGTATCATATTCATATGCCAACAAATGACTCCATATTTACAGGAACTTCATTACTACTGATGTGATCCAGTCCAGTAGCGTACACCCAACCAAATCAAGTGTGTGTGTGTTCAGATGATCACAAAGGAGCTCCTTTCATCACTGTCTATAGAACAGGTTAGCCATATGCAAATGGTTGGGCAGCATTTTTTATAATGGAGCAAAGCGTGACAAAATCCCAGAAGCTGCATAACAACTGTCTGTGGTGCATCCCTGGTAACAGGGTTATAAACCCCAACCCCAAACCCTTATCCAGTTACCTATATGGGTCAAACAATTTTGGCCCTGATACCCATCAGATGGTTCTTATGATCCGACTCACTGGTGAAAGGTCAGTGAATGTTCACAAACCCACCAAATTTCTCATCACTATGTCCACCCTGATGATATTATTACTTGGAGTATGGTATACTCAGCTTTGCAACAATTTAAGGCAGCAGATCCCGTCTTTGTGGATGCTACGCCTGCATTGCTGTCAGACACTGTTTTTGTTAATGAAACATCAGCTGAGGATAAAAATCTGGAGAAAAAGGATCCATTTGATCCCAGTCCTATTGATTCTGGACAAGAATCAGATTTATATCCTCCTTTAGCTCCAGCACGTGCTATGGCCACAGTGGCCCCTAGTGTGGAAGAAATACTAAAAACAGCACTCAAAAAGGCTGCAGAAAATACTTCACATACATCTTACACCTCATCCTATTCCTCTAGCCACTTTGATGAGGAAAGAATACCACCTATAGGACCTGAAACAGAAAGGTTTATACAGAAATACTGGAGGCAAGCATTGGAGGGGGTGCAATATTGAATTTTTTCAAGCAATGCCTGCTGTATACCGTAATCAAAACCCACATTACGAGTAATTGTCATGTGAGATGGTAAAGGAACTCAGGAGACCGGTGAAAGAAAATGGTTTACATTCCTTCTTTACTATGAATTTATTGGATACAATTGCAGAAGGACATACTATGTTACCAGCAGACTGGAAATCTCTATTTAAGACAATTTTGACAGGAGGACAATACTCTCTCTGGTGGACAGAGTTTGTAGATTTGGCTCAAACTCAGGCATTAAATAATGCCACCCATTAATATCACTGCATCACAGCTCTCTGGCAAAGATGCATATCCTAGTGTTTGGGCTCAGTTAAGACTTCCTCCTTGTGGCAGTCCAATTAGCTGGGATAAATCAAAGTTTAGCCCAATTTCTCTGCTACAAAGAATGTGCCTAGGACCCTGGGGAGCAGGAGGCTGAAACCTTAGATTTATAAGGTCAAGCCCCTGCTCCATAGCTACAATTGGATATCTGTCCCCCAGGTGAACCCCATATTTAGCCAAGTCAGCCACACCCCCGGGTCTTTGGATCCAGGCCTCCGAACCAAGTGCTCTCAGGAAAGCAGCTCCAGGTCATGTGGCCTGTGAGTGCTGCCAAGAGAGCACATGGTCACTCCAATGGATTAAAGAGTATCTCTAGGCCATCCATCATACCCATCCCATTTCTTAAACCATGGTCCCCAGACAAACTGGGTTTGATGTAACAGGAGGAGGGAAAACTCCCTCATCGGACTGTTACACCCCCTCAAACGTGCATCAGTCTACTGTTATTGCCATGCAGGCACTATGAAAGGTACCTGATANCAGACTGGAAATCTCTATTTAAGACAATTTTGACAGGAGGACAATACTCTCTCTGGTGGACAGAGTTTGTAGATTTGGCTCAAACTCAGGCATTAAATAATGCCACCCATTAATATCACTGCATCACAGCTCTCTGGCAAAGATGCATATCCTAGTGTTTGGGCTCAGTTAAGACTTCCTCCTTGTGGCAGTCCAATTAGCTGGGATAAATCAAAGTTTAGCCCAATTTCTCTGCTACAAAGAATGTGCCTAGGACCCTGGGGAGCAGGAGGCTGAAACCTTAGATTTATAAGGTCAAGCCCCTGCTCCATAGCTACAATTGGATATCTGTCCCCCAGGTGAACCCCATATTTAGCCAAGTCAGCCACACCCCCGGGTCTTTGGATCCAGGCCTCCGAACCAAGTGCTCTCAGGAAAGCAGCTCCAGGTCATGTGGCCTGTGAGTGCTGCCAAGAGAGCACATGGTCACTCCAATGGATTAAAGAGTATCTCTAGGCCATCCATCATACCCATCCCATTTCTTAAACCATGGTCCCCAGACAAACTGGGTTTGATGTAACAGGAGGAGGGAAAACTCCCTCATCGGACTGTTACACCCCCTCAAACGTGCATCAGTCTACTGTTATTGCCATGCAGGCACTATGAAAGGTACCTGATACAAAAAAGTTGGAGTCTGCTTTTGCTGCTGTGATTTAGGGGCTTCAGGAACCATATATTACCTTTATTAATCAATTACAATCGGCCATTAGATGGTATATTGATACGCAGGAAGCAGCTGATGCTGCCTTAAAATCTCTTGCTTTTGAAAATGCTAACAATGACTGTAAAAAGCCCTGGACCCAATTTGTAATTGTGCTGATGTTGAACTTTCTGATTACATCAAGGTATGAGCTAATATCAGCTCGAAACAATTTAAAGCAGAATTAATGGCTACTGTGATAGCCCAACAACTGCAAGCGGCCTGAGCAGCTGTTATGTGCTTTGAATGAGGGGGCTTGGGCATTATCAGGAAGCAATGTCCAAAGGGACAAAGATGCAATAAAAAGCCCAGTAAACCTTGTCCTCACTGCCAAGAAGGGTTTCATTGGAGGAATCAATGCTGGTCTAAATATGACAAACACAGCAATCTTCTCCCACAGCAGGGAAACTCTAAAGGGGGCACATTGGGGTCCACTGCCCCTCAATTCAACAGGATCCCATTCAATCCAACACAAATACAAGCACAAGCCTTGCAAAGGGTACCCCCAGGAGTGCCGGTCTGGATGTGGCCATCAGCGCTACCACAACCCTGAATGATACCTCAATTCACCTGCTGTCCACCTCTGTGTGCAGGCCAATGCCTTTTGAAATACATGCTTTACTCCTGGGACACTCCTCTACCACCCACGCAGGACTATTTATATTAGGAATCATTGATGTCAACTAAAAAGGGGAAATTAAAATCATGGCTTGGACATCTAATCCTCCCTGTACTGTGGCACAGAGGAGCAGACTGGCACTGGTATTACAATTAATACCACTGCCAGCAACTCCTTTTTTAGCGCCGATCTTGCAGAACAACAATATGCAGGACAATTTGGGAGCAGAGACATCCCATAAATATTTAGATCAAAAATCGTAGGGGTACAACAAACATTACGCACTTGGCAAATAGAATCTAAGTCTTTTACGTGTTTGGTTGACACTGGAGCATATGTTTCCATCATATTGCAAAAGGACTGGCCCTCAGAGTGGCCTCTGACCCCCTCAACTGCGAGTGTAGAGGGCGTTGGAGGTCAGCAGATTCCCTGGCAGTCCGCTAGGAAGCCGAAAACCATCAGCCCAGAGGGCAATACTGCCACCTCGTGACCGTATGTACGCCCAACACCAGCCACTCTGTGGGGGCAGGACCTCATAACACAATGGGGTTTCATCATTTCAACGCATTTTTGATAGGGGTCATTGATGAAAAGCCGCTTCTTAAACTGACTTGGCTTTCAAACAGGCCGATCTGGATAAATCAGTGCCCTCTGAAAAATTAGCGGCTTCAGCAAGTCAGGATCCTTGTGCTAGAACAATTATGTTTGGGTCACATAATTCTTTCCACCAGCCCCTGGAATACACCTATTTTTGCTATCCCTAAGAAATCAGGAAAGTGGTGGCTTTTACAGGATCTCAGGGCAATCAATGCATTTTACCTATAGAGACTTTGCCAGGAATACCTAATCCCACAATGATTCCAGAACACTGGGTATCAGTGATAATTGACTTAAAAGATTGCTTTTCTACAATTCCTTTGCATCCTGATGATGCACCTAAATCTGCCTTTTCTTTACCTTCTGTCAATCATGAGACCCTCTGGAACAATACCACTGGGTTGTGGAACCTCGGGATGTGAAAAACAGTCCTGCTGTCTGTCAATTTGTCGTTCACTCAGTGATACAACCACTATGGCAAAAATATCCATCCATTTTGCTGTATCACTACATGGACAATATTTCAATTGCTTCTGACAATTCTCCATTATTGTGTAATTGCCTTGCTGCTTTGAAGGTAACACTCGCCAGAAGAGGCTTATGCATAACCACAGAAAGATCCAAACAGGATCTCCCTGGAAATAACCTGGGTTTCAAATTATTGGAGAAAACAGTCACCCCACAGCCAGTAACCCTAAAACCCAAAAAACACACATTGATTTGCAGAAGTTGCTGGGTGCTATGAATTGGATATGTCCTTTATTTGGAATCACTAATGAGGGATTATCTCCCTTATTTCAATTGTTAAAAGGGGACCCAGATCTCTCTTACTCTAAGCAGTCGACAAAAACTGTCCAAAAGGCTCTAGAGACTGTAAATGATAAAATCAACAAGTCCTTTGCCACACATTGAAACCCAGATTTGCCTTTGCGACTATTTGTGATTCTGCAATCTTTCCAAGTCTATGCTCTTATTGGTCAATATGATGTACAGGAATATCATCTCTGGTTATTAGAATGGATTTTTCTGCCACACAATTTTTCAACAACTATAACCACTCAGCTTGACATGCTTATTCGACTGCTGTTGATGGGACGACTCCAATGCCAGAGCCTGACCAGATATGATCCGGCAGTAATACATCTCCCTATTACTGCAGCAAAATTAGACAGTCTTTTCAGGGATTCACTGTCATTTCAAATTGGTCTTGGAGACTATAATGGACAATTTTTTCCCACAATGCCTCGACATGCTTGCTACAGTCCTTCAAAGAACCCCCCTTTTAACAACAATGACCAAAACCGAAAGCTCCAATCCCTAATGCAAAGACTGTTTTCACTGATGGATCAGGAAAGACACACAAAGCTGTCACCCTGTGGAGAAATGATAAGGGACAGTTGGAACATTCGATAATGTTTCAACCTGTATCTACCCAGGTAGTCGAACAGGCAGCTGTGGTAGAAGCATTTCGCCTTTTTTCACAGGATCCTATTAACATTGTGATTCTCTTTATGATAAAGGAATTGTTGAAAGAATTGAGCACTCATTCCTGAAGGAAGTCTCTAACAAGGATCTTTTTGTGTTATTAACTACTCTGTACAACTTTTTACTTCACAGGACTCATGAATATTACATTTTGCATCTTAGGTCACATACCATTCTGCCTGGACATATAGTGGCAGGTAATGGAAGGGCACATGCCCTTGCCATGACAGTCACTATACCACAAAAGTTAGGTCAAGCAAAACTTTCTCATGATTTCTACCATCAAAATGCCTGAGCACTGGCAAAACAATTCTATCTAACTTTGGCATAAGCACAGGCTTTAGTGAATACTTGCTCACAATGTCAGCAGACTCCTTCTTTGCCACAAACATCAGGTACAAACCCATGAGGGCTGAAACCTAAGGACATTTGGCAAAAGATGTAACACACATTTCAGGCCTTGGGATTTTTAAATATGTCCATGTTTATAGTAATACCTTTTCAGGATTCAGAGTAGCAACAGCACACAAGAGTGAGAAATCAATAGATACCACCCAACACTGGCTCCATGCCTTCAGCATGAGGGGTGCCCCTCAACAGATAAAAGTAGATGATGGACCCACATATACATCTCATGAAACACAAGAATTCTTCCATATTTAGATTATCAAACATGTCACAGGTATTGCCCACTCCCCAACAGGTTAAAAGGCCACATTGAAAAACAGATTGCAAAACCAAGAGAGGGAACTGAATAGGAATGCTCCCTCAAGATCAGCTTGACAAAGTAAACTGTGTTTTAATTTTTTTTAATCTTTCCAGTAGGGATGACTTAACTGCACATAAACCACTCCTGGGTCTGACCACTGATGGAGAAAGAGTTTACCCAGAAGTTGCATACGAGGATGTACATAGGAGCCAGTGGAAAGGTCCAGTTCTACTGTTAGCTTGGGGAAGAGGTTGTGG
>VYXF01012558.1:99098-110276 GCA_013397295.1 Polioptila caerulea
AGAGGAAATCCAAACAAGTAAGAAACAAGTTCGCAAATTTCTGGATTGCTTAATCTTTGCTATTGTTTCTGCCACAATATTAACTACAGCCTCTGTAGCTGTCACTCCCTAAACTCATTCCATCCGAACTGCCCATACTGTGGGATAGGCTTTTACTAATATCATAAAAGAATTACAAACACAAGAAAACATTGATAAAGCAATAATGGCTAGATTTGATGCCTTGGAAAGTGCTCTTATATGGGTAGGCAGGAGAGTTGAGGCCCAAAATACTCTTCTATCCCTGCACTGTGATTTGGAACATATCTATAATTCCTTATGTGTCACTCCTCTTCCATGGAATGACGTGGAACAGAACTGGGAGACAGTTAAAAACGACCTTCAAGGGGCCTTTGATAAATCCTTACAGCCGAATAATCAGTAACCTCATGCTCAATCAAAAATCAACTCAGAACTTTACAAACTCTGGGGGAAGAAAAGTTGTTGACAGATCTGAAAAACTTTCTTGGCTAAATACGTAGAATTTATTTTCTGGGATAAATGTGGGGGGGCTTTGCCTGGCAACACCTCACATAAGGCAGTCATTAGGAGACGCTGTCGAGGGGCTTCCCCAATCAGGTCATGAAAGCTCTCCACCAAAGGACGGCAAGGAAATGTTGGACTGGGGCCATGGCTCCTGTCCATGGGCAGACTTTGGGAGGGGCTAGGAGGTATAAAAACTAACTGCATCACGGGTTTGCTGCTACTCACTGTGGTTCACTGCTGTTTACTGGTTTGCTTGCTGCCTCCTTTGCCCTGGCCATAGCCTGCCTTTTGGCTCTCATGCCCTCATTCACTCTTGCTCACCCTCCTGCTAGGCCTTGCGCCTGTCCTGCTGCCCCGCTGCTTCACCCCCACATCCTTGCCTGAGCTACTTGCATTCAAACCTGCCATGCTGATCCAGCTCGCCCTGCCACCCCAATCCAGCTGGTCACCATAACCTTTGCCGTGACCCTGTCCGGGATCCCGGACCTCCGGTCTGAGCGCCCACTCCCAGCCTGTCCCGTGCTGTGGTCGCGGCAGTCGCTCCTGTGAAGCCGCGCCTCTTCCAGAGCCGGGCAGGCTCATTTAGGAGTCAGCCCGTCCACAGGCAGCCAGCGTGCACACTGCCCGACGCCTGGACACCGATGGCACTTCCCCTGACTTGCAGGTGGCAACACCCTCTTTTCCTCTCTGTCTCCTCTCCCTCTCTCTCTCTCTCTCCTCTCCCCTACTCCTGTTCTATTTTCATTCCTTCTTTTTTGTCTTTTCCAGCTCTCTTTTGTTTGGGCAAGTCCTTTTTCCTTTTGTTTTTCGTTACCAATAAACGGTTCTCAGATATGGTGTTTGTCTCATTTGACTGAATTTCATTCCTGACCATCTATTTTTAAAAAAACTTCTCACAGTTCCCAATAGGGGAATGCAATAGTCTGTCATTGACTGTCCCTTTACAAAATAAAGACTAAATATTGTAACTTTATTTTGAGACAGCTGAAGTTTAGCTAGAGGTGCAGGCTGTCCCTTCTTTGCTAGGGCAATATATAAAGGTAGAGCATCTAGTATACAAACATTCTTACCCCTATTTTCTAATAAGGCATCAACTGCACGTTGTCCAACAACCAATAATGTTATATCTTAACTGCAGCACAGTAAGTGCCAAAATTCTCTGCATTTGCAGTAGCTTTGCCTCTTGAAAACCACAATGGAAATTTAAAGGGTTTTCTTATCTAAATTTTTTCCTTTTTTTTCAAATTCTTATAACAGCAAGAGTATTTTCCTTTCCTTTATCCTGAAGGAGCAATACAAAGCATCAGGCAATAGAACCACAGTTTCCTGGCAGTACTCTTTGCATATTATCCTCCTGCCCTAGAAAAAAATAAAATTGTGTCTCCCAAGTTAATATAAATAGCACTGTTTTGAAAAGTGAAAATGTTTCCTGCTGCTGTGACCACACTACTAAACTGGGTCAAAGGTGACGCCCTCCATTTAGGAATAGAACAAATTAAATCTCCTTGAGAGCAACTACAACAATTCTTTTTCTGGAGGAAGTCTTCAAATATTATTTGCATGTTTATTATTCTCTTATCTAATATAAATGTACATGTAGAAAAAACAACTTTTAAAATATTTTCAAAAACTATACATAGGATATTACCATAAACAAGTACTAGTTCACAGAAAATCTCATACAAAAAATACGTTGTTTCAGCTGATGTGCACCTTCTAAAAAACCTAGTCTTGACATGGTGTTTACATACCAACAATAAATTCACAGATAATTATAACTAAATCTGAGCTCACATAAGAAGTTAAGACAAAAATGGCACACATTCTGAAGATGAGTGTGCCTCTACAAATTCAGGTCTCCCTGAATCCTTTTTGAAGAGGCTCCACGTGCACAGTGTAGCAACAGATCAAAGTGAACAAGCTGGTGTTTTGTGGGCTCTCCAGAAACGTTTCATCTGCATACCAATTGCTTATTTGTTAGTTGTGAAAGAAGAAAATCCTTTAAGAAGCCCACAAAATGTCAGGCTAGACTCTTGAAGGTATCACTGTACATAAAAATACTCTCTACAGCTCACTATTTTGAAAAGTTTTGCACATATTTTGTAAAATGCTTATGAGTTTTTACTGACACAAATACATCCTAAAAGTGGTTGTGTTGTTTTGTTGATGGTGTTTGGTTTTGCCAGTTTTTCTTAAAATACAAACAACTTACCTTTTTCTCTCTGAACCAAGTTCAGACAAACCCGCAAAACATCCTGCAGTGTTTGCAAGCAAACTTTCCTGTCTGACCATTCAGGATTCACTCTGGCCATCACACTCCCACCACCTGAGATTTTCACTGCTGGGATTGAAGCCCCATCACAGCAGCCAGCTCCGATAAGCTGACAGCTGCCCTGCTTGACTCCCTACACACACCACTCTCATACAGTCAGGCAAGATCTCTTTACCTGCTTGGATGCAGGTTTTCCATAGCAGTGCCAGACATCCAGATCCTTAAATTAATTTGACCTGGCACAGACAGAAAAAGCCAGCTTGAGCTGGGTGCTGAGGAGGAGGGATCCCAAACCAAGCAATCCCTGGGCTTTTACACTTTTACAGTCCATGTGCTTGATCGTCTGGGGTCTTTCTGCTGAGCCATAGGCTCCCACATGTCTCTTTGTAGCCAGTCACTTGGCGAGCTCCAAGTTTCCATGCCCTTTGTTGTGCAAGTGTTCTGTGCCAGGTCATGGCTTATTGCCTGGGGCTTCTGCTATTTCCTGCCATCCAGAGCACAACCTGCAGCTTGCACTACAACTGCCCACCAAGCTACCTGCATTAGGTGTAGTCCTCAACAACTTTAATTTCAAATCCTTGTGAATAAATTTAGACATTTGCAAAAATGTTTCCTCCTCATTTTATTGTACTCAGTGAAAGATGGGTACATTGCCTTACAGCTGAGCTGGAGGCTGAGAAAGCCAACCTGTGACAGTGCGAAATACTGCACCATAAATGTAAATTATTTTAACGTTCTGAGCTGCACTGCCCATGATGATGACTAATGCTCACCTCCTTTTAATAATGAAGAGAGTGTTTTTCCCCACTAAGTGATCACAAATCACCACGAAACTGTATATATTATGACTGGGATGATGTATTCTATCCTATCTTTCTAGTAATTCATATAGTTACAGTCATGGTCAGTTGGTGTTACATTACCAAATATACCCCTCCTTTTTATTTAAATTTTGGTCAGTTATTCCAAATCCCAAGCCATAGTTTTAGTTTTTAATCTTTTTTGCATGACGCAAAGTGATAAAGGAGATACCAGTAAGATTTAATAACATTTTTCATGTATTATTTCTTAGGTTTGACACAAAGCTCTTTGTAAGCGCTGTAGTGAACTTCAGTAGCTTTGAGACATTTGTAACTTTTTATGCTTGAAATAATAGTAAGGCCAAAATGTCTTCAATTTATTTAAATTTGCATTGACTCTATTCAGTAATACTGAATTTATGTATGTGACTTTTCGAATCAAATATTATGGTTCCTCAGTTTCGTACTGTAAATGAAACATCATATAAGGTAGACACAATATGAGATTAAAATAATTTTTTTTAATAATTTTTACTGTAAGTATGGAGATTGATCAGTTAAAATTAAAAAGGCTACTTACAGGCAAATTGTAGAAGTGGTTGTGGATGTTTGTTGCCTGTCTCATTTGCAACAGAAAGAAGAAAATACAAAGAAAAAAATGCATTAAACTCTAATGTTACCAAAGGATTAATGATAATATGAATTTTTATGCATATATAGATGTCTTGGTTTAAGAAAATTTAAAAAGGTAAACACTCTAGAATTACTCTCTCTAGTTTCAACCAATCAGTTTCCACCATTAAAAAATTAATATGAGTAGATATAAGTGAAAAAATAAGTTTAATAACAAGTAAAACAGTAACAGGCAAAAAACAACAGTAAATAATCAATAGATACAAAATCGTTAAATTTCACAAACTCCCAGAAATGAATGATGGGGTAACCCTTCCAAGATGGCAGCCCTCACAGACTCCTGTGTGGCTTGAAAGACAAAGGGAAAATGGCACCTAAATTGACTGTTCAGTCTGAGAGAAAAAGGGGAAAAAAGATGATGGACAAAAAGAACCCTCTCAGGAAAGCAGAGTTTACGAAGCAGTTTTAGTGGCAGATGGGAATGGCCATCATGTATGGAGTCAGCTCTGCTGCCCATCACTTCCTGCTGCCACCCACCTGACTCCACCAGTGTTGGTGCTGCCGTCCTCCATGCTGCGGGTGTGTCAGAGGGAGGAACCAGCCTACAGCCACCAACGTGGGTAGGCCCAGGCACCAGGACCAGCTCAAGCTTCATGCTGCGCACTGATTTTGCAAAGTTCACTCTGAAACAGTTTTTGATTGTGAAATGCAGTTTTTCTGGGTGGCTACTGTTGCCAGCCCAAAGAAACCCATTCCATAGCAGAGCCTTCAGCAAACACTGCCAGGAGACAGAGAGGGCTCTCTACTTCTGGCCTCAGACTTGAAAAGGGACCATAGCAACACCATCACGGCCATCCTGGTTCCATTTTATGGCTGCAGTTTCCTTAAGAGACAGTAACAATTTTTGGGCAGAGATAGATATGGAATACAGTAACATTTTGGGTTACCCACAATAATAGGAGAAAAGAGTGTTCACAGTAACTCCAGTTGCATTAATGAGTATGGTAAAAAAAAAAAGTAAGATTATTGCACCTATATAAATTAAATATTCCAGTAAATTTGGAATCCCAGAGGTTGATTTAATGGTAAATTAAATTAAATTCCTGTGCAAACAAATCCTCCAACCTTTAGAACTGCATATAGATATCACCTAGGATAAAAACAATCCTGCTATTTTTTCTGCCTCAGATTCATATTGGTATAGCTCAACATTGCTGGGACCCCACTGGTACACAGTTAGTCAAGAACATAAAGGACTCTGGAATTCTCCCAATATTAAACTACAGCTGAAAAAGAGAGGAATTTTCAAAGAGAGTAGTTACTATCCATTNTATTAAACTACAGCTGAAAAAAAAAAGGAATTTTCAAAGAGAGTAGTTACTATCCATGACTCTTTTTTTTTTTTTTTTAGCTAAAATAATCAGGAGGAACATCAGTGATTTCACACAGGGAAGAGAGCATGAGTGCACATAGAAACTTTGCAAATTTTTTGCTTCCTTTGAAAATGTTGTTTTCTAGACTGACCAAACTAAGAAAATCCATAAAAGGTTGCAAAAGATCAGAACTGAGACTCACAGGTTCGTAGCAAGAGAATGTCAAATAAACTGTAAGGGACCTTTTGAAGTCAGAAAACACTTCGATAAAATTTAATTCTTCTGTCAAGGCTTAAAGTGGTCAGTTTAAAATTTGGCATTATTTAAGACCCAAATCCATTGTCACTGCAGCTTTCTTTTGATTACTCTTCAATCTCCACCTGTTGATCAAGATGGCTCTAGCACTCACTTTTGTGAACAGAGGGAGTTTCAACAAATCACTGGCTCATTTTGCTCCCATTAGCCAACAGGTGCTAGCCTTAAGACATTGGATGCCTATATCAGCCTAGGGAACTCACCAGGCTGGACAAAGCAAGGGCCTTGAGGTCTCTCAAGTCCTACAAGACACCCTTCTTTGGATTAAGTCCATCACTATGACCTGAAGCACAAACCCAAACTAAATAAACTCTCCTGGCACATTGTATGCAGACTTTGGAGTGATTGTACAGAGTTATGCTGGCCCAGAGTCAAAACTGGCTCTGCTTCAGGTGATGGCACGGTAAAGGAGAGGCAGCAGCATTCTCCATGGGGCTGGTGTCAAAACAGTTGGATCCAATGACGTCAAGAATGATGCCAGAAAATATTNTCTGTGTTTGGCAGCTCAGCTCCCAGATTCAGAGCATCCAGTTCAACAGGTGTTGTTAATCCCGAAAAAAAATAACTATTTCCAGTTCCAAGATGCATAGATTTGTTTTCGGTTGGCAGTGCTTTCCAATCACATCAGATGGTGCCATATATGGAGTAAAGCTCTTCCATCTAGAATACAGCCAAGCAGAGCATGGTGCAATGAGAACAGCAAAGCAACAATCAAGACAGAAACACAGGGGATGCTAAACCTGCATTACTAGAAATATTCCTAGTACAATTGAGATAACCTCTGCCTAGGAATTTTCCATAAATGCTGTGTAAGCAAAGAGTATTTCTGCATTTGCTCACTGTGAAAATCATAGAAGATTTTACTTGGTGCAGTTTTTACTGTGGAAATTCTGCATATTTATCCTACATATATGTGAGTAAGAATTTTTCTCCAGATGGCCTGAAATCTTCTCAACGCTTTATTTATTCAAGTTTATTAATAATTAAGCTTTTGGGTGAAACCAGGTATGAATTAATAAAGCCGGAGAAAGATTACTTTCTGACAAAAAAGTCACAACCCACAACAAAGATGATTTCTAACATTTTTAGAGATTTCCTGTACCACTGTCCCTTTAGATAATGCTTATTCTCCTGCCCTTGTAGACTGAAGTATAGGCTGATTTTCATCTGATTAGATGAGACAATCAGCATGAAAACTGAAGATATTTACTTTATTCTCCCAAATGGGTGATACATTCCAACTTCCATTGGACCGTTTTCTAATTTTTTTTTAATATCCTGCATATTTTGAAATTATTTTGCATTCCAATCTGGAAGCAAATAAATCTCAGTGAACAGTATAGCAAAGTGCAAGTAGTTTGTATGTAATTGCTGTTCTTTTAGAAAGACAGCCTTTAGAGGCAGGATACATCATCCTATAATCAATCCACTAGGGGAAAATATTCACATGCTCTCTGTATTTTCTTGTCCAAGCAGACAACAAAATACTAGGCCTAGCCAAATTTCTTCAATTTGAGAAGTTTTATGTTGTACTGTAACTGCCTGGAAAGTTCAAAAGTTTAAACTGCAATTATTAATATGTCTTAATGAGTTCTTTGATTAACATAGATCAGTCATATTCAAGGTCACTATATGCCCACCTTATAGGCAGGTTCCCTTTTTTAGTGATTGCCCTATTAAACTATTTCCTACAGTTTGCCACCATTTTCTACAGAAGGTATCCATTTCACCAGTATGCCACCTCAGCCAATTTATCTTTCAAATATCCTTTGCCTAACTCCTAGTATAATGCAAAGAAAAACATGCCACTTCATAGCATTGTTTCATCAACACTGACAGACAATAACAATTCATCTATGCTCTGCCGTTAAGCAGCTGAGAGCCTGTAACAAGAATGTCAGGTCAGGTGTTTTTCACCCATCAGTAAAGACATTCTTTCAAGAAGACTTTTTTCTTTTTAATCTGTCAAAGGGCAGACAACTATAAATTTCATGCTTTTAGTAAATTGATCAGTTTAAGGAAGAGGAGAAATAAATTAGATAAGGCAAGAACACAGATACATAGATGAATTTACATTGAATGCACAATCTGGATAAACTCTTAAGTAATATCATCTCTGAAAACTCCAGCAGCTTTTTCTTTAAAAGACTATGGTGTTAGATGTTTTAAAAACTTAGCAAACACAATCAAAAAAGTAGATTTCTTTTCACACTTACCAATCTTACATTATGAGATCTTGCCAAAACCTGATTGCAGTGTCAGTTATGGCCTATCATTTTATTTGTTTCCCTTTTAATAAATTTGTTGCACCAGCAATCTCTTTAAACTAAAAGTTTTTGGAAGTTTTTTTCTGTTGATTAATCCTCCTCTAATTTGGTCATGGAAAGACTGAATTTTCTCCTTCCATCATCTTTTTATGGACTGAGCACACCACAACCATTCAGTCTTGCCTCAGAGAATAGGTATCTTCATATACCCTTTCCATCTTTATTGAACCTCTTCAGTGTCAATTCATTTTCTCACAGATACCATATGCAAACATCCAAGGCAACTTGTTCTTGCTTGGTCACATGTTAGTGGATGGCTGTGACACATCCCTCATATAAATAATGGACACACACATGTAGCAAGTCTTTATCTACCTGATCTTTCACTCCATATATTTCATAGACTGAATCTGCCCCAGCTCTCCAAGTTCAGAGAACAACAACTGGCTCTGGTCACACAAGTTTTAGGCTGCTCTCATTTCCAAGGATTTCTTTTTTCAGGATCCCTTCCTGGAGACACCTATTTTAGGCTTTTATTATGTTGCTGCACCATGATAAAATAACTTATTTTACTAAATTAGTAGACATCTGGGACTTTGCTATGGGAAACCTAGATTTTAATAAGTAAGGAAAATGTGTCTGACCATGTGAGTATGATATATGTAGGGAGCTGAGTCAGTTCACTGGAGCTGTCTTTTGCAAAGGGGCTTCAGCCCCAGTAGTGACAGTCTGGGATGGTGGGAGGGTAACTGGGTGGTCAGACATGTGAAATACAAAGCTGTGTTTAGTGTCAGGTAAATAGAGGTAACCTGTTTATTTGTAATTGTGATATGTGTGGAGCCTGACCAAGTGGCTGTGCTCAGTGCTACGGAGGAAGGCAAAAAAACCTGGAAACACTTGCTAGCTCACCTGGAGGGGATAAAAAACGTTCCTCCCCACAGCTCCATGTAATGACAGACCTTCTGGTGCATGAGCAGCAGGCAGCAACTTATCCAAACGGGATTGGAGGAGGCCCGACCAGTAGTGTCCAGATGAAAAAGCTTTGGACACCTTTATGGATCAGTGATTCTTCTCATCTCCAGCAGTCTCGTCCAGCCTTCTCCAGCCTTCCTCCCTCAGCCCCCTCAAAGTAATTCCACCAGCTCATCAATGACTTCCTTTCAGACATCTACAGGCTCACCCCAGCCCCACTTTGACAGCGGGACATGGGAAGATGCTCCATTTTGTCCTGCTCCAGGCAGGCCAGTAACTGCTGTATTGCACTGTAAGCACAGAGATATAAGAGTGATGGGGGTCCCCATGCCCAGCCCTACCTGCAGCACCCCTACCCACGCTGGCTCTGTACCCAGTGTCCTTTAGACTCTTGGGGAGGTTCAGGGAGGCCCAAGATGCTGTCCCTGCCCTTGGTTGCCATGCAAAACGCACAGCCCTGATGTGTTCTCTGCCACTTGGCTCTCAAGGACCAACCAATGCTGTTACTCATCACTCAGGCCACAACAGAACCCAACCCTGCAGCCCAGAGGCCACCCATAATAACAGATCCCTGTCTGCGTAAGAGCTAGCCTCCCTGAGACCATGCCGCAAAGGACTTGATCTGTCTGGACACAAACCCTTTTCTTGGAGCACAAGGGGACTGATTTTGGCAATTGCAGTTTGGTGGAAAGCCAAAGTCTAACCACAGCCATAGGTGTGGATGAGCAGTGCCAATAGACCACCGTGGATTTTGTACAGGTTTGGGAAAAAAGTGAGAGGAGATAACACTGGTGAGGTGGAAAGGTCAGTCATTTTCAGACCTTAAACATTTAGATTTGTGCCTAAAGGACACCAGTTCACAAGGAACTTGTTCATTTGATTGTCTGATTTATGAAATCCAAACATGCGTGTAAGGTTCAGTTTGAATCCCATCACAACTTAAAACACTTGTTTTACCCATGACCTTATGCTTCATGAAATAAGCTTGCATAAGTCTTACCAACTCAAAATCAGCACCAATTCCTTTGATAAAAATGACCTGCTGTGGTGGCTGAGCAATCACAGTTAAATTATACCACCACTTTCATACAGTAAGTGAAACTGTAAGTGCTGTTTGCAAAAGCAGCAGAATGCTTTACTGTCAACATGCAAGGTAACTGCTCAGATGCAGAGTGGTTGCAAACCCACCATCTGATGCTACAAGCTGCATTTTGAGACAGATAAGGAAGAAGGACAATAAGAAGCAGACCCTGCAGCGTGGGGTGGTGCTTTTTATCATGCTAATTTCCTCCCTTATTCAACTTGCTCAGGTGTAAAACTTTCCCCCACACCCCCACCCCCCCAGGGAGGTATCAGGACATTCACACATAGGCCTGAAGATATTCATCGCTTCCAATGGGGCATGACTGGCTTAAGTACCTTGATGTGAGAGGCAGTTGCCACATCTTAAAAGGTGTCCTAAACCATCAAGGACCCTCAGAGTGCCCCCTGACTCATTTCTGGGGCCTTCCACCAGAGGACTGCACAGGATCCACAGTTTTACTTCAAACAATGTAAAATTTCCCCACCAGGTTCCTGGGCATTCCCACCTGAACCTGAGTGTATATTAACTCTTTAAACTTTGTGTTTTGCAGGTTTCCCCCAACCCCGATAAACCAAGACTGCAGCCATCACTTTGACCAATGGACATCAAAATTCCAAAAATCAAGCCTCATCACTGGATCCACGGACAGTGATATCTTTCTACTCTTAGCTTTTCTTTCTCTTTCTTTTCCTTTGTCCTGGTTCCAAGGCCAAATGTCAGCCAAGGAAGGTGCGAACCTTCCTGTCCCTCTAACTTATTGCAGCTTTGAAATTATGTAGCTTCCAGGCAAACACGTAGGAAAAAGAAATAATGGTTCTTTATTTTTGATACATACATACACATATACCGGAACAGAACAAACAACAGCACAATAACAGAAGTTCCTTCCCCCACCTGCTGAGCAGTTTCACCATTGGTGTAATTATGACCACGGCTG
>VYXF01012558.1:114871-134766 GCA_013397295.1 Polioptila caerulea
TCCTAATAAAGAACTGTTATTCCTATTCCCATATCTTTGCCTGAGAGCCCCTTAATTTAAAAATTATAATCATTTGGAGAGAGGGGGTTTAAAATTTTTCATTTCAAGGGAGGCTCTTGCCTTCCTTAGCAGACACCTGTCATTCAAACCAAGACACCAAAATAAGTCAGATGAACAATACCTTAAAAGCATTTTTCTTCATTGAGTATAAAGGAAGTCAACATGATTACTTCAGTTGATGATGCCTTAAATTAAGTGAAATCCTGCCCTGACCGGGTTATGTATGCTGCTTGTACAGATTGTGTTTGACATGCTCTCCTTGAAAATAGTTGGGCTGTGTAGAAACTACCTGTAATACCATGTGCAGTCGTAGCTACAGCATAGGAGCTCAACCTCATAAATGTCTAATTTGATGGAGAAAAGTTCTTCTTGGAAAGGTTCTCAAGCATATTCATTACAAAGTTACCATGGAAACTTTTTTTTTCCATTGGTAGAGCACAGTTTGACAATAAGCTCTTGTGGTTGTGGCCCTTTGGACTTGAATTTTGCAATAGCAGCTAATTTCTCACAGGCACATTTATCCCCTTGCTGCACATAGCCAAAAAAAGAAAACAATGTGTGCTGCAGGGATGAAATAGTGATCCTTAAAATAAAAAGGAGGAGAAAAAAAAGAAACTCACTGACCCGTGCACAGCTAAAAGAATGCTAGACCAGAAGTTCAGTCTCTGATATGTGTGAGGTTTGGGGTTTCCTGTTTATCAAAGGAGCTGGCTTTCAAAATAAAGGATCCAGTAACCATCACAGAGCAATAAACCTTCTTAACCTCAAGTACCTGCCAGCTCTAACACAACATCAAATTATTCTCTAGCATGGGTAAAATGCAGTAACTCCAGAGCACTTTATTAGTAGATACTTAAATTGACAGTGATACAATTGGATCCCCATTTAGCCGAACAAGCACTTCTGTTACCTGGAAATACAAGACTGATAGATGCACTACTCTATGTCAATACTAAGATACAAAAGTAGGTGATGCTTTTGCAGGGCAAGTCTTTTAAGGATCAGAGACACATAAGTTAAGTCTTTCTATTCACACCTGACAGCAGAGCCTCAGCTGCCACTTGATTATGAGCTTTCGTAAATGTCATCCCCTATGAAAACAGAAAGGTTCTGATAACTATCAAAAATAGCATGCTTTTTTATGATCTCAGTGCAGCCAGGTGTAAAGAAGTTGTTCCTGAAGAATTGAGAGCTAGAACCTTTGTGTCCATAGTAAAGGTATCTTATGCTATGTTTGCAGTGACAGAAACATTTGAAGAATGAAAAACCTAACCACAGCACTTTGCATTTGCCCTTTACTCCTGATTGCCCTAGATTGTTTTCAACTGCCCTGATTCTGCCCAACACGTGCCACAAAACAAAATGTAAGAGGTCATGCAGTATCAGATTGATTCCCTCAACAGCAGTTACAGCACAGACGTGCACACCTTCTGTCCAGCAGCCCTGTTTCCACTGCATAACCTAATGCCATGGGAGGAGGCATTGCAAGGCTGGAGAGAAGCTACAGGAGTGCAGCCTGAAAATACATTTTCCAGCTGGGACACCTGAAGGGAACTAGTACACTGTGCAGTGCTACAATTTCTCTCTTCCCTGGCCCAGAGGTTCATAAAGGACTGGAGATGTCACAGTAGTGTCACGCCAAAGTGCAAAGCCTGGCTTCACTGATGGGTAAGACAGCTAACTGGGCTTGAACATGAGCCAGCAACTTGCCTTAGCACAAAGGCAGTTAACAGTGTCCTGGGCTTCTTTAAGTGTTGCCAGCAGGTCAATGGAGGTGATACTTCCCTACTATGCAGCACTGATCAAGTCACACTTGGAGTGCTGGGTCTAGGTCTGCACTTTCCTGGCAAGAGAGAGATGGAGGCACTGGAGAGACTCCACCAAAAGCCAACAAAGATAATTAAATCACCTCATGGATAAGCAAAGTCTAAGAGCTCAGACTTCAACTTAGAGAAGAGAAAGCTTAGGAGGATCTCGTGTGTATATATATCTCTAGGACCAGGCTGCAGAAAGGACAGACATAGACTCTTTACTGTGGTGCCCAGTGGCAGGACCAAAGGCAATATGCACACAATGAAGAACAGGAGGTTCCCTCTGAACATAAAGAATTACCTCTTTTTCCTTACTGCAAGTTTGTCCAAGTACTGGCATAAGTTGCTCAGAAACTTTTAGAGCTTGAAGATATTAAAAAGTCATCTGGACATGGTCTTAGGTAATTCTGGTATAGGTGGGTATGCTTGAGCAGGGGGATTGAACAGGATGGCCTCCACTCTTAACCACTCTGTGATTCTGTATGCTTTCACCTTTTGCCACAGCTACAAAATGCACTGAGCAGACAGACCTCCTTGAGAGTTCAGAGGCTCTAAAAAAACCTGTCAGCTCTTGTGATGTGTCCTCTACATTGTCTCATCCATGTACATTAGGTGAATAGGACATACTTTTAGGACACACATCATCTTTTATCCTCCCCCTCCACAAAGACTGCAATACTCAACAGCCTGGACTGACTTCTGTGGCAGTTCATAGAGACAAGCATTTGAGGCTAGTTGATTTACTAAAAAAGAAATATGGCTAACCTGACTGATTTTTTTTTTCTTTAGTTGGATATATTTCTGTGCTACAATGAACAGATTGTATAAATGGTGAGCTACTATTCCTATTAACTACTGGGATTTTTTCCCTGTAAAAGGTGAGCTCAGAACACACATAAAAGACTTGCAGGTACTGAAATTTACTTTGTATGCACCCTTGGGATCATCGCTTTGCCCACTCAGGTTTTCATCAGATTTCTTCCTACATATGAACAGGTCAGCTCTGCAGAACAGTGGCATGCTGTGGGCTCTGTCTTTCAGCTCCTAGGAGAGATCACTTTAAAGGAACTGCAAAACATGCAGTCTCTGGCAGTTTTATTTACCAAATACTTGTGATTACAAGGCAATAATCCCACTGTTTTCAATAGGGACTAATTATACACCATTCCCTTTGCCCTTCTATTTCACTCTGCAACCCCAGGAGATCCAGATTTAGTCCTATGGCTGTGAATGGGACTTCTTAGGAAGTTCCTCTGATGCCTGCTCTCCCACCCTTCCTGGACAGGAAGGGGCCTCAGGCATCATCCAAGCCCAGAGGTGATCCAGAGCACACCTAGATAATACTTGAGGAAGCATGTACCAGGAAGCTCACACCTTGTTCTGTGTGTGTTTCCCTTGGAGGACACCTATATCTATTTCTGAACATGTAATTAATTTTTCCCATCCCTCTTTTCCTACGTATCACTACTAATGTTTCCCTGTGAAATTCAAAAAGTCAGTGGGACAAAAGAGTTAAACAAGGAAGGCAATTAAGTGTAAATGATGCCTTTACAACTCCTCTGTCTGGATCTTCTTTAAGTCCCAGGTCTTCTCTGACTTTTACCCTTGGTCATTTGTAATTCTCCTAAATGCTTGTACAATTGCTGCATATTTGCTTTACCTTTCTGTTTCCATAACGTGAAAAAAATGCACATGTGTATATTTAAAATGAGGCCTAAGAAACTCTTTGCCAATAACATCAACACTTCATCTGCAAGCTAACAGAAAGACAAGAGGCAGACCTGATAGCTTCTTTAATCACAGGAATCCTGTGTAGGTGATTATTGTACATGCCACACAGCAGAGTGAATTCACAGCTCAAGTACATCAATGGTAGCTCTGACTGAAAATGCCCTGAAGTTTACTGCTTTTTCATCTACCAGCACCAGTAGGTTTGCATGGGCAGTAGAAAAGGAGCATTACAGCTTCTTTTTTGAAGAGGCTTCATCATAATTCCACCCCTTAACTGCTTAGCAACTCAGTTTTAATCGTTAGAGAATTCTCCCTTCTCACTCTTCTGTGCACTGTCTCAGGAACATGAGGTTGAATGTGAACAGCTCTGTGGCTATAGAAATATTGAAAAAGTGGTTCACTTAATGGAATTGAATGGGAGGGAGTTTCCAGCTCCCTTCAATCACTGTCACTCCACGGGTGTTGCTGAGGATTTTTGCATAAACACTTTGGCACCAGTGCACACACTCTTCATGTACTTTTAAAGCAGCATGGGATCAGATATAAGGGACCTTAAGAGTTTTCTAGGATTCTACTCAGGAGTCCAAATATCTGAATAATAAATTCTGCCCTGGTGCACTACATAACCTTAAAACCAGGATACAAACAGCCTGTACATTTTTGCCTGTGCTTCAGAGAGCAGGCCAAGAACAGGGCAGAACTTGCCACGTTCAACTCATGAAATAAAATCTGATCTAACAAAACTTAGTGCTGCTTTGGCTCACCTGTCAGGTGGAACAAACAGAAAGGGTTTTTCACCATGAACATGTGCAAAAAACTAGAAAAGATAATCCTGGTAAATAAACCTCTCATTTATATTCAATACAGCAAGTCAACCATACCATACAGTAACACTACACCATAAGCTGCTGTTGCAGATGTTAAGACTATGACCACTGGTCTTTTTTCTTTTCAGGCTGTGTGCTTTCTAAAGCTTGTAACAGAAGTGGGCTGGTGACACGATGCCATTTGATATAATTGTTTCAAGCAACTGAATTTCAGATTGATTACTAAAGTGTATGTAGAAACTAAGTGCTGCTTAGTCACTGGCAATCTGTCGGTGAATACCAGCAGACAGCTCTTCTCAGAGACACCTTCCTAGCAAAT
This sequence comes from Polioptila caerulea, assembly GCA_013397295.1. Classification (NCBI taxonomy): domain Eukaryota; kingdom Metazoa; phylum Chordata; class Aves; order Passeriformes; family Certhiidae; genus Polioptila; species Polioptila caerulea. Next base: position 119,620 of record VYXF01012558.1, read on the forward strand.
GGTCTGTAGTTGTGAGGGAAAAGCATTTACTCACACAAATACTCTCTGCATTTTAAAATCAATACTCTTTTTTAAAATCCTTCTTTTAAATCTCCACATTGATGCAAGTATAACCAAACCATTAAACACTTCAGATGTGAAAAATGCCACTGGAAGTATCTTGCCAGAGTTACCAGTATTACTTCACATAACTACCCACACCCGTAACAGTAGTGACCAGTGTAACATAATATTCTTTCCCCAAAGCTGTCTTCCCACTTAAAAGAAGACAATTTTGTCTTAATACTACATAAATTTAAAATTAATATCTTTGAAGGGTTCACCAGGCCTCACACCCATTTGCTGTCAATCTGTGGTAAAAGGAGAAAAGACCCAAGGCTTGACTCAGATAATTTATTACACTGTGCTTGGAAGGTCTTGGTGAAGGCCCTGTGCAAAAACACAGACACTGGCTAAAACACAATATCAGTTACATACAGCTTTTTTAATTGAAACATTAACCAAAGAAAAATACTTTTGTTTGGATGGTTCCTCTGAAAGCCACTAAACTAAATATCTGTGAAAAGCAGTTAATTTTTTAGTAATACTGTAAGATACTTCATTGTAGATACCATGGAGACTGAACCGGGCAGTAATACATGCTACATCTCCCCCACATCTCCCAACAGACATCTTGGTTTTTAAGGCACATCACTGATTCTGGATGGAAAAATCCCTTAAGTCTTTCTAGAGACAGTTATTTCAATAGCTTCAAAGGCAAGCAGACCACAGTGAATGCTGAGTCTGTACAACAGAGGAAAGAAACATCAGGACAAATTAGTTCTGGCCTCTTGGTGGAGCAGGAGCTATCTGCTAGCCTACAGGTGCATAACAGAAGGTATATGTACCTTCAAGGATCTCTGTGACAATGGTATAAGGCCTTCAGCCTTAACACTAGTGGTGCTGCAGATGCAACACAGACACAGTTAAATCCTGATGCTCCCTTAAAAGATCTTAATAGCAATAGCTCTCTGCTATAGAGAGTATATTCATACTGAACTTAGCAGTTCAGAGATGACTGCTCTCATACAGATCACCTGACCTAAGACTCATTGAAATCAGCTTTGATTATCATTTTGTATTTTAAAATTTCAGATTTTGGCAAAGAAAGAAAAGGGTTGGGTTTTTTTCCTCAGTTTTGATGGAGAATTCTTAAATTTGCTTATATGGCAGTTTTGAAAAAGAAAAACAAAACAACAAAAAAACACTCACTTCAGACCAAATTATATTTTGACTTACCAAGGCTGCATAAGAGTCAGAATACAATGCGACCTGAAAGATCTGTAATTCTGAATTTATGGTAATGTTCAAGGTGGAAAAAATATGGATTGTCTTTGAATCAATGGCCAGCATCTGGGAGAAAAGACCATGTCGCTCCTTTAGGCTAATATAATGTGGTACAGTGCCACAAAATAAGGTCTGTCATTCTGAAGATGTCTTTCTCAGAGTACATTCCACAGCAAATAGTGATTATAACCAGTATACTTATTTGGTAATAATTACATATTGGGGGGGAGGAGAAAATCAGTATCAATTAAATGAGCTTAGTATTCTGCTACTAATACCACATCAAGCATAAATATCCTATCCTGCAAAATGTCAGTTTTAATAGGAGAGAAAAACACACTTTGCACTTGGAGCATATATATATTGGCACCTACGTATTATAGTACCTGCATGTTTCAGAGAGTCCTTTTTCTCCTTGGCTTTCCATTCTTTGCTCACTTCCTAGAGGGTTACAATTCCAATCGCAACAACTTGACACTTGAGGAAAAGAGCAGTTACTCTCTTTTAATCATGGAGCACATTTTGTCACCATGCTACAGAGTTTCTCATCCTGCAACTAACTGAAGACCATTTGTTTGGAAAATCCTGTTACTTCAGTGAGGTTTCCTGTGCAATTCCAACAGCAGAATAAAGGCCTGGGTGAAAATCTCCTTTTAGTTTTTCTTAAGGCTGTCTGCATCATATGTGTAAATTATTTGTCTTCCTCTAAAGATCCATTTTTTAAAAAAAGAACAAAATTGAAACTCAGTATTTTAAATAGGGCAAAAATTACTGTAAGTAGTTTCAGAGAAAGTAACATATTTATAATCTCTACTTCAAGTCTGTTTCCAAAGGTGTTAAATGACTTGCTCAACTTGAGCAATAAAAAAAGTCCCTGGAAACGCTCTCTATGGGATTAGCTCTGTGTGGGGACCAGAGAAAGAAAGCTTCATTTTCAGTTGACTCCATTCAAACTAAATCACACTGGCATTCACAAAGTATAAAATAAAAGACAGAAAATAATAAAATACTCGGAGGAAAGCACAAAGCACTAGCACAAAATTTGGGGACCAGATCTATTACCACAGTTCAAGAATGCAAGACCCAAAAATGGAAAGAAAAAAAAATGGGAAAAACTTAGTCCATAAAAAGCAATCAACATGCCATATAGGAGGACTGCAAGGACCTCAGCTACCCATGTATTTGGGGAAGAAGCAAGTAAAATTTTATTTTGGAGCACTTTGACTCCAAATAATGATTGACTATCAATACAAAAAGAGAAAGGATATGCAACATGAATCCAGAATCCTTATCCTCATCTCCAATGGCTATAAATCTACTTTAAGTTCTTGGAGTTGAAACTGAATTAAGTAGTACTGACTGAGCAAGTTGTCTACCCTGTCCCCTTTCCCAATACACTTGGCAGGTTTCATCACTCTGCACAGCAGTGAGAAGGAGGAGTGAGGTGATTGGAAAGCGTACTAAATCAACAGACATGAAATCTATCATCAGGCAGCACTAGCAGCAAGAGACAGATCATGCCATTTAATGGAATGAGATGATTATTGCACCTAAGAAAAATTTTCAGGGGACTGATTGCAGCTGCTATGACAACGACAGAGAGAATGTTACAGAATGACCCAAGTGACTGTTTAATGTTGTTCCAGTGAACCACTCTACTCAGCAGCTGGGGAGCCAGTAGAGACTTCATTAAGTGCATCTATTCAGTAATTACTGCATCTTTCCCTGCGCCACAACTTTCCATGCAGTCATAGCACACAGCTGTTGGATATAATCATGAGGATTCATTTCTCACTCCTAAATATTTCAAGCCTGTAGCTATTAGAAATTTCGAATCAAGTTTCTGTCAGTTTGTTACATACCAGCTCCGTCACCTGGCAAGGAGAAATAGGGAGCAAAATCATATCAGCATAACCTTGATGAAGTCTTGCGAACAAGCCATGGAAAGCTGCATTATTTGTCTGTCTTGTATGTAGGGCAGTTCCTTCTCTAACATACAGCAACTTTAACTGGAAAATACCTGTACAGATCCTTTGCTCATTTAAATCATCACAGTTCTCCTGACTGCGGTGGAGTGATGTTTATTTACTGCTGGTCAGGATTCTGCCCCTTGATTTGATTTGCACTAGTACACAAATAAGTGAATTATACGTCCAGGAGCCTTTTGCTTTCTTAGTCATGCAAAGCTACAGAACTAGGAAAAATGAGCTTGTATTTATGCTAGATCAAAACAACAGACCAATTAGGAGAGCACTAGAGGGTTTAAAAGAGTAATTTTGCAGCAAAAACATAAATCCCCAAAGACAGTTAGTTTGAAAGCTCCTAGACTTTTGATACTGAGAAGGAGGAGGAGGAAGAAGAGAAGGAGCAGGAGCAGGAGCAGGAGCAGGAGCAGGAGCAGGAGCAGGAGCAGGAGCAGGAGCAGGAGCAGGGGGCTGAACTTTGGCTTTCAACATGGGAGAAGGAACTGTCTTGAGAGAAGGTTCTCCCTGTCAGAACCTGCCCGCCCAGGAACAGGCCTGGCCACCTGCCTGCCTAAAACTGAGCTCAAAAGGCACAGAAAAGTTCATAATTATTATTTCTTTTGAAATCTAGGGATTCTTTAAAATCTGAATTTTTAAATTAGTACCTTCATATCGATTCAGAAGGCACTAGGAATAGGAATAGTTGGCCAAAGACCAGAGAGGGAAAAAAGCAGAGGCAACATTATTTCTCATCACAGAAATATCAGGTCCCTCCTTATAGCAAGTAACCATTAGTTGTCTGGAGAACTGGCCTGGCTGCATCTCCTTCCTTCAAGGAAGATGGATAGGGTAACAAACTCTTGGTCTAGGATCTGGCACAAATAGAATAGGTATCCTCATCTCCAGCCAAGTGTCTTCACCTTCTGCCCTATTTGCACCTTGTGTTTGAATCAAAAATCACCACAAAACAAAACTCAGGGCTTTCATAGTAACTGGGGGGAAAGCTTTTTTTAAAAAAAGTGTAAAAGAATGTTTTCATTAAGAAAGTTATCTACAAGATTTATGAACAACTGCTGTGAGCTAGACTAAGTGTTTCAGTGCTGCTTCCTTCCTCTCCAACAACACCTAAGTTACAGCACAACTCCTCACCACTTCCCTTCATTCTATAAATCTATTTTTTAAAATTTATTTTATGCATTGAATAGGACAAACAGTGTTGCCAGATGCTTCTGGATATAAAAACCAGAAAACTGGAGTTTTACTAAAGTTAAGCTCTCAGTCAAAGAAATGGAATAAATGCTGAAGGAAAATATCTTCTTTTTAATATTTGTGTTTATAATTTTCCCAGGTTTAAAGACAGTGGACCAACCTCTAGAAAGTCAATTACAACAGCAAGTAACACTTAACTGGCATTCTGAATTAATAGTCTCTCATTTGCACAGCAGTGATAAGACAATCCACAGAGGGGGAAAAAAGGCCTTAACTTCCTCTCTGCTATTTTTTAGTGGAGGAAAACTTAGCCAAAGTCAAACAAGAGCTCAAATACAATATCTTGTGTACATAAAACTTCATGTACTCTGAAATTTAGTGACATAAACCATGGCAAAAAAAGATCTTGAAGCCTTTATCTGAGACAGATTGAGCTTTCTAGAGCAAATTAAGTTGCATGATTCCAGCTTTTGAATAGTCCCACTAAATGGCTCACACTGTGGCTCCAATCTTTCTATCAACTACCAGTGAAAGAAGTCTGTAATAGTGCAATATTCAAAATCGTGACTGGGCCAGCGCACCTCAATCCTACTCTCAGTCTCTGTCAAAACAGTTTTATCTAGAGGAAAAGGATTTGCAACTACCTTGTTTCTTGATACAGAAGACAGCTACATAGTATTGTCACACACTTGCCTTTCTGGTATGGCACACCCCTCTCTTCTGCAGGGATCTGTAAAGTCCTTGGGAAGTGTGCCATTCCCACAGCTCTCGTGTCCCAACACCAATGTGGTAAGCAGCTAAGGTGAAAATTAGAACAGTTGAGAAGCTGCTCTAGTTTGCTCTGCTCTGTAAGCAGATGCTGGCCAACTCCAGAGACACAAGGGTATCTAACTACAAGTTGCCTTCAGCAAGCAGCTCTTCTTGCACCAGGCTTCTTCCTTGCCCTCATACTTTCATGTTGGAAATCAGACCCAGGTCTAACATTAAAATTTTCATCTAGTCTCATGGTCAGTAATCAGTTTTCAAAACACTGTGAATATCATGATTTCTTAGAAGCTAAGTATTAATGTATTAATGTGAATCAATGCAAAATATTTCCTCTTCAGAGTGTCATTTAGGTTGGAAAAGACGTTTAAGATCATTGAGACCAATTGCAAACTGTACAGTGCCGAGTACACCAAAAGAAGCAATGGAATGACCAAACATCCTTCTCCAGTGCTCTCAACCATGCAGTAGGAGGTGACGATAGTGAAGATGGAAGTTACAATTATTACCATGCTTCCCTTCTAATAGTACAGGTATTTCATCATGGACCTACACAAACTCCCAGTCTGTTGTTCTCACTCTGTCTGGAACAGAGTTGGACAACAATTTGCAAATATTGCATGACAACTACTATGATTCATTTCGCACCGAAAGGGAAGTTACTTTATCTCAAACTAATATTTCTCTGTTCCTCAAGGGTATAGGCCTTCTCTCAGCTAGTACTACAGTAGCAGATGCAGCAGCTCAGCATTTTCTAAGAACTTCTTAAAAATCATCAGGACACAAAAAGAGAGTTCTCATCCAATGGAAGAAAATTTAAGCCCATCCCTGACACACTAATGTTGCTGTGGGGTTTCTTGGATAGATTTGTTTTCTTCAGTATAATGATTAACAAATACATGAATAATTTAGGTCTGTCTGCCATACTGTGCTGGTAATACTACATAGCATGTTTACAAAGTTTTTATGGTTTTTATAGTGATTCAATACAATGTACACTTGCCCAGATATAAAAATAAATGTTATGTAATACACAGATCATAGAATCAATACACTGTGTGCATCAAACACAGAGGCACACCAAAGAAAGTAGCACAGGAGCTGCAGTCCTTTAACTGTCCTAAGAAGAAGAAAAAACCTGAGCCTTGCTTTAAGACAATTTAAAGGGGATCACTCTAACATGAGTTCTCCCCCCTTGTTTCAATCAATCCCTTTCCACCAATAAAGAGAAATGAAATCCGAGTTGATATAAGTGAAAAAATAAGTTTACTAACAAGCAAAACTACAACAGGCAAAAAATAACACTAAGTAATCACTAGATACAAAATTGATAAATCTTATGAACTCCCTGAGAGCAAAGAGAAATCCAAAATGGCAAGCACCCTTTTCAAGGGAGCATCCATCACAGGCAACTACATGTAGGGAGACTGAGCAAAAATGGCATCTGACCAAGATTGCAGCATTTACAGGGAACCATGCAGTTCAGGAGACAAACGGGAAAGCATGGGAGTAAACCCTCCTGGGGAGCTGGGAATTTACAAAGCAGTTCTAGTGGCATATGGGAATTGCCAGCACGTTTGGGACCAGCTCCATCACCCGCTGCTTCCCCTTCTGCCACCCACTGTACTCCACCAGTGTTGGTGCCACTGTCCGCTGAGCCACTGGTGAGTTGTGGGTGGAGAGAAACAGTCCCTGGAATCAACATGGTGTGGCCTGGTGAAGGGACCAGCTCAAGCTTTGCACTGCCAATAGAGGTTTGCAAAGTTCACTCTGAAACATTTTTTAATTGCAGAAATGCAATTTTTCTGGGTGGCTAGCCCAGAACTCCTTCCCCCCAAAACAACCTTTGCAAAATGGCACCACACGAAAGAGAACACACAAGGTAAGCCTCTGCCCACACTACCTCAGCTTTAAGGTGCAAGCCAAGAAGTGTGGCAAGAGAGGAGAAAGCAAGCCAAAAGGTGAAAAAGGGGTCTCTGCCTGTGTGCTCCAACCTTTTAAAGTGTACCACACCTGCCTGCCCAATGATTTCGGTTCCAGACGTGCCACCGTAAAAGGACAGTAACCTTAAAGAGACATACAAACCTTAAAGACACAGAAACAATTTTTGGGCACGGATAGATATAAAATACAATAAGATTTTTGGTTACCCAAGACAACCTTCAGTTCTAAACCCTGAGTCATTTGATCCTAAAATTGGTCCAGTTGTATTGTGAGCATGAGTAGCAATAAAGACAGCAGAGCAACAAACTCAGCAATTGTGTCGGTTTGTTCCTGAATTAAACAAAACAAAACAAACAAGAAAAAGAAAATGTTCATCCACCACATTGACCCAAACTGATAAAAAAACCACTACTAATAATGATACTGAGAGTGGAAGATATTAAGATAAGGGGTGTAAAAGTGAGCAAAAACCTGTGGAGGGTCTTACCAATAGAGAAAGAAATTTCAAAAGTAGCACTGGCCTGGTACTTTTAAAGTGCTATATGAATGTTAACAGATAGTTAAGATATTGTAACTATGTATTTTAATGAAACATATACTTCCAAGAATCCTAATGTTTGCACGATGATAATGATTGCAAATCAAATACTCCATGAATCAGAGGACTAAACAGGTATCTCATTCCACACTAATAAAAGCTTCATAATTTCATCATTATTAGATGAAATTCTGGCCCAATTATGTTAGTATCACCCAGGAAAAACTTTCCTTATTTCACAATGGCAAGGAAGTGGAATCTCTGTCTTCTGAAAAGTATTCAACAGGATTTTCTATTGATTATTACTAGTAAGTTATCCATATACTTAACTTGGATTTAATCTAAAAATTCAGATGGGATGTAAGCTTGCTTTGCTTCTAAGATCTCTATGGATATGTATAGGGGTAAAAATATGGACACATACCCTTTTAGCAAAGCAGTCTGCTCAGAGAATCCTCAAATTTTGTGTACCAAGTCTATTGGAGAAAGCCCTTTCACTTTGAGAAGCCTCATTTTTCCCTAAGACAGCAAACATAAACATGAAACAGCACTCTCAAAACAACTGCAGTAGTACATCCTAGAATTCCTAATATTTCCTCAATATTTCTGGTTGCCTCAGCGATTTTACTTCTTGTGTTTGCTAACTGTTGTATACATCTTTGTGTAAAGTGAGAAACGACAAAAGATTACAGAATTTGAAAACACTGGCTAAGTAAACAATAAAATATTGCAAAGAAAGCCAAGGCTCCCGAGGATTGACATTCTGGGCTCATAGGAAGGAAATGCAGCTAGAAAGCTGGAAACCTGCAATCCTGGAGCCCAGGCTTTCCTGAGATAAGGTTCCACAACAGAAGTACTGCAAACGTCTTGGTGAACTTGTACCAAAACCCAGCAAAAGGATGTAGGGCAGCTGCATATCAAAGGCAAGTTTCTTGGGCAAAAGAAAATACAGAAGACTGAATGCAAAACCAATGCAGGCAAAAATTACCAGCCATCTGTACATTTTAGAGGCATATATTGAGAAACAGCAGTTGACAACAGCTGTCTTTTAGCTGTACTTACTGGAACTACTAAGAAAGACAGGAAAGAAAGACAGGAAAGAAAGACAGGAAAGAAAATAAATGAAAGAATGTATTAAATTAAATCAGGCTCACCAATTGTAAAGTTATAGCCATCAATACTGAATGTAGCACTCTGCCATTTTTTAAATGCTTCCTTTCTGCTACTTGGGTCCATCATGATCCTGCCAGTTTGTGCTTTCAGCAGCTGCCTTACTCTTCTTGTGGAAGCAGAGCACTTGAGCTCACTCTTAGCTGCCCTTGAGTATCTGCCTGTGACAGCACACACACCAAGCCTCACATCTTCTTACACGGAGCCCGATCTGAGAGGCGTGCACCCAAGAATTTTCTCCTCCCCCAAACACTCTCATTGGCAAGTTACCTACATGCCTGCTCAGAGTGTTCAGCTAGTTAGAGGCTGCCGTATCAAAGCTGGCAGTCAATTAGTGTGAGACTACCAAATCAATAAGCCGTAGCTGTGAAATCTCTGTGTAGGAGGTAGCACACACAAAAATAAATGATAAAGGGTTAGATTTTGCTGTTATATACCCACTGACACTCCCTGTATTCCCTGCTATGTTGCAACCAGTTTCTGTGGCTCCTCTTACTATAGAGATTTATGACTTGCAGCAAATAGTGCTCAGATTTCAGCTCTTCAAACAGAAGCAGTGTGTTTTAATAATTCAAGATATACATTACACCATCAGATACACTACACCATCAATCACCTGCTACTTATGCAAACAGTAAGTCTCTAGAAACCCAAGAGCACAGAACTAGAGATTACAAGTAAAGAAGAGCATGGGAAAGCAACATGAAATTTAGCACAATGTTGATAATCTGAGCAAAATGTTCACACATGCACACACATAAAACAATCTCCCAAACTCGTCCTTCTCCTTGTCGTTTATCATGGTTTGTAAACTCATCTCTGCAGTTTTTTTACCTAGTAATGTTTGGAAATGTTGACTCAGAGCACATGCAAACAAACCACTGAAAAAGGCAGGCAAATCCTAAGAACAGACAAAATTTAGAGTCAAGGCTGGCAAAGTTTTCACAAGAAGGCCAGCTGCAAGCCAAAGTTTTATGAGTAGGTGTCTAAGAAAACACTGTCAACATCTTAATGATTCCAGTATACATAAATCTGTGCAATTCTTTCTTTTTCTTGTAATGTATGTTAAAACTATAAATGTGCTATTGAAATGTTCCAATTTTTATGTTCCCAAGAAAAAACATAAATTCCACATAAATGCATCAAGTTTTGCATTGGTCTGGATTGAAACCACTTGGAAACACTGTTTCAAGAAGACTACCATCAAAATGATAGCTATACAGTTTACTAATAGCTTGCTCAATGCACACCTAAAGGTTTATCAACAAAATATCAGCAAATGTGGTCATGTTTAAGGTATAAACCTCAGCCATACCTCTCAACAAAATCTTAAGTCAGATAGGAATGCTGCACTTTTTAAATTCCCTCCCTTCAAAGGGTGGAAGAGAATCCCTACTGATCTCCTGCAGTTAATTCAAATTCTGCTTAGTTCTACCATACTGGAGAGCCTCAGCCAAATAGAGCTTTTTTTTGTTAACTTTTTTTAATTATTTACTTGCATGTTCAATAATATAAGACAAGTTCATTAGGAAAACAGCTTCTAGCAGGGAGAGTTTGTTGGCTTTTTTTATAATTGTTTGGAACAAAACCAACTACTTACATATAACATTTCTAACACTTGCACCTGCAATTATTTTTTACATGAAAAGTGAAGGCAATTGTTATGGAATTTAAAAGAGTTGCTGCTCTTTATAGACACTTTATAGCCACTGCAACAAGGACTGCTCATGTAGTCTACTGAAATCCATCATGTAGCTGCCTGTCCAAAAGAAGATAGGAAAATAATCCAAATATAAAATATTTTTAAGGAATTATTTTGTCTGTCACTGGTCATATAGATCATATAAGCACCAATGCTCTTCCAAAGACAGCAAAAGCACAGAGAATGATTCTTACTAATATTCAGAAAGCAGAAAGTTACATGTGACTTAAATGAGAGGTAAGGAATCATAACAGTTTCAATATTTTGGAACTATCAGGTTTGGATTTTTTTCCTTAATTTAATTACTTCCTGACACCATTTTCTTCCTTAAGCCATAAAACATTTATTTATAAAGAAAGACTTTAGAAAGAGACTAGTGATGATTTGATGAAGTTTCAGTCAGGTTTCTAAGTTGGAGAAGAAATGTTCTTCCAAAAAAAAGGCAGGTAGAGACAGTCCTGCTTCCTCCTTGGCTTTGGACCATGTACTCACACAGGAAGCAGGAAAAATATATTTGCATTTCTCTTCTCAGGGGAGTATCCAGATCACTAAGCTACTGCTGTGATGCTCATTTCTGAGCTCCTTCACTTGTGTTTCTGCCACTTTGTGCAGATTGTCAGAGAGAAAATGACCTGGCCATTCAGTGGCTGAGCACTCTGGACAAACAAATACTTGTTCAAGGTCCAGTTAACACTAATTCAAACATTTGTAGTAGTTTGATAAGCTCATATAGGTCAAAGTGAACATTTTCACCACAAAGAATAAAGACAGTCACTCAGGAGGGTAAAGTGATCAGATAAGTTTAGAAGCCAGATTATCCATACTGTTGGAGAGGGCCCTTAACCAGCTGGTTGCGGAGGGATGCTCTCTCCATTCAAAACTGCAGAGGTAATCCCATTAGGGTGAAAAGAGAAAGGTTTTGACCTGCAAGTTTTCCCAAGAAGAAAACAGTTTCTTCCCAGCTTTAGTTAAAATTTAAAAAAAAAAAAAAAAAGTTAAAATTTATTCTAGCTGCTCAAAGAATTACCAAATTGTATCAGAAACTTGATACCTGATCCTATCTGATTCTTTGCAGTTTGCTGTTCAGCTCTTGGCTAGATTTCAAGTCTCCATTTGCATCCTGCTATGACAGCGAAACAGCTGGTCTGGGAAGCCTGAAGGAAGAAGGGGTGTGGCCACAGACAGCCAATCCTTGACAAGAATGCAGGCAGGCAGCTATTGGTCAGTGGGCTAGGCGGTAACCAATCACAGCCAATCAGGCTTGAACGCAGAGTCTTTTGAAGAGGGTGTGTAAGAGCTGTGTAAGCCATTAAAACGCTCGCTCTGCCGCGTGATCCACAAGCGTTGTGTCGTGTCACCCATCCTTGCGACATCCTGCTTTCCCAAAAAATTCCTACAGATTCATTCAAGGTATAGGTAGTTTACCTTCCACTGCCAGGAAGCACCATTATAGATTACCAGACACTTCTTGTGACATCTATTGCCAGGCAATAGATGTGTCATTTGTAAACTACCTGAATATCCTCTGAGGAAAAAAGCACAGTGTGAATCAAAAATATTTATGATTATTGCTGTATAAAGACAACAGTCTACATGATGACTTTTTATTTGGCAGCCCATAAAACAGCAGTTACTTTGTTATTTTGCCTTCACATTCCTATGTGTAGCAGAGTTTGCATGTTTTCAGGAAGTCTGTTTCAACCAATGATCACCTCAAATGAAACCAAATGCCTATCTGTCAGGAAAATCCACAAACGCCAGAGGTTTGTGTCCAAAAAGGAGACAGAGGAGTCCTTCAATTTTATCCAAATAAAGGGAGAGAGTTCACTGGGGCACATGCCCACGGGGTTTTGTTTCTCTCACTTGCAATTTCAGAGGGTACAGCCTCCCTTTTATCCTAACTCTCAGCCATGTGTTGCCTTCATCCTTTCCCCCATTAGCTGAGGTACTAGGAAGATACAACCTTCTGGAACTGCCTACGCCATATCCCCCCTTTAACTTTTTCTTTTCAGAAGTTCAGGCTTGTGCAAACCCTTGTCTCTTTCAGAAGCCAAACTGTCTCAGCCTGGTAACAAACGTGCTGCCCAAAGTCAGTAAAGACATCAGAACTCATTTTAAAGATGTTAACACCCATACCTTCACCCACCAAATTATTTGTAAAGACATTAACACACATCTTTCCTATCACATCCAAATCTCCAAAATACATACTAGAGAAAGCACTGAAAGAACAGCCGCCTATACAAATAAGAGACACTTCCTATTTCTAACCGGTCCTTTTCTGCCCTTCAGTATGGAAAGACATACTATTGATGTAAATTTGCCTCAGCAAGACTGAAAGATTTTTAATTGCAAGTCCAAATATAATACAAAATAATCATTTGCACGGAGAAATACTTCTTTGTATTAACTAAAGGCACAATTTGTTCTTTCAGTCTTGTATCCCCTGACTCATGTAGTGTGAGAAATGAAAAATGAGAGCATTAAATAAAATCCCAGCTCCACAAATGTCAAGGATAAAATTCCCACTCACTTCAACAAGGCTGAAGCTCTGTCCTCCTGGTTTTTCATATCTGCGTTCCTCTTTTCTTAGTTCCTAACACAAGAAAATTTCACAGAATCAGTGATAAATTTAGGCCTCAGGTACCCATAATGACTTTTGTAGTGCCAATCACTGAAGTTATCAGAATTAGGATCTCTGAATTTTTACCTTTTCAGAAATGTCTCTGGTATCCTAAATCAATGGACAACTTGACTTAATACTAAGAAAAAACAAATACAGCCATCCTGGATAAGACCATTGAAAACAGTACCCTATATCAAACTCTGTATAATATCTCCATCAGTACCCGAAAGTAAATGCTTAAAAAATTATAAAGATGTTTAAAATTATCATGAACAAGGCAGACTGTGGTGATACTCAGCATCCAATCACCACCAGTTTGGGTACCTCATGTACTGTCTGTATATTCTGTGTGTTCATATACAGTCCAAAGTTTTCTTATCACTCAGCCTAAAGTTTAGCACCATCAGCATCCTCCATCAGGAAGGTCTACAGTTTAAATAAATATCACAGGAATACTTCCTGCTGATGTTTGTTATGAACCTTTCTTGTTCTCACTACCTGGTTGCTCTTTAGACCTATGATGCCTTTTGGAGGCTGACCCAGAACAGAGACTAGACAGAGAAAAAGGATAAAGTAGGCATTTATTTAAAGGTCTCAATGGGTGCACTTGGGCAGCACAAGAGTTCAGCTGGGCNTTATTAGCACCTACTATGAAACCTAGAACTACACATTAAAACAGCACAGAATCAGAAAAATAAAAAAGCTAAAACTTAAGGCATCACCTAATACTCAGTATCAATTGTGAAGCCTTCTGACTATGAATTCAAAGGTGAGGAGTGATCATATGGGTGGCAGTGTCATGGGTTGCAGTGCAAAATGTAACCAAAAAGTGTGTATTCTATCACCATCTGTTGGAACTGGGGTGGGGGGTGGTATAATCTTCTGTCAATAGGCCAGCTGATAAGAAACCAGCAAGAGCAGTTTCTTTATCTCTTCCATGACCCATCCTCCCCCCAGGGAGAGATCTTCTGCTAATGGGCCATTGAGTCCCACTGATAAAATTACATCATCCCATTGGGAAATGCAAATCCAGGGTGAGGAGCCAAACATTTCTACTTGGATAAAAACCTGAAACTTGGAACAACTAGTAGCCTTCTCCAATGGGTTCTTAGAGGAAAACCAGGCCCATCTATCTCCACTGGACCTTCATCAGGGAACTACACCTTTTTCCAGGATCACTGCTTCAACAGAGCCACATCTGCCCCTCCAGAAGGACTGTAGCCACCATTTAATTGGACGGCTACCAACACCCTGACCCACAGGGTGTCAGGTTGTATTCTGACTCTGTCAGTGGTTTTGTTTTTTGTAATAGTTCATGCTTGTTTTATTTTTTAAATTAACAGTTTTCCTAATAACTGTTATTCCTATTCTCATATCTTTGCCTCAGAGTCCCCTTAAATCCAAAATTGTAATAATTCAGAGGGAGAGGGTTTACATTCTTCCTTCCAAGGGAGGTTCCTGCCTTCCTTAGCAGGCACCTGTCATTCAAACCAAGACAGATTTTGGTGCCCAACATGAGACATGAGGGCATTGAAAGATAAAGGAATAACAGTTCTTGAGATTTTTTTTTTTTCTTTCTGGATTTAGAAACCTTGTAAGGTAGCACCATGTGGTCCAGCTTACCTTGGTTTGGGTGGCATGTGTTTGTAGCTATGTCTCCCCCATTTGCAGGCCCTTCAATAAGTTCTATTGAATCATTAAAATGTCTATTGAATCATTAAAGGTCATGGACAAAATCCCTCTAACTACTTAAAGTTAGAAAGTGGTATGTTTAGTAACACTAGTGAGCATCATGGGAGTTGTCTCCAAAAGGCATGACCACATCATACAGAGTTTTCTGCCTTTTACTTATTTCCCAAAATCTTACATACAATACACATACATAACCCCAGCACCTCCCATC
>VYXF01012559.1:10649-34646 GCA_013397295.1 Polioptila caerulea
CCCCCCCGCGGTGAGTCAGGCCGGGCCGCCTGCTGCTCCTCCCGCGCGGGCCGGGGGAGCCGCGCGGCGCCGGCCGTGACGCGCTCGGAGCTGGGCGGGAGCCCGCTGTGCCTCCCGGCCCGGCCCGTGCGGGACAGCGAGCGCGGCGCTGCCCGGCTCAGCCTCTTCCCGGCACCTGCCGGCGGCATCTCCCCCGGGAAGGGCTGCGGAAACCATCTGTGCCTCTCCTTAATGTTAAGGTCCTGGCACAACTTTTCTGTTCGTGAAGTATACTGCTTTAGTAATGCTTCTAGGTTTAGTGGAGTTTGTTTGTTTGTTTTGAGTTTTTGGAGGGGCGGGGTTTAGTCTCTACTATCAGTAAAAAGGCAGACGAAATGCCGTGTTGCCACCTCTCTGCTCAAGCCCGGTGCATAGCAAGTGTGACTCTTTCATTGTGGTTAAATAGGATCAACCTGTTGAAAAGGACAGGACTTCAGTCTGCAGGCTACTGCCGATAGGGGTGTACTGTTTCTAACTGTGTAACTTCCGAAGGTTTGGTAAACGCGAAGTTGAAGCTGACTTACAATGTAGAGTCCCAGGTTTCCTTAGGGATGCATAGGACCTTCGGAAGGGGAAGACTGAGGTCTTGCTGCAAGAAAGTAAAGGTAAAGGATTTCTCTGGAGTGGAGTTAGGAAGAATTCTGGCAAAACAGGGATTGGATATACAGTTTTCTTTTTTTTCCCCCATTACCTCATTTGTCAGTTATTACTACACAGGAATATCTGCTGGTATATCTGTCTGCTTCTTGCCCTAATGTGGCTTTTTTCATTCCTGGCAATGTTTTTACCTCGTTCACCTATTCCTATTGCTTGGAGAGAAGGGATGGGGGGAAGTGAAGGTAGAAGTGCCTTTCCTGAACTAGCAGGAAAATGAAAACCACCGTGTTGATGGTTTTGCAAACTAGCCTAATTGTTAGGCAAGCTTTTTATTGGGAATGATGAAGAAGATGATCGCTGTAAATGCTAATTGAAAATGGACTTAAGTTAAAGTCCACCTCAAGTATCCCTGTTAATGGTCACCTGTGTAGTTACATTTGCTTAAGCCTTCCTTTACAAAGATCCCATTAGAAGCAAAGTCTTATGCTTGCTTGGGGCATCCAAATGTCTGACTTCTAGGAATATGAACTCAGCTTTCTCTTTTCTCGTGGTCACAGGAGGCTTTGGCTCTCCTTGTTAAAAGGCTATTTTGTCATGGGTAGGAGTGGCTGATGATTGTTTCCTCTGATAGCGTCAGAGTACAGCATCTTGTAGAAATATGTGGGCTTCCACTGGCTGGTGGGATGTACGTCAGCCTTCTGTGACTCATCAGTTTAACTGGTTATTGTGTTCTCTTTTGGGCTTGTCCTCCTCCTTGCCAGACTTCCCTGCTCAGGCTTACCAATGACCGTGTCATGCTGTTGTCTGAGGTTCTTTTGGCTCACAGTGATACTTAGGGGAGACTGTAAATGTCTGCAGGGGATAGTATTTCTCTGGCACACTGTCTTAGGGGGAATATATTGGAGTTTCCCCCTTGGAACACTGTTGTTTTTAAAATATGTGCATCCTGCTCCACTTAGCAGCAGCCAGCTGGCCACAGAGTGAGTTTTGGCTGCCTCTCCTTCCTCAGCCTCTTGACCCCTCTGAGGGTTTTTGTCATGCTGCCTAGGCTTCTTCCTAATCTGGTTCTAGTAGGCTAACAGATTCCAAAGCTGTTTTGCAGGGCAGGGCAAGGATGATGTTGAGGGAAGCAGTGCTGCTGGCATTGTTTCTCAAAGCAGGCTCAGACCTGCAGGTAGTGTCGGCGTTCCTGTGTTCCCCTGTCCCCTCCTGCTGACTGTGTGAGTGCAGGGAGCTCTTGTAGCTGATACCATTGTAGTAGCAGGAAGTGTCTGTATGTGGTCATGTCCCTATGAAACTAAACCTAAAGGCACAGCTGTAAATACTGGTGCTGAACACTGTTTACTGAACCGGTGTTGGGCACTGAAACAATGTTTTTCTGTTCCAGTAAACAAGAATTCTTGGGAATGTATGTCGTACTAGGCAGAGTTTTTTTTTCTAGGTAATATCTCAGTCATGTTGAGACTTTGCTGCTTCTAAAAAACAACATTTTCTGCTAAAAAGTGTATTAAAGAAGACCAGAAACTTCACTTCTAAAAGGGCAGTGAGAAAGGGCCTGTTATTGACAGTAAAAACAGCAGCAGTGCTACAATGCACTGCTGTTGTCAGACGTTCTTACTTGAGAGGTGTATGAGAATGGCAAGACTCCATGAGACCAAAGGTCTGGCTGGCTCCATCGTCTCCTTGTGAATATTTAGAAAAGAATACAGGTGTAAAGTAGATGAAGGTAACAATTTACAGTGTGCTCTTGCCTCTAGCAGAGTGGCTTGGCCTTCTAAACAGGAGATTCTCTCGTCTGTTTTCCTTTTAATTGCCTCCTGAGTTTCTGCCACCCCCAAAACATGTATGTGAGTTTTTTAGCAAGCAGTCATCTGTAGGTGACTAGACCCTTTTCAGGTAAGTACTGCACAGGTTGCTTAGGTAGTTGTAATCAAGCTGTGTTAACAAGTAACAGCTCTTAAATTAGAGAGGCTAAAACTCTCCCTTAACTAGAGGTTTGGAAAGTACAAGTTAGTGGTGTCCATCCAGTTGCTGTGAGGTAAGGAGGGGTTGACCTGCCCCCATCACTGTCGAGTTCCTCCTACGCATTCCTGAAACAAGGAATGGAGAAACAGGTTTTGCCAGGCCCTATAAGACACTGCAGTGTGGCTTCTAAGTAGATGCTGTTTTACTGTTGAGACAGGAGCTTGACTTGATCCTGAAAGTCATGGAACATGGAAGTTGGGTCACTTTGTAACTAAGCAATCACAGATCATCTTAGCAGTAGGAGTACTAAAAAAAATATATCTTGTGGGGTCTTACTTGGTTGGTGTGATGCTGACAATACAAGAAGGACCTTTTCCACTTGAGAGGGTTGCCCAGTACTTGATACTGTTCAAGTGGCAGTTCTGGTTTCCAAGGAAGAAAGAAGGGTAACTGTAAGTGAAAGACAGGAATTTTAAACAGCTTCCTTCAGCTGTGTTTCATGTCTAGCTACTAACCTAAAGAGAACCAAATGAATGGCAGTGGGCTTTTCAGCTTTGCTGCCCATTTCTGGGATAAGAAATAAAAAAAGGGGTGGATGGTCAATTCTGATAATAGAGCTAGGTTTTGTGCTGTGTGGTAAGCTTTTGGCTGAAGAACAGTGTGTTAAAGCACTGCATTAGAATGAACTGAACTGGGAGGTGAAAGCACACTTTGAGTGTTCAGGGAGCAGTGTAAGTCTGGTTGCAACTTCATATGAAATTCTAGAAGTGTTTATATACCGTTATTGTACCTTCTTATATTTTAGATTAACTTCTTTAATTTTCTTTCCAGCCACCAAAGTTCTTGGCACCGTCAAGTGGTTCAATGTCAGAAATGGATATGGCTTTATCAACAGGTATGTTTAAATTCTGATAGTTGCATTTATGCTGTACTAAGACTTGTAGTACACATGGTAGGCCATGTGTTACTAATTGCAACAGTGACCTCAGGACCTGACTACAAGTTCATGCAGTTGATAGTCAGCTTAGGCCAGGCACTCAGCAAACACTTTCTTAAACACCTCAGCTCCAAATCAAAGGTTATGTGTGTGGGGAGAAAACAGAAAGGGCCAAACTCACTACAAATTTGATCTGTTACCTGTTTCTCATGTTTACTTCTACTACACTCTTAATGAGCTGCATATTCTTTAGTGGCTGCCTGGCTTTTTTTGAAGGCCTGAGAAAGGTAGGATGAGGGAAAATACTTCTGGGTAAACCTCAAGTGTTAATTGCTTGGTCAGAATACCTCCTGTGCATACTCATTGAGATTCTCTGATAGTATCTTGCTGAAAATATGCCAGGCCTGAGTTTCATAGAAATTCTCTCTTGGTGTCTTTTGTTTCTTCCCCTCTTCTGGGCACAAACAAACCTCTGAAATAGCATTGAGAATCCAAACAGCTGCAGGTGAGATTGATCATACTGCAACCTTAGATGCAGAAGACCCATGCTTCCATTTTACTGGAGGAAACTCTGGCTTTTAAGGCTGAAATATCCTTGGGGTTGTAGGGCCTAAAGGTCTGGTGTGCTTTTTGAGAGCTGCTGCATGCTGAACAACTGTCTTCCCAAAAACATACCTGGCAAGTTATTTCACTCTGCAAGTCCTTGAGCTGTTGCTGACTAGGTAGAATTGTGTGAGCTGGACAGTGCAGGAAGGGGTAGAAGACCCCATGTTCATGGATCTGAAGCCAGTCGTGGTGTGGTATTAATCTCTGTCTGTGGAGGGTATTAACCAGTGTTACATAAGCTTAAAAGAAAAATTTTAATTAGGAAGTCCTCTTAAAATGTGTAATAGTAGCTGATGTAAGAGCCTTCATCTGGTTGTGAAGTAATAATTTGTTAGCTTTCTTCCTAACTGAAGTCTACTGTTGTTTCAATCCAGGACAACAAATTTGGGATTCTGCATTATCTTCACAAACTCTTTGACCGACCTGTTGAGTTTGCTGAGAAGGAGTTGAGTGAACAGATGGCAGGGCTTATGCTCTTTTTTTATTGTATGGGAACAGAGATTTAAGGTCTCTGACTTATCTTTGTGTTTTGCATGTGGAAGCCCATCTGGCCTAATCCAGAAAACCTCACGTTCCTGTCTGGGTCCTCCTGTGGACTCTCCTAACACCTCTTGTGCCTGGTTGCTTTGAGTTTCACTGAAAGGAGATCTCTGTTAACAGCTGTGGCCAGTCCTGTTGATAGTCGTTTGACCTCTGGGGTAACAGCTCAGGTTGCAGTCCCTCTGGAAGTGTTTTTGGGGAGTTAGAGTAGTGAAAAACAAGCAGTCCAGTCATCAACTCTGCCCTGCATAAAAAGAAAACACTGAATGTTTGCCAGAAGATTGCAGAGAACCTCCCCCATCCTCTCACGCTTTTGGAGGCCTGGGAGTCCTTTCTGGTCTCAAGCAAATGACCATAGAAGTTCAGAGCAGGGTTTTGGTAGCATAGACTTAGACAGAATGTATGGAATTCAGGGTATGTGCTAAGGGCTGAGAGAAGGAGAGTTTCACTTGAAAAGCCAGGAACTTCTAGTTAAGTCTCTTTAGTCTAAGCTCTTATGACTTCTCACTTTCTTTTCACAGAAATGATACCAAAGAAGATGTGTTTGTTCATCAGGTAAGACAGCAATAATTATGCTTAGAGCTGTGTACTATGATAGGTTTCTAATGCAGCTTCCTGCAACAGCTACCCAACCTTGTCCTGGCTTCTCCTTAGAATATTTTCTGTAGATAACTTGAGTGGATGTGCATGTTGAAATTTTCAGGGGGAATATTATGCTGTTTTTCTTCTCTATGAAGGGCTCGGTAGTTTGACCCTTCTTAACCCTTTTTTGTCTGCTCTAATTTGAGCACTAAAGGTGTTTTTTTTGTTTGGTTGTCTCCCCTTGGTGAGATGACTCCTCTGTGAATACCTTGCTACTGTTGTCTGTCTTTCCCCCTGTTTCCTCATGCTCCTTGTATCTTTTGTTTCTTCCTACCCTCTTCACTTGCAGGTCTGTTCTGTCTGCCCTCCCTGGTATTGGAGGGAAAGTGATCTAGTCTGGCTCTTGACCAGCCTGGGTTGCCATCAGCTGTTTCTGCACGAGGCAGCTGCTCTTAGGCAGAAGAGGAGGAAGGCTGTGTGCCAAGTGTGCCCAAGCTGAGAGAGCTTGCCCAGCGGCTCATTATTGGTTAACTTGCCTTGAGCTGTCAGGAGGCTGTTCTAAGTTTATACTGTGACTCTCAGGTTGCAGACAAATAATGGCAAGACAGAGGATGCTGTCTCCACGCTGATGTCAACTGATTAGTTGGCTTAGATCTGGTTTTTGCATCATTTGCCAGAAACTGCAGTCTTGCCCCTGGAGTTTGTCCCATATAAAATGTCTGCTGGCTCATGTGGTCTTTGAAAGCATGAACTTTCTCTGTGGCATGAGTGACAGTATATCTGTCAAATGTAGCCAGGAAGTTTGTTCCCAGAGCTGGTCGCTGAGGATGAGGATATGTACATGTACCCTTAGCTGATGAGTCAACACTGAGAGTTAGTTTAGTTCTTGTGTCTTGATGACTAAATAGTGGTAACTGTGGTAACAGTGGTAACTGTTTTTCTGGGTCATAGGGTGTACACCCATTATCTGAACCTGGCTGAAGCTGGAAGGGGATAAATCTAGTGCCTGTTATGAGAGAAAATGATGTTAGCAACTGCTCACAGTACATGTTCCTGGTTCAGCTGATTGCTTGAGAGCAAGAGCTGTCAATGCATGTACTGATTTTGATGGTCATTTTCCTTCCTTAGCAGCCTGTGGGCATGCTGACACATCTTTGGTTTAATTGGATTGTGTCCAGAGGAGGGTGGGAACAGTTCTAGTAGAGAAACATGTTCTGGATAGGTTCTGCCTTAAAGACAAATGAGGTTTCCTTGATACTTGTGAGACAATATCTTGTAAAATGGCTGTTGTGCTGATGACAGATAACATGGATCAGTGTTGTTCTGCTTGGAAAGGCTGCCAGCTGAGACCCAAACAGAAAGATGGTGTTATCTGTGCTGTTCTGTCTCCTTCACCTGTAGAGAAGATTATTGTCCTAAATGTAAACTGGTGGATGTGTTTGGAGAGGAGTGGAAGCTTCCCATCTCCTGTGGCTGAAGTCCTTTCGGGGTGAGCAGGACTGGCTTTGTTTCAGGAATACCACATCATGTGCAGGCCTGCATCGGATTAATGCTCTTGGCAGGCTGGGCATGGCAGAGTAGATGGTTCTAGTGCTGCTCTGGTTTGGCTGCAGTCGGGTGTTCCTCATCCTGTATGAGGATGTGCTCGCTCCCAGAGCCTGGGACGTTCTGGCCAGAGCTCCTGATGGGGCCATTCTGTGGGAGGCAAATCCATGCTATTAGCAAACATCCTGCTTCAGCTCCCTCTGCACTGATAGTGCCTGCTCTGCCCCTCCCTCGTGGCTGGGAGGGGCTGGATTACACTCCTAATCCCTTCAGAATAAGGCTGACCTAGTTGAACAGATACAGCTTCTCCCTGCCTCCCCTGCATGCATCCGCATGGGGAGGGAAAGGGCCGATCTCATGATTGGAATGGGGGTTAGTGCTTGGTGTCTGGCTATTGGATGCTATTTATAACTAGTACAGATTAAAATGCTTTTCTTTTTAGGGCATGCATGGCTTGTTCTGAGTTAACCCTTTCTCTTGCAGAGGCCCTAGGCAGAGTTTTTGGGAAGGGCAGTTCCTCACCTTGCATCCCTGTCTGGTTGGTTGGTGCAAGGTGCTGTCCAGGGCACTGTGTCAGTCAGCTACAGGCGCTGTGAGCAGAAGGGATCCATCTGACTCGTGGGCCGCAGTGTTCTTGCAATTTAACAGCAGGGAATGTGTCAGCAGCCAGAGCAGTTACATTTAATTAGGTAGAGTTTAAATCGGGGAGCTGTGAGAAGCTAAGCCCTCTCTTCACTTCACTGGATTGTGTTGATCATACACAGCCTGAAGTACCTGCACCATCAATCGGTGTAACAAATTTTGGGTGTTACTGGGACAATGCTGGATGTGCTGATGATGTGGTGGTATGAGCATATGGAAAGAACTCTTTCGAGCAAGAACCTGAACTAGTTCTGGAGGCTCTTCTGGCTGCCCGTTCATCAGTGTTCCCCCTGGGAAAGGAAAGGCTTTGTTGTTGAGTGCTGACTGTTAATATGAAACATCTCTCTTCTGAATCAGAGAGTAAACAGTAACAGGGAGAATAGTGCTCTCTCCCCTCTGGATACAGAGTAAAAGTCTTTTCATCAGGCTTAGAGCTTAGGCTTGTTAGAGGCTTATTTCAGCGATGTTTATCTGCAGCTGAAGTAGTAAAGCTGTATGGTTTCTGCTTGGATTTCTAGGATTTACTCGAAGTTGTCCTGATTGCCTTTATAAAACAAGCTCCAGCCTACTGCAGCCTCTGCCTCCTGTTGGTAATTGCAGATCTGGATTCTTCAAGTTTCTGCCCATAAAGCAGGGAACAGAACATGTGAAATACTGTTGCTTTTGTCTTCCATTATACTTTTTGAAGGATATTTGAGGAGCTACAGCAATCTTAAGTGTACCCTCTGCTGAAAAGAAATTTGTTAGTCTTTTCTTCTTCTGCACTTACAGGGAAGGGGAAGGAGTTTGAAATCTCTGTCACATGAAAAGCACAAGTCTTACAAGTTCTAGTCAGTTGTTTCAGTACAAATAGTACTAAATCATTAACTTTGCTGTAGATTAAGGGGTTTAGTACTAGTATATAACATTTCTGGAAAAGCAAACACTTCTATCTGATTTTTAGAAATGGGACAGTTACGCTAAAAGGTCAGCAGAAGGCAAACAAAGTTGTCTGAGGTAATTGTGGAGTCTCTGCTTGCTAAAGTAATTCCCAAAGGAATTGACTTAAACAGCTTGTCCTGTTTCTGTATTAAAAACCCCCAAACCTCTTGGGATGTTTTTGCTGTAATAGTATGGACACTGTTGCATCCTTCCTTAGGCTGTTCAGGGATACTGCAGGATATAGGGAAAGGTATGGATGGGAGGACTTGCTGGTCTGTTGCCTGAAACACAAAGGAGATTGTATTTGGCAGCAAGGAAAATAGGTTTCCTAGACTAGTTAAGATGAGCTTTAAACTGAATAAATTTTTCCTTTAGTTGGAAATATTTTGAGGCTGTTGTTGACTAAATATTGTTGCTATGCGAAGGTAACAGCTCCACTGATGGTCATTCTGCAGTTTTTCTTGAACTGCAGACAGATAGGACAACTGACTCTTCTGTTTCTGCCCTACCTCCCATTTCTTAAGCTGGATTTATGCCCTGTGTTTCCATGTGTGTTACTCTGTGCTGGCTCTGCACCTCTCTCCTTCCTGCTAGCTAATCAGGAACTTAATGTGAATTGGTCTTTAATAACCTAATGCAAGATAATAATCTTTCAGTAAGAAAGTAGCTATTGGGTTAGTTTGTACAATGCATGTCTTGGTCTTTTCTCCCTGGCATCTTCCAGTTTGTGAAGCCTTGCCTACTGAACAGACTGTGGGCTTGTCTTGCTAACCACCTTTGGTGGAGTCCTAGAAATACTCCACAGAGTACGAGCAAGCTGTTTGTAGCTGACAGTCTGAAAATCGCTCCAGGAGGTTTGAGTGTTTCCTGTGAGTCTGAGGAGGTGTACAACTGGCTTTGCTCCAAACCCATGTTGTTATTTTTCATTATTATTATTTATAGCTATTATTGTTACTATTTATAGCTATTACTATATTGTTTATAGCTATTACTTTAAGGTTTCTGTCCAGGGGATAGCTAAGATTTGTCTGTTTTGGTACTATTCTTGTGTTATTCACAGACTCACCTAATATTTGCAGTCTCATTTACAGTGCTTAGATACAATGGTAATTTGTTACACTAGAGTTACAGTCATTTTTTAGTTACTATGACTTGCCATGATACCAGTATAGTTAATGCTTCCACAGAAATGCTCTGGGTCCTGAGTTCTCTTTAGATGGTCTACAACTCCCCTAATGACTGAAGGCAGGAGTCACACTGCTGCCAGAGCTGCCTTGGTACAGCTTGGAGGAGATCAGACACCAAATATGAACTCTGTTCATGCAGAGATTTTTAATAATTTCCATATTCAGTGTGCTGGACAGAGCAGATCCTGGGGCAGCAGCTGATTTATAAACCCATAAACAGTGAGAAAAGAGGAGACCTTGAACTGAGTATTGGTGGGCCTGTGAAATAAGAGACACATCTGTGTATTTGAAATACCTTAGTGTGGTGACTGCTCTGGTGTGTAGAGTTGGAATTGTAGCAGAGAAATACTGCCCTTCCCTCATCTGTAGGGCTAGGAATGTGTATGATAAGTAAAATAAAATAATATATTTTTGTGCCTCTTCCTTTCAAGACGGCGATAAAGAAAAACAATCCACGGAAGTACCTGCGAAGCGTTGGCGATGGAGAAACAGTAGAATTTGATGTGGTCGAGGGAGAGAAGGTGAGAGGTCCTGGAGCCTCAGGGTGTGGTCCAACAGAGATAACATCACACACAACTTCAGCTATGTCTCTGTCTGATGTGCTAATCACTGGGTTGGTGGCATTGATGCAGCTTTTCTGGGGAAATCTGTTTTTTAAAGGCTTCATGAAGGCGTATTTCTAGATATGTATCAAAACTACTAGGAAACTGCATCCCAGTGCTTCTAGAAGCTGCAGTTGTTACTTGAGAGAACATTTGAAGCCTACATCCTGCCTAGTAATTATTAACTGAGGCCTATATTGCCCTGAACAATTTTTCTTGGAGTCTGGTAGCTTAATAACTGTAAGAACTTTCAATTTCCTTGTGCTTCTACTTTTCCTGCACAATTTTTTTAGGTTCAATTTTGTCTCAGTCAGTTCCTTCTTGCTTCCTCCTCTGAAGTCAGCCTGTTGGATAGGATTTCAGTGTCTTAACTCATGATGATTTCTCTTGGTTAAGGGGATGGGAACAGCAAACCTCCTTTTGCCCTGTGTGGGAGAAAGGAATCGCTGTAGCTTGGAACTTCTGGAAGAAAAGCCTCTTTCCTGTTTCATGTTCTCCCTGTAGCTGGTTGTTCTTCTCTCACACCACCCTGTGTGCTTTTCTTCTGTGCTTGCAGGGTGCAGAAGCAGCTAATGTCACTGGTCCCAACGGAGTCCCTGTGGAAGGCAGCCGCTACGCTGCGGACCGGCGCCGCTATCGGCGGGGCTACTTTGGCCGACGCCGGGGCCCACCTCGGAGTGTGAGTCCAGTGTCCCTGGGTTGGGATTGGATTTCCCATCCAATACTGGCAGGGCTGTTTCTCACCTCACTGAGGCACTTCTGACCATGCAATGTAGGCCTAATAAACTTACAAGTAATAGTGTGCAAGGCATCTTGACAAAACCAGAACAGATTGGTATTGCAAAGGGGATAAGTGCTATAAAGCTGTCGTAAACTGACAAGCGTTATTTTTTTGAGTCCTGAGTCTTTCAATTATACCTTGACTGCTGTCAAATACTACCTGTTCCTACTATCTATCTAGTTTGCTTGAGTATTTAGTTATCCTGATCAGTTTTATACATGAGAGAACATCACAGATGATTGTGAGGTTTTTAGTTGTGTATGGTCACTGTGATTAGAATGGCTGTGCAGAATAGGAAGGATACCTGTCAAATTTAAGATAGACTACTAAGGGCTATCAGGAGGCTACAGATTTTGCTTCCGACCGGATCAGATGCAGAAGATGCATTTCTGTTTCTAGATATCTTGATAAATTCCTTCTTCTAAAGGAAAGAATAATACATAAGGAACTGTAAGTCATGTAACATTTTATAAAACAGACATTACTGATGGCTGGCATTTAAAACACAAACCACAAACAAAAATCAGAATAAACACCCCCCAAAACAACATGCAACTTTATCAATTAACAGATAAAGGGGAAAGATAACCACTGCATCTCTGAAAGGTTGAAAAGACTGTGCAGAAACAGTGTTTGATGTGAGGTAATAGAGCTTTTCTGTCTTAAAAATTCTTGATGTTTCTGTAGGTTTCCCTGTGGAATGGGGCTTTGTGTAAAATATGAAGTGGTCTGTGGCAAGTTTCTGTGCAGTATCTTTGTTAGCTTTCCAAATTCAGAATTGTCCTGATCAATAGCTGCCTTTCCATAATGTATACCCCTTACAGTGCATTTCATGTAGTGAAATGCACTTAATATGCATCAGAGAGGATGTTCTAAGAACAGCTTCTCAGTCTGTGAGGAGCAAGGGCAGCACTGATGGCTCTTGTTTTGTCCTCATCTTAACTTAGCCCAAATTTAAGCCTTTTGATAATCTGCTGCTTCTTTTTACCCAGTATGCTGAGCTTTCTGTACTGATATGCTGAACTTGCTTTCAGGGTTGTGGTTAATATACTGCCTATCAAATACAACACTTGTGATTTCTTTTGGTAACAGGGTGGTGAGGGAGAAATCAAGGATGGGGTCACAGAAGGAGGACAACTTCAGCAAGTGCACAGGAATCCTACCTACCGTCCCCGCTATCGCAGGTCTGTACAGCTCCTCTGCTCAGTTATTCTCATGCTTTTGTGTTCTACACAGGCTTCCAAGTGTGGGAACACTTATGCAAATGGTAGGGACAGTGAGAAGCATTTTAATTACTTGGAGACATTTGTTTCATGTGCTTATCTGTTCAGAATTAACGGCCCAGAAAGGGCAAAGAATTTTTAGCATCCCATTACTTCTCACAACTGAGCAGCATATTGGAATGAGTTACAGTGTCCGTGTCCTCCCAGCTGAACACTCACACTTTCCTGGACAAGTAATACCCAAATCCTTGATCTGGGACCCTGCTGGTGGGTGAAGACTGTGTGTGAGCTGCTAAGTGTGGAGTTGCAGCCCAGAAAGCCGCCCATGTCCTGGGCTGCAGCAGAAGCAGCATGGCCAGCAGGCTGAGGGGGATGAGTGCCCAGTACCTGAATGGGGCTTGTGAGAAAGATGGGGATCAACTTTTTATCAGGGCCTGTTCTGTTAGCATGAGGAGTAATGGTTTAAAACGAAAAGACATTTAGAATAAATAGAAGGAAGATGTTTTCTACTATAAGTGTGGTAGAACACTGAAACAGGTTGCCCAGAGAGGTGATAGATGCCCCTTACAAGGTCAGGTTGGACGGGGCTCTGAGCAACCTGATCTCGTTGAAGGGGGTTGGACAAATGACCTTTAAAGGTCCTTAGGGAGCTGGTTTGTCTGCCATTCACTCAATTGCCCCTCATCATATTGTCCTTGTTTATCAACTAGCTTATGAAGTTAAATTCCAACATTGAATTTAGAAATGAAAATATGAATTCTATTTTAATTTTATTTGCATCATTTATGAAAATTATGTAATCTCCATTTTTTCATGTGCATGTCTGTTCAAAACCAAAACATAAGGTGAATAACAGTGCAAGAGCAGCAACAACTTGAATTTGATAGGGACAACAAGATTGTTCTTAATTTTAATAACTTGCCTGTTCCATGCACAATGGAGCCATCCTTTCAGAATCTGGGTCTAAAACCACAAGCCTTCCACATCTACTTTGAGCTTTTCTGCTTATGAATATTCATGTTCAGTTTGGCTCTTTTATATAAGACTGTGGGAAATGGGATACTACTGATGCTTGCTGCTTGTTGGCATCCAAGCTGAATAAATTTAATTCCTGAAAGTCTTCATTAGTTTTGGGCAGTCAGAGATGGCGCCATGCAAGTCCAGTGAGGCTTTTGCCCATCATGTGGTTGAATCACAGGCTGAGTAACTTGTCCATGACTAATGGAAACTTGTGATTTTCTGATGCAATTTGCCAGTGAGAGGAATGATACATCCTATCAGTGCACAATACTTTTGAGTTCACAGGTATTGCTTTTGTTTACAGGCACTAAATCCAGTGACACTGGCACTTTTGAGTTCCTTTGGAAAAACTAAATTGGTCTTTGGGACTAGGTAGCTGTGGATTAGCTAATGGGAACTGGATCTTGGATGTGTTTTGACCGTTTATAAATATTGTTTATACTAGAAATAAGGTGATCTTATATATGTATACATCAAGATTGTGAACTTAATATCTTAGTGTTAATGAGGTCCAGCTCACCTGTGATAGGTGCTTTTCCTGATGGGTTAAGAGGGGAAACATGAGGCAAAGAGCAAAGATCCAGGAATGGTTTGCAGGTGGAAGAGAGGAGGATTGTAAGGACTGCACCAATAATTGGGAATAGGACTGGGTGGGTATGTAGCCATGCCATAGGTAACTCAGCCCAATCAGCCCGTGTGGCCACCACTGACTTGTTTCTTCTGCTAGCCTGCAATTCCGAGGGGCTAACTGCACCTTCATTGCAGGATA
This sequence comes from Polioptila caerulea, assembly GCA_013397295.1. Lineage (NCBI taxonomy): Eukaryota > Metazoa > Chordata > Aves > Passeriformes > Certhiidae > Polioptila > Polioptila caerulea. The sequence continues at coordinate 24,606 of VYXF01012559.1, forward strand.
GACAGCAGAACATGGTGATGGAGATTCAGCAGTGAAGAGACACCCACATTCCTTGTCTTTCTTTTCCAACCATATGCCAGCCAAACCCCAAAGGGATGGTTTGTTAGTACTCAAAACTTTTGAGGATGATACTTGGTTATGGGAGGCTTTGCCGGGCTAAAATTTCTGTAGTTTAACCATTCTTGGGCTTCTTTCATTCTTAACACCCCTTTGTGCCCCCTCAGAGGGCCCCCTCGCCCGCGCCCTGCCCCGGCGACCGGAGAGGCTGAAAACAAGGAGAACCATCACGAGGCCAGTGCCATGGGCCAGCAGCCGCTGCGCCGCGGCTACCGGCGCCCCTACAACTACCGGCGCCGGCCGCGCCCCGCCAGCGCCCCGGCACAGGAGGGCAAGGAGGTACGGACACCGCTCCCTCCGGTGGGAGGAACGGCTGGGGAATGGGATGGCTCAGCCTGGGGAGCAGCACGCGGTGGGGTGACCCTCCAGGGCCTGAAGGGAAGGATGAGGCAAGACTTGCAAGGGCCTGGAGTGACGGGACAAGGAGGAATGAGTTAAAATTGAAAGAGTAGATTTAGATTGGATATCGGAAAGAATTTTTCCATTTGAGGATGGTGAAGCACTTGCAGAGGGTGCCCAGAGAAGCTGTGGCTGCCCCCTCCCTGCAAGTGTTCAAGGCCAGGCTGGATGGGGCTCTGAGCACCCTGGGATAGTGGAAGGTGTCCCTGCCCATGGCAGAGCGTTGGAATGAGATGACCTTCAAGGTCCCCTTCCAACCCAAACCATTTTATGATTGTATGTAGCAGAGGTTTTAATGGAGTGAATGCCCAAGACCTGCCCTGTGTGAGTTTTTGATAAATGGATTCATGTGCTGGTTAAGTTGGATGTCCAGATCTGATGCGCTGATTTCCTTGCCTGCTTCTTCTGACCTTCCTGGAGAATAAGCATCCTATCTTAAAAGGAACCAGCAGTGGGATAGAGATTGCTCCTGGGTAGTTCTTAACTGGGGTCAGACTGTAACAACTGTTTTGGAAGTGGAAACAGTTGTTTTCCTGCTTCTGCAGACCTTAACTCTTTATGTAGCAAGGGAGATGGATTTGAAAGCTCTAGATCCATTTCCTGAACTGTTTGAACCAGATAATTTCAGGAAACTGTTTGCAAACTCAGATTCTACTCTAATGAGGGAAGATTTTCGCATTCAGTATCTATTTTAGGTGTTCCCTTCACAGAATCTGCTCTGTAATACTCAATTACAGGAAATACACTTAACATTTAATATTTTCTGGAGATTCATTTTTCTTGATTGTTTTAAAACCTGCATTATTCTGGCTGTACCACTGAAGAGAGGAAGGGTGTGGAGGTCAGCCTTGGCCTATAATAAGAGTTTGTTGTGTCTCAGACAAAGGCAACTGAAACACCTGCTGAAAATCCTGCTCCAGTGACAGAGCAGAGTGGTGCTGAGTAATGTCCGGCTCCCCAGGCACTTCTACCATCGCTCAGGTAAGGAAAATGCACGGTTCCTGTTTTCCAATGGAGGCAGAGTGTGTATGCTTCTAGGATTCTGGCCACATCCCCTTATGTATGGCTTGATATTTGTGTTAAGGTCTGAGAGTGCTGTAGAGGCAAACCAAGATGCTGCTTTTCTCTTCTTTCTCCCCTCTCCCTCTGTGTTTGTCACAAAGTCAGTTTTGCTTCGTAATTGATTTCCTTTTTTCCAGGAAGCTCTCTGGTCTATATAGTAATAGCATCTGCTGATGAGTTATTATATTTTAGGAAGAACTTGATTATGGACAGGATAAGCCAGTTGTGCTTTATCCTGCCTGTTATAACTCTCTTTTCATTTGACATCTCATCTATTTATTGAGAAAGTGAAACTTAAACTGCATTTTTTTTTTTTTAACATTTGGCTCTTCAACAGGTGTCCTAAAGTACAACTAAAAAGTAACACCAAAGAAACACACAAGCAATAAATTGTCAACAGTGATGATGAAAGCAAAGATCTGAAATACCAAAATGTAAAAGAAGACTTACCAGCAGCTGAGATCCAGGGAACGCCTACAAGATAGATGCATGAAGTGAGAAAGAGAGCAAGATTCAGAAAGAACAACCTCCCTAGTTTCAACAGCAACTGCAGGGCTTTTTGGTTTTTGGGGTTTTTTTCCCTAGAATTTCACTGTTTTGCTAGTATTGATTTTTTTCAATTTTTCTTTTGGTATCAAACTAAAAAGGGGAAAAAAAAAAAACAACCAAAGAACTAAAATTGAAATAAAATGCTTTTTTTATTGGATGCTGGTGCTAAACCTCCCAAGTGTGAGTTTTTTTTTTTTCTGTGCCAGTCCTGTTCACTGCAGGACATGGGGAGGACAAACTTCTGCTTTCCTCGTTAAGATCTATTTGAAACTGTGCAGCATGGGTGACGTTCCTCACAAATAAAAGTGATTTCAACTACCAAAACAATCTGGTTTAGTGGTTTGTTTTCATGTTTTCTTTTAAAATAATGAATTATTTTAATCTTGTTGCTTCAGCTCAGAGGGCTGCCTCGGGTGTGTCTTGCTGATGATACCTGAGCATGGTTAAGGTGGATATACTTTGATACAAAACAACTTCTGCCAAGAACTCACTGAACAGAGCTATAATTTGCACTGTTCCCTCTGTTCCTCTGGCTCTAATGATGTTTAATGGTTGAGTTTTCCTGTTTCTGTCTTGTGGCAAGAGTTTGGGGGATGTGGGGTGAGTTCCTGGAGTGTTTTTTTCCTCATCTGTTTTGCTAGGCTCTTGTATTCTATAAACAGTAGAATCCAAGTTTTGAGACTCTGCTCAAGAAAGACACTGGCATAGTAACTACTACTTTATCCAAGCTTCTGTTCAGAATGTTTGACTGGCTTCTCCACTCTTTATTTCAAACCAGTAAAATCTCTGTACCTGTGCCATCTCATGTTAATGAGCAAAGTACTGAGCTGTCTTCTTATATCAGTGGGCTTTTTGTGTTCCTCCCTAAAACGTGGCTGTCTTCCAGGTGTTATCAGTCTGCTTCCAGCTGTTGAATATGGGTGCATATCTTGTGTCCTTCATTGTCTCATCCAGCATTTCTCACATTCCTGTCTTGCAGTTGCTGTTGCCTAAACCTTAGATAAGTATATTTGTTTCTCACAAAAATATTCCTGTTCCTCTTCAGGAAATAAGCAGAGAGTGCAGTGCAATCACTTGAAAGCCCTTTGCTTCCAGCTTCTGGGAAAGTGAGGATGGGCCCTTGCACCCTGCTGCCTTTGCCTTGGGGAGAAGGAGGGTGGGAAAAGGTTTAGTGGTGCCTGAGTTGCACTGCTTACAGCTGACTGAATTGTGAGGGATTAGGAAACTTTTAATGACTTGTGAAGTGAAAGCCATAGGCTTGGTTGAGGGAGAAATCTTGACTTGGAAAATGAAGAAATACATTTTGTTTTGATACAAAATAAAATGCAATAAGGTGAGGAAATAAAAGTAATGGTATCTTTTAAGAATTCTTAAGCAGGATCAATCTTGCTAGGCTTAAATTTTGTTCTGAACTAAATGTGCAGGCACATTGGGGAGATCTTGATAATTTCAGCATAACAAGCTGATGCAAGATATTCATAAATACTAAAATGTTACTGCAGAACTTGTCATCAAAACTACTTGAACTGCATTCAATAGGTGTTTTTTCCTTGACAGATTTGACAAGCTAAAGAGAATTTTCTTAATCTCTGCAAAAATGTAGGTCAGATGGAATCAGGTTAACAAAAGTACCTAACTAGCCATCTTTTTTTTATGAACAGAGTGAGGGAGAGATGCAAGTAATGTCCTAGCATTGAGTTCTCTTTGTTGTTTCTGCCCTGCCTCTAGTAAGAATGTTTGCATAAAACAGAAGCCAGTGACTGACATAACCTACTTCATCCCTCAATTCCTTGATTATGAAAATATAAGCTTAACTGCAGCAAAGTTTAAAGCACTTACTAAAATTGTTTTAGATGTCTTGGGCTGTGCATAAATTGTGCCTTTACTAGGCCACTTATGCTTTTGTTAGCTGAATTTGCCAGGAAAAAATACAAACCTGGTGCTCAGTGAGGGTCATTTCTCTTGGCAGCTGGTGCTTGTGTACCTGTAAACCATATGGGTTATTTGCCTCAAGCAGAATTTCAGATGAGAACTTAGTTTGTGTTGTGTTGATTTGCTTTCTCAAAAATACATTTAGCTCCATGGATTTTGAATTTGCAGAGTAGCTAATGTGCTGCAAAGCATTCCCTGTGGCTTGTGGACTTCTGAGGAAGATAAAGAAAGGAAGAAGATTGTTTTGTAGGCCTTCCTTTGTGCATTGTTTCATTGGAACATAATTGCAATACAAGGCATTCACAGTCTGGAGAGACAGGTGTACTGTGAGCTTCTGTCTTGGACAGTGTTGGTGCCATGGGAGAACTACACTGATGCCTTGGAAGTGAAACACTTTCTGTTGGAAAAAACTTTGGAAATAAAGCCTGTATTACATAGTTTGCTATAAGAGTTGTGAAATCAGCTCTGCATGTCTGACTCTTATTTGTTGGGGCTTTTTTAGAGAGTCTCTTTAGATCTTGAGTTCAAAGCCATGGCCTTAGACATCATTCTGCTTTTTGGAGAACCAACGAGCCTTCAGCACCACTGTGATTCTGTAGAGAGAAAGTCCAGGCTCTGAAATGCTCAGAGTTGTAGGGAAAAGCACCTGCATGAGCCAAGCAGCAGCAGGATCCTTCCTCAGCTGTAAAGGGGATGAGAGGATTTTGGGGGCCGGGTCACATAAGTGGTAGCTTGAACTTTCTATTTTGTGCTGTTTGCAATAATGGAGTAAGGCTGCTGTGATTGAAGTTTGATTCCTAGGGCAGGACCATGATGCACTGAGCAGAAAATGGATCTTGATGACTTAATACCACCAGCTGATGAGTAATTAGTACCTTAAGGTTTTAAAATGTGATAGAAAAGACTCAGAGCTTCATTATATTTCCTGACTAATACATTAATCTTCAGTGTCTGGCTGTAAGTTTTGACTTGTAAATGGTGACTTCAGTAGGACCACAAAGGTCCTTAGAATTAATCAGTTATACACTGCCACTTTCATGAGATGATGTCTATGTAATACAGTTCTTGTTCACAAAAAAAGAACAGTATTTAATAGCATGTGCAAATAGAGGTGTTACAGATGCAATTTCAGGGAAAATCGATGCAAGAATCTGGACTGAAATGTTGAAAATATGCTAAAAGGTAAAACAGCTCATGTGCATTCTTGAGCCTTTCTGAGATAATTGGGGCTATAATAAAGAACTGGAGGGCAGTAGTAGTAAATGAAATAAATGCTCTAAACAGAGCTCCAGGTGATAGCTCCACATCTAATAAGGCCAAGATGCCTGAGTGGAGGTGTGAAATGTTCACATTTCACCCCCCTTTCAGTTGCTTTATACTGGAGTAAAGGGCACAGTTTCAACCATCAGAATTTCCATCAGAATTATACAGGAGGCTCTGTATAAGTCTCACCTGTTTCTTGGTAGGAAACTGTTAATGGAAAGTCTAAAACAGAGTATTGAGAATATTTATGGCTCCACTTGATGGCTGTTGGATAGGCTACTCTTGGGCATCAGCCTCTTGGCTTGCCATGCATATCTGAGAGCAGTACACTTTGCTGTGCCATGGGCGGTAAAAGCGTTGCAGTGTTACACACCACGCAGCTGCTGGCACTTCTCATCACAGAGATTGGGTGCTGGGGAGTTAAGAGAGGGCTGCAATCCCGTTTGCAATAGTTATACGAGCACTAGATGGGGCTGTTACTCCACTGGTTTTTTCTGGACCGTCACGGACGCGCCCCTGTGACAGGAAATGAAGTTGTTGCAATGTGGGCTATCTGGGCTCTGCTGCAGGCTTTAGCGGGGCTGAAATAGGGTAGATGGTGAGTAATAACCCAATCAATAAATAAAGGAAAAAAGTGGCAAAGTAAAAGTATAAATATCTTGCTGTATAGTTTTTTTTCTAGGAATAAGCATTGCTGCCTATCCCTAACTTTCATAATCATCACATAACTGTGAAGAAAATCTTGGGGACAACTGAAGACCTACCCATGGGAAAGTCAAGTGTAGAGTTCAAAGTTTGTTCTTACCATTTGGACGTCTACAAATACTTGGTGTCACTAAAAGAAAAAAGTTAAATTGCCTACATGTTTTTTACTCCAGTGGATAAACATTCTGTTTGATTTTAGATCAACCAATCTTAAATACACAGCCAAAAAATTGGAAAACTTTCAGGGATCATTTAGATGTGATTTAAATCATTACATACCTCTTCAGAGGAGATGCTCTCACTTGCTACATGGTGCTTACTTTCTAGTTAAAAAAGACTGATTGTATTAAAATGGAAGATTCTTAAGTCTTACTGCACTGACTTTCATCTCTGATAAATTACTCATTTATGTATAACCACACGCCACGAGGTGCTGCTCTTAATCCAAATCCTGACTAAAAAAGTAATTTTTAAAAATCTGTTTCTAATATTGCACAGTAAGAACATATGGAGAGAAGCATGTTTTATAATGTGGTTAGTTTGTTTTCTGCAGCAATGCCACCACACCCACTGCAGTCTATAATGGTAAAAAATATTTATTTCATGCCATCTTCATAGGGTTTGAGAGGAACAATCTTTCTGTGGACATCAGTTCAAAGAAATGGTTAAAAATCTAATGGAAGAAGATGAAACAACTATAGACGATCTATCTAAATAATAAAACTATGTGATTAAACACCTCAATGGTAATCCTAAATAAAACCAACTCAATCTACCTGCAAATCAAGAATTTCACCTGTGTTTCATTGGGGAAAATAACCAGTCCTTCAGTTTTCTTTGAAAGGCATGGGCTGGTGCAATGCCACTGTGCTGGTCCTCCACAACCCCCCTGCTCCCCGTCCCCCCAGTTTGTCCAGGTCTCAGAGAATTACAGTTACATTGACCATGGAGTGAGTATGATCTGCTTAAGATTAGGGAAAAGGACAGAGGATGTGTCAGTTGTGAGTGCAAGCACTAGAGGGATTACTGATGGCCGGCATGCAAATACACACATTGCTGCCTTTTACCCTCAGCTATACAAAGCTATATGCATAATCCCATTAAAATACTTCCACAGACATTCACAAATAAGTAGTTCTTAGCAAGAGGAATGCCAATCCATTTTCCACAGATCCTCGGAAACCTCCACAGCTGGGAGAAAGAAGGACCTAAGTGATTTTCCAGGGGATGTCATTCTGCCAGCGTGACCGAGTTCAGTTTATTCCTTTTTTTGCCCTTCACCTCTAGATGCCATTAGCATCTCTTTCCGTTTCTTCATCTGCTCCTTGCACGCCAGGTAGACATCTTCCAGGTGCTGCATGGAGCGGGGCAGCTCTGGGTTGGTCTGCAGGGCTATGTTGTCAAAGGCCAGCCAGCTTACACGCACTGCAAACACAACAGGTATTATTATTTTCTGGCCAGGAAAAAGCAATGCTGATTCAATAAACAAATTCAATAAATACATTCGATTAATAAAATGAACTATTATCAGTTCAGATCTCAGAGAAGGCTGGAAAATAAAATGGAAACTGCCTACAGTAATACTCAACATCAAATAGACTGTTCAGTATTATTTCTTTATAAATGTCTCAAAATAGTTCATAATGGAAGTACACTATGTAAATTACAAAATAGGGATGGACGCTTCACCTAAAAATGACAACAAAACAGGTAATCAAATGGAAAGGGTCAAGACACTGTTTTAAAATGTATGAATATTATATAAGGAATCCTCTCTCCAGACCAGTTACAGCTTGTGTCAGGTGACGAAGAGTAAGATCCAGGAGACTGCAACAAAGAGATCTTAAGTTACTGAAATAATCAATAACTTAAATAATTATATTGATTTTGAAATAATGAGTATCTGATAAAGCTGAGAAAATAGTTTTAGCACTTTGGTACTAAACTTATGTACTTATATACACTTAAGTACCTTCCCCTTTATTTTACCAAAAATTCACTATAGTACACTGACCTGACAGGGGTGATATGTATCCATTTTTCAGAATTAAGTCTCATTTTATATACTGTATTTTAATAATTGTACATTAAACACAGTAGTGTTTCTGTTTTTAACCAACACCGAACTAATCCCATCACCTATTGATTTTTATTTCTGAGCCATCTGAACCACCTAAATTATTGGCATGCTTTTTCACAATTAAGAACACGAGGGCATTAGTTGATGATGATTGTTTTAATTAAATTTTTATTACACAGAAGTTTACAGAATAAATATAAAATACATCTTCAGTGTCTTTAGTACAAAAACTCGTATCATCCTTAATAAAGACCTGTTAGTTCCTCCATTTTCGCTACAAGTTCCTCCATGTCCATTTCAAAGTTGTCCACCTTCTTTCCCCTGTCATCATAGTTTTCTTCCTGAGATTCTGATTCGGCCATCTATAAGGAAACCAGGAATTTTCTACTTTATTTTACTCTGAAGTGAGTTGATTTTCACAGTTGAGACAATGTAACATTGCAATTTAAAAAAAAAAAAAAAAGCATATACATTTTAAATTTACATGTGAATTCAGCAAGAATCTGACCTTAAGGTTACTGGCCATCACCTGTATGCTGCATATTATTTGTGATCCATTTTGAAATTAAGTAGAAAGAATTAACTCAAATATGCCGTGCTTGTGCAAAATAAAGATTTTTGGTATCAGTAATGTAAGGTCATTGTGTCAAACCCTTCACTAGCAAACTTCGTTACCCTGTTGCAGTTGTCTTCCAGCTTCTCTCCCAAATACTCTGACCCAGGGCAACTCCTTATTTTCAAAGTTAGTTGTAAAATCCCCATTTGTAACCAGTATTTATTTCACAATTGCAGGCTCCACCCAGGTTAAGTATAAACGCTAAGTTCTGTCACCAGAGGGGCAGATAAGTGATTATGATTCCCTAACCTCTGCTTAGCTGTAGGGAGTGAAATTCTAAGATGTAGAAATAGTTGGGGGCAATAGGGGCAAAAATTGTTTTAGAACCTCAGTGTTCACCGAAAATGTGACACAAAGTATTGCCTTTAATTTCCTTTTCTGAAAACCAGCAATGGATGGGATGGAACTATGAAGAAAGAGACGGAAGAGCTTCAGTGTTGTGACTTTATACATCACACTTCATAGTTTTTATCCTATGATTTGTCAGACTCAGTGGGTATGTTTTCCGGGTTTTATTGCCGATATATTCGGAGGGAACGGGACGGGTGGTTTGTAATGGCTTTACAGCATTTCAAACCGGTGCCAAACCTCGGACGCTGGGTGTTCCAAGTGTCTCCTCATAGAACGAGGTAAAACTGAGCTTAACGGGGCAGCCCCCTTTCCCCGGAGCCCTCGGGGAGCCCAGGCCCCGGTGCTGTCCCACACCGCGGGCACCCTCCGGCCGCCAGGGCCGCGCCGCCGCCGCCCGCCCTCACGGCCGGAGCGGGCGGTAACGGGCACCAAAGGCCGCCCGGCGCCCGTGCCCGCCGCTCCCGCCCTTTCCTTGCCCAGGCCCGCGAGCTCGGTTGATTCTGTGTTTCACGGAAACAAGCGTTAGGACGAGTGCGGCGGCCCGGGCAGCGGCGCGGTCGGCGCTCCGCAGCGCGGGGCTGTGGCCGCGTCCTGGCACCGTGTGCGGCTCCGTGTGCCGCCTGCCCCTCGCTTCCAGCGCCGCCGCGGCCGGCTCTGTGCGGTATCACAGACAGAATCACAGAATCACAGGGCTGGAAGGCACCTTCAGGGCCATCGAGTCCCACCCATGCCCTGACACCTCAACTAAACCATGGCACCGAGTGCCACGTCCAGTCTTTTTTAAACACATCCAGGGATGGTGACTCCACCACCTCCCCAGGCAGGCCATTCCAGTACTTTATCACTCTTCCCGTAAAAAAACTTTTCCGTGACATCCAACCTATATTTCCCTTGGTGCAGCTTGAGACTTGAGTCCTCTCCTTCTGTCAGTGCTGCCTGGAGAAAGAGCCCAACCCCACCTGACCAC
>VYXF01012559.1:34830-52902 GCA_013397295.1 Polioptila caerulea
GGCCAAAATGCAGGACTCGGCACTTGGACTAATTAAACGTCATCCTTTTGGACTCTGCCCATCCATCCAACTGAGCCGTGTGTGTGGCTTGGGTGGTTTCTACGTGTGCTACAGCTGTCCTGCAGATAAAGGGGATGGTTATGTTAATAAAATTGCCAGTCTGCTGCCTTTCAGTGTGCTTAATCATAAGGGAAAAGTAGAGCAGGAGACAGGATGTCAAACAGGAGCGAGCCGGGCAGGCCCGATGGGGCGCCTGTCCGGGGCCGGGCAGAGGAGGTTACACCGCCCAGCCCCGCACCGCCCCGGGCACGGACCGCCCTCCGCCGCCGGCCCGGCCCCGCACCGCCCCGGGCACGGCGAGCCGCAGGAGCCGCAGTCGTGGCGACAGCGGCCGCCCCAGATGGCCGGTGGTGGTTCCAGGAGCTTTTCTGAAAGTGACGCAGAAGGTACATCTTAACCCCTACTTTTGAAAGCTGGGTGGTGCTTCTGCTGCTTTTCTCAGGGAGTTTCTCCCTCCCTGCCTGCGGGATGGAGGGAGACGTCAGAACAGGACCGGCAATGACAGCACAACGAGCAGCAGGTTCACAGCTAAAGAGAGTAGGTTTATACTGGATATAAGGGAAAAATACTTGCCAGTGAGCGTGGTGAGAAGTTGGAGCAGGTTGCCTTGAGACTTGTGGATGCCCGTCCCTGGAAGTGTTCAGGCTCTATGGACTAGTGGAAAGTGTCTCTGCCCAAGCCAGGGGGATTGGAACTGCATGGTCTTTGAAGGTCCCTTCCCAAACTGTTATGTGATTCTATGATCTTTGCATCATTAAAAAAAAAAAAAAATGTTTTGCAGGACTAGGCAAAATCAGGTAAGAATATTTCTGGAGAAAGAGCAGCAAGACTCAAAGTTTGTCAAGAGTTAATAGATAGGAATTACCTGGTTTATAGCAGAGTGAGAATCAAGTCCCATTTCTGAATTGTCTGTGCTCCAAGTCATGTGCCATTCCAGATCAATATCCAAATCTTGAACGGTTTGGGCTGTCTCTTGTTCTCCTTTTTCATCCACACAAACACAAACTTAAACAAATTTTAATAATTTTAAATTATTTGGTATATTAGTATTCGCATTATGCTGCAGACTTGCTCATCTCTTGCAATCACCACTCATTTCACTGCTGACTGAGTAGCTGGTTTGAAGGTGAGAATCCGTCTTCAAAATAAAATTAAGTATTCACTTAAGTTGCATGAATGCAGCTTTATCACAGAGCATTGTGCTGCTAAAGTTTTGCAGGGGTCCAAAAGTAGCTGAGTAAAGTTCCTGAATAGAGGAAGTGGTAGGAAATTACTGGACCTTCAGGTGGCTGATGAAGATTGATGCCTAATCATTAGGTCATTTCAGTTTTCTACTTTATTTCTTTTCATATGCTGCTACCTTTGGAAATTTTAAATAACAAATACTGCAGGGCTGAACTGAAAATCACAGTAGAATTGCCATTAAAAAAAAATAGGCTTTTAAGTTTTCTTGATTAAGAAAACCTGCTACCTTGAGAGGCAAAGCTTATGAGGCAGAGCAGACACTTGGGATAATGATGGGAGGTTTTCTTTCCCTTGTAGATCATTCCTGTGCTGTGCCACGTTGTGCTTATCTGCAGAAACTACATCAAGGGTGTTTGTCCCAGAACAGTGCTGCCCTTCGTCTGCATGGCCCTTTCCCCAGCCACATACTGCTCTTTCTCACACTGTGCTGCTACCAACAATCCTTGGCTGGCTCTGCAGCCGTCTGACTGTTGTTGTTTGAGACTTAGCCCCTTATTTCCTGAGTTTCTACACCTCTGTGGGCTTAAGTTGACTAAAAGATCAGTCACAGTCTCTCAGCTAAAGCTGTTTTTTTTCTTGGAATGTGAAAATAAGAAGTTTACTGCCTAGTCCCAGAACCCATCCTGAGGCTATGGTGCAGCAGCTGCGTGTGGTTGGGATGGTTTCTAGGTGTGCTACAGCTGTCTTGGAGATAAACAGGATGGTTATGTTAATAAAACTGCCAGGCTGCTGCCTTTCAGTGTGCTTAATCATAATGAAAAAGCAGAGCAGGACAGAGGATATTAAACAGTGTTTTCTTTGCGGATGCACATACAATACCAGACATAGCTGGGAAAGTCTGTTTTTCACAGGATAATAAATCAGTGACTTCTGTCACTTAACACAGGGAAAGGCTTGTTGAGGAATGAGGAGGATTATATAGGCTGAAGCCTGAACTCTGAACCATTAAAATGTATTATCCAACCAGTCAGACTGGGAACACAACAGAGACACTGGTGGGGGAAATCAAAAGCTGCGGTGGCCATTGCTGCTTTTGCATATGCTTACTCTGAATATTTACCCTTTGCCTTTCACACTCTCTTCCACAGCAGGGAGGTGTAGAAACTGAAAGAAGGAGGAAGATTTTTAGTTGTCATATTTTTAAACAGGAATCTGAGTAGGTTTACCTCCAGGTGCCCTTGAGGAAGGTGCCTGTGGAATGTAACTCATTTCAGTAAGGAACTCATTTAAATGAGGAACTGTTATTTGCATTTTACCTACTATTTAATGAATGAGGTATAAGGCAGATCCCCTGCTCCTTCATGGAGAAAATTAGTACCAGAATGAGAGGAAAGCTGAAACCAGAATCTAAGCCTACATTATGAAGCTGAAGTGATCTTCCTAATTCAAGAAAATTTTCAGTCTAGATGTCTCTCCTGGTTTCTCAGGGGATAAAAATCCATATCACAGGACTGTTTAACTGATACTATTTTGCCCACTCTTGCCAGTGTCTGTAGAGAGATCAAGCAATGAAAAAATCACACCTAATTTTCACCATTTTGCCCACATGGGTAAATACCAGCTGGAAGGATAATGCTAAGGAGAAGTTGCTCTTAAATTAACTATTGTCTTTTGATACCTAAAAGCATTGATTGTGCCACAACATTATATTATATATAATATAACAATATATTATATATATTACTGCATAATTATATGCAGTAACAAAATGTTAACAGGAGTAGGTGAGTTTGGCTAAAACAGTTGGCAGGGATCACATCATCTGCTGCATCTTCCCCAAGACATCTGCATCGAGTTGCTGACTGTGAAATGAAGTTTGTCTCTCAACAAGAAGTCGATCTCATGTTGTTTACTTTTGAAATGCAGCTGCCTCTCCTATGGAGTAGGCAAGTAATCTTGTGTAGACACATATAACCAGGACTCAGGAATCTGAAACTCTCAACACAAGATTTATCAGTGATAGGGGAGGGCTGGCCATGTTACATACATGGATTGGTTTCTTTCTTTTGGAAGAAATTCCCCACAACTAAAATGCTGAGGTGCAATGAAAATTACACCCCGTGGCTGCTGAGGACATCAGCAGAGCACAATGGAGACCCCAAGGGCATCATGGCAGGAAAAGGTCACAGGGAAGTTGAAGAATATTGCCTGATGTGGTTGGGGAGCTGAGAGTGGTGTGAGGAAAGGGCAGGGGAAAGCCAGACTTTCCAAAGTTCTGGCAGAATGCATGGACAGCCTGAGCAGGAGAGACACCAAGGGGCAAGGCAGAATGTGGAAACCCAGTGTTTCTGCTGTCTTTAGTCTTCTGTCTCTTTCTTCATTTGCAGACTGTGTTCCTGATGGAAAGCTTTTTCAGCCCCTGGAGTCCTGGGGGTTGGGTACAGATTTTCTGTTCCAAGAGCTCATTCTTTCTAAACGTGAACCTGCAAGCAGCAGTGTATGAATTCTGTTTATTACATAACCTATCCCTCTTGATCTGTATTGGTCTGCCTTTCATTCCCCACTGCAGGTGCCTGCCCGAGGGCTCTCTGCTGTGCCTGTCTCTGTAGTCAGCCCATGAGCAGCTGGTGTGTGGAAGCCAGGCAGACCCGTTCTGCAAGTGTGTGCCTTCCTGTCAGCTGCGTGTTGGACATCCCTGGGGAGACAGCTGAGCAGACCTAGGGAAGCAAAGAACCGAAGCTGGGCGGGACTGGAGTAGAAAAAGCAGCGAGGAGGAACTTAGTCATAAGAATTACAGCCGTACCGAGGTAATCGTCAGCGTTACTGGGAGTAGCCTCACCAAGTGGGAACCGGCAGCAGGAGAGCTTCAGGAAAAAACAACCTCAGGGCAAGGGAAGTGGTGTCATTCAGGTGAGTGAGAGAAAGCACTTCTGGAAGATCAGCCCATGAATATTTATTTCTTAAAAGACTTTTATTGACCACATAAATGTGACCTGAATTAGAAGGCAGCTGTACTGTAAGTCTGTGTATGAGTGGATGTACATATGTGCATGTGCTTACTGCTCATAGTGAAGCTACTTATATACTTACATATATGATACCATTTCTGTGATCATAGTGGTATTGGGGTTTGAGAAAAAAATAAAAGAGGGATGTCCTCTACATGCTGGCTGATTTGAATGAAATGGCTCACAGGCATTTTTTAAAGAGGAAGAAATTAACAAAGTAATTAAGGTTTGTATAAAATTAGTCTCAGTTCACTGAAACAGGGTGATGCTTTGCATGTGTGTATAAATATGCCCAATCTTTAGTTAAGTAATACATGCCTAGGGCTGAATTCAGAACTAATTACCATTTTACTCCCATCACTGTTGCTTGATTGTAAGGCAGTGAACTCTAACCCAAGGTGGTGCAAATATCTAGATTTTCCTGTGTTTACCTATGTGTGCATGAGCTACTGATTAAATTACAAACAAAATCTCTTTTAAATCCACCAAGAAACAACCAGAACTTGGGAAACTGAGGCTAAAGTTGTCTACACAGCTTGAAACTGAGGCTAAAGTTGTCTACACAGCTTCAGGTGGCTGTGAATTTATGAAAGCAGATTTATGTTGGGTTCCTTAAACCATTAAGCAACAATGTGATGTCGTGCAGCATTTTTATCACACAGTAGGTTTTTCACAAGAGCTGTATGTATGCATGGTCCTTTGAAACAAAAATCCTTCATTCTTCTCATGTTCTGTCATAACTTTTGCTGTCACAGTTTTTCAGAATTTCTGTATTTGTGGTAGGGTTTGATACAGGCAGCTACCAGCAAAATCAGAGCTCAGTCAGCAGGGAGATGTTTTCAAAAGTAGAATATGATTTTGCTTTCATAAAAGGAAGCTATAGGTGATAGTGTACTGTTGAAAGTTTGGTTTCTAGACTTTTAATAGCCTGCTCATTAAGGGCTTCAGCTTAAGATATTCCTCAGTTTTTTTTTATAATTTTAACTTATTTTGCAGATTACCTGTGAGGAGTTACTTTTGGTGGCCTTAATTCAATGGGAATGTTCAAGATAGGTGTTGATTTTCCAGAAGCTATAGCAGGCCATTGTCTGCATTAGAAAAAAATATTTTTGTCCTTATCTCTGTTCAGCTTCTGTACTATTTCACACTTCTCTACTTAGATTTTCATATGCAGCACAAATAAATTAATTTTTGTAGATGATCTGACTTTAAGCAAAACCTTGCATATCTCCACTGAAATGGTGCCAGTTAGAACTAACATTTTTAGCATAAAAGCAAAGCAGCACTGTCCTCCTGACTCATTTCTCAGTGCAGTAGTGACTGTTAACTTTGCCTGTTTTTTCTGCTGTATTGAAAAGGAACCAAGTTTCCTCTAAGTAACCACCTGCTCAAATAGCAGCATGGGCCTCATTATTTTCTGTTTTCTCTATGGTCTAGCTCTTCAGAAGTGGTCAGCCTCATTTTCTTCCACTCCCTTAGTATGCTTCTGTAGCAGCTAGCCTGGGTTTGATATTCAGGTATTGCATCTAATTTTGGACCAAGAGAAAATCTTGTGTCTCTGTATGTGATTTTTGAGACATTTTGTTTTCTTACAGGGTGTTATAGCTACCAGCTGTTTCAAAAGTGAGTTATGCTACTAAATCTTTATAGCTGAGACAATGTTACAGTAAGCCACAGGATATTAGTTTTAATGCTTGTTCACAAGGGTAGAAGTGATCTGGTGTGGCTGGTCAGAATTTCCCATTCTGCACAGCTGGAGATGCTGCTTGGTAACCCACAGGTGCCTTGCAGTGAGAGATGACTCAACGGGCCAGGGAAACCTTGCAAAGGTGTCATGGTCTGCCAGGCTGTTGGAAATAGTCACTGAGGTCTTCTGCAGGCAGAAAAGACAGAATATGCAGTCTAACAAATGCATGGCTGAAACCTGTCAGGCTCGTTTTTTATTTGTTTTGGATGCTGCTTTTAGTAAACGTTGCACATGGCAGGGGAAAAAACCTCTCTCTTTCACTGTTTGCTTTACAATGGTGCTTTATGGTGCTTCATTTCTCTCTCTTCTCTCTCATTCAATGCCCATAACTGCCCACACCTGGTGGTTTCCTGCTGTTTTGCTTCCTGCAGTTCCCTGGTAGCTCCTCTCCCTTCCTGCTGCACAGCCAGCACCCTGCGCTTGTGCAGAGCGGTTGCCAAAGCCTTGACTGTTGACTGTGCTCAAAGGTCAGATAAAAGAGGAGGGAAATAATAAAAGCAGCAGTGAAATGGTAACTGGAAAAGCTGGAGACCAAAGTTCTGCCACTGCAAGAAATGAAGTAGGAGACATAATGCTTTAGGGTTTATCTTTTATCAGTCAGGCAGTGTGCTGGACTGAAGTTACTGACTTACTCAGCTGTTCTTTCTGTGCCTGTAGTCATAGTACAGCTGGTCCTCACAATTGGTGCATGAAAAACAAGAGTTAGAATACTTTTATAATAAAGTGGTGTGCAGTTAATGTGGGACAGGATGTCTGGAGAAATAACTGCATTAAGTAAATATCAGCTCATAGCACTTTCTAAAGGGTCTAATGAAGATTCAGATGAATCAGCCTTTATCTTTAATTAATTTTTAATTAATCAGCTGTTTCTTATACCTTTAGCTAATCATTACACGAAGATTCACAAGTTTGCACTGATGTTGGGAACTGCTGGTAGCTCACAAATTAGACATATTCAGGGGCCAAGCTGTATATTTGCTGTGAATATGGACAACTTACTCTCCTGAACACGGCAGGAGCAAGCAGCAGGCAGCTTCACAAAAAACCTTATTCAAGCTGTCTCTTCCCATATATTCCATGGGCATGTTAAGTCTTGATATTTCTCTTTCTTTTCAGTCTTCACCACAAAGTTTGTCACTCAGGCTTCTTAAGTCTTAGTCCTGGCACTTTAAATAACATAATTTGAGATTGATGAGAACTTTAAGGCCATAAAATGTCAGAGAGGATTGATTATTTTAGGGCAGATCACCTTCCTGGTTCAACTCACCACAGTGAATGCTTCTGCTATTGCTAAGGGGACAGTATCCATGTGACAATGAATGACAGGAGACTGGAAAAATCATGATAAAGCTTCTGCTGGCACACAGGGCTTGTGGATTTGTGCTGACACAGGGAGTGGTTTCACAGTGGAGCTTTAGATTAATTAGCCATTCACCCCTGACTAATACCAACCACTAAAATGGCAGCAAATCACCATGGCAAAAGGGCAGTGGATTTTTCCTGCTAGGTTAGTGGTTTGAATCAGTTTACCATGTGATCAATTGCACAACTGAGAGCAAAACAAGCAATGAGAAGACAGCAGAGAGAGGAGATAATCCCTTCTTTTGGCATTGGTGAGCACTTAATTCAGCTCAGCTGCCTTTACATTCAGTATTTGGGCTTCCTCAACTCATTAAAGCCGCTCCCTCAGCTGCCACCTTCTAGCTGCTTATTCCTGCCCTTTTGTTGCCCTCTGTGCTTTGTCTAAATTGCCAGGGCAGCAAAACAGCTTGGCAAGCAAACATGGCTGGAAACAAAATGCCACCTTTCCCCAGGGGTTCATCCTGTTGGCAAATGTGCACGGAGGAGCAGTGTTGGTGTAGGATGGGGGCTGATTAACCTGTCACTGCTGCCAGGCTGTGGAACTGCTCAAGTAGTCTGCTGGGAGCAGTTTGCAAGTGCTGGGGACTGTAGTTTAACTTCTGCTAAGGTTTTGCCTTGTATTTCCCATTATCTAAGAGCAGCTGCTTCTACTATTTTTAGGTACTATGGTCTTCATTGTATATTTAGCTTGGACATCAGGATTTGGGTTCAGGTTGAGGGTCAGAAGGCTCTGCAGAGGGATCAGGACAGGCTGGAGCCCTGGGCCCAGGCCAGTGCTCTGAGGGTCACCAAGGCCAAGGGCCCGGCCCTGCCTTGGCTCACACCAAGCCCTGCAGCTCCAGGCTGGGGCACAGGGGCTGCAAAGCTGGGAAAGGCCCTGGGGGTGCTGGGACAGTGGCTGCACATGAGCCCAGGGGGGCAAGAGGCCACTGGCACCTGGGCTGTGCCAGCCATGGTGTGGCAGCAGGGCCAGGGCAGTGACTGTCCCCTGTGCTGGGCACTGCTGGGGCCACCCCTCAGATCCTGGGGCAGCCCTGGGAACATCAGGCCAAGAAGGACATGGAGGGGCTGGAGCGTGTCCAGGGAAGGGAATGGAGCTGGGCAAGGGGCTGGAGCAGCAGGAGGGGCTGAGGGAGCCGTGGGGGCTCAGCCTGGAGCAAAGGAGGCTCAGGGGGGCCCTTCTGGCTCTGCACAGCTCCTGCCAGGAGGGGACAGCCAGGGGGGTCGGGCTGTGCTCCCAGGGAACAGGGACAGGACAGGAGGGAACGGCCTCAGGCTGTGCCAGGAGATGTTTATATTAGATTCGGAAAAATGTCTTTGCTGAGAGTCATTAAACATTGGGATAGGCTGCTCAGTGAAGTTGGCGGAGTCACCATCCCTGAAAATGTACAAAAAACCTGTGGATGTGGCACGTGAGGACATGGTTTAGTGGTGAACATGGTGGTGGTGCTGGGCTGGCTATTGGACTTGATGATTTTAAGGGTCTTTATGATTCTGTGAATTCCAGTGAGTGGACTTCAGTCTATGTAAAAGAATATTTAAAAATCCAATGGAATAAATAAGCTGACATTTAGTTGAAATTCTCTAATGCAAACTCTAAACTGAAGTACCACAGTGTATGTGTGCACATGATCTAGACAGCACTGATCTTGGTACAGTATTAACATACAAGAAGAATCAGAATGCCAGTGAGGTACTTTTAAGTTATATTTGTTTCCTTTATCCTATCTAGGTACTGGAAGAATGTCTTCATCTGATAAAATAAGTAGTTGAGCACTGTCAGTAGTCCTGCTCTGTGTTGAGTATGCACATGAACATGTTAGTTCCACATAACTTTCATGTGTCTCCCACAGCAAAAAATATTAAATGTATAACATGAGTTCTGTGGATTCTCCTTGTGAGGACAGGAATGTAAGAACTGCAGAGATGTTACTGTTAGACAAGTAAGTTGCAGAAACAGCCAAGTATGGGATTTTATTTGATCATGGCCTGAAAAGTTGCACTGAAAGGCTCTTCAGAATTACCTTACTGAGCAAAACTTCTTTTTCTGGTAGCTGAGTATTGTGAGAGGATAGAGACATAGAGTGTAAGTGGGCTTCTGAAATGAAGCTTTTCCAGTGATAACACCTTCATAAGCAACCGCAGCACATGGGAGTGCCAGGGCAAATAAAGTGCCAATGAGTGCCACTGTTTTCCTTCCTGGCTCCCATGGTTCTGCCCTGAACGTGGTTGGAAAACATGAGTGCCTCCCACTGGCATCACTGCTGGGAGGTACAGAAAGAGTAGGGAGGAATCTTTTTTACAGACAGAGACCAGTGTAGACGTGGCTGCTGTGTCAGAGCTTTTTCCCTGGATCTTTGCTGCTCTCTCTGTAAGCACAGACTGGGGGCTGTGAGCTTTTGTGTGCCTGTGCCTGCGTGGTGTTTAAATGTCAGTGTGCATTTCTAGTAAGCACCTGTACAAAGCCATTAGCAGGTTTTGAGATGGAGCTTAGACTGTTCATGACTTAGATTATACAATATGATTGCTGGCTAATGGTCCTGTAGTCTGTGTGTACCTGAGAATGGAAGAAGCCAGGACTGGTCCTGTGTGTGTGTGTATGTTGGAGCTGAGGTGGCTTGTTACAGTGTGTTTGCTTTCAGCATGTTCCTGAAAAGCTTGGTATTATTGCTGTGTTATTACTCCTTTGGCTGGATTCCTGGTGTAGCCCCACCTTGGAACCAGTAAATCTGCTAGGGCATTAAAAATGAAATTAAATAAAAAAAGGAAACAGACTTTTTTGATACCTTATAGCACAGATATATTCCATTTTCCTCTCTCTGCTGCCTCTATTGAGCAACTGGTAAAGAATAATTTCACTCATTATTTTTAAGCATGAGAACAAACTGTTTTATGGTTCATCACCAAATTCCATAAAATCAATGCCCTGTATTTGCCATTGAGGTTAATTGCCCAAAACTCACAGATGAAAACAAAGTAGGTGCTTACAGGATAAAAGTCACAATTCCTATAAAATGTTCTAGATGATAGTGTTTGTGAAGCTGTTAAGCCTTACATTTTAGCAATGTTTATAGGAAGCAGTGACTGAACAAGGTGCATGCTTGCACCTTGGATTTAGCTACAAATGCAGAAGAGTTGCAGATGTTGTGCTTCAGAATACCTGCAGACTTGGCAGTGCTCAGAAGTTGGTACCAGAGAGCTCTAATGACAACTGCTTTTTCTCCTTGTCTTTGTACAGCAGCAGTAGGAGTTGTGGCAAGGACTGTAGTCAAGAATGACATTTTCCATGCGTGCTGCTGATCTGTTCACTTTTAGTGGACCAGAAGATAAAATGCTGAGCCATTCTGGCATCAAAAAAATGTGTTAGCTAGGGGTGTATGACATGTTCTTTAAATATAATTAGGTTCATATCTATGGATTTTTGTACATATGCCAGCCTTTAGGCCCAGGCATCCTCATTTGCTTGTGGAGCACTGTAAAACAAACTTAACTCTGAATTCTCTCTGGTTGTGCAGTGCATCATCCATAGGATGTGATCGTGGATGTCCTGTGTCATTCTCTAAGCCTTCAAATCCCAGTGCTGCTTCATGCAGCCACTGATTGTAAGGGGTCGAAAGCTCCCTATTCACTTCGCTTGTTGCTTCATCATCATCCTTTCTCCTAATAAATTTTATTATTATACTTTATGTCTGTGCAGGAATAGGGGTTGGAGACCTGCTTGCTTGTAACTGAACATGGCAGGGGATGTGAAAAGATTCTCACGGATGCTGCTGGAGTGCAATAGCAATGACAAGCTATGTGGTAAGATTCACACCTTCCTTTAATAAGGTTTCACATGCTGGACAGCAGGGCCAGCTTCACTGAAAAGTGTGCCAAGCCCTTCCTCTTCCTCCACCTGCGTCCCAGCCCACACAGAAAGATTTGATGGAGTTTTCCCTGCATTGTGTTTCAGTGGAGAAATGTTTATGGGGATGAAGCCTCTGTGGCAGGATTAATCTCACATAATTTCAGCCAATTCCTACTGTGAATGAGGTGTACAGCAGTCATCAAAGATTCCCTGCAGCTTCCCAAAGGACTAGTTTTGTGAGATTTTGATTTCATTACTTTCTGCCATCTTTGGGAACTGAACAAATGGTCTTGACCACATCCAGATCTGGGGACATGAGAAAGATAGTTACCTTCCCAAGCCTTGCTAATTGCCATGTCTTCCAGTCAAATTCCAAAGGTGACCACACCCAGTTTCCTTTAAAATGCTGTATGTAATTTTCCTGGAAGGAGCTGGAGCTGTAATTGCACGTGATGACATAGCAATATCCAGCCCGTTCCATCTCCTGCTTCCTGCTGCCAGTGCTGTTTCTGTTTCACTGGTGAATGGTACTTCAAATGGCTACAGTTCCTGGCCTCCATATTAAGGCATCTGAATGAGTGACCTTAGGTGTGGGAGTCTTAGTGATTTCTTGCAGTTTAGGTACTCATCACTTTTGAAAGATAAGGTGGCAGCACTAACAATGTTCAGCTATTCCAGAGGATGGAACACACACTTTGGGGGTTGAAAGTTACTGAAATGGATTGTTGCTACATGGTTATACAAAACCAGTGTGCTGTTTATTCCTTGGTTTTTCATTTTTCTTCCCTGCTGACAGTTGTGCGTGAATATCAAACAGAAGTGATCGTTGTCCCAGTTCTCCTGGTGGGACTTTTTGTCATTGTGCTCACTGTGATCCTCTGGCTCCACTGCCGCGGCCTGCGAGCAAAGCAGGAGCAGTCAGCACCAGCTGGACCCCAAGGTAAAAACAATGCTTTTCAACCAGAGCAAAAGGTATTGTTTCAGTGGCCAGAAGCCAATTCCATTTCCCCATCACTTGAGCTGTTAGGCAAAACCATTTATGAGGATCCTGAGTGGTATTCAGCAATCCAGTAAAGATTAGAAAAACTTGGAATCCTGATTTACTCCATTTTGCAGCAGCAGTAGTGGAAGCTGTAGTGTAGATGGATCTGAGAAAATCTAAAACATCATGCCATGTAGGCTGCTTAACATGCTGTGGTAACATCATAAGAGCTGCAAAGTGTATTTATGTAACAGCCTCCTGAAGGCTGCTGCAAGGAGAGTTGTACTGGGGTAGTTATGAATGATAGTAATTTTAATGTAGATTACACCTAGTTAATCCATTTTCTGTACTGCCATTTAAGAAATTTCATTTCAAGCTGCTATCTCCCTCTTCCTCTGGAGACATTCTGAAGCAGGTGAAGGGGTGAAAGGGGTGAAGTAGGTGAAGGGGTAGGGAAAGGTTTGTTTGTACACAAGTGGCTGTGTGGAAATGAAAATACAGTTCTGAGCTAATTTTGGGTATGTAGAGGGAAGCAGCCTCTTGAGCCTATATTAGGAGAAATAATTGAGAACTGGTAAAAAAAGAAAATATTCATTGCTTGAGCACATGGGAATGAAGTCCAAATGTGCCTTATCTGTAAAGGTTATGTAATTAAATATGGGAGAAATTTCTAGACTGATTCTGTCTTTTCATCAAATAGAGAGAGTGGGAGATAAATTCTTCTCCTCTTCAATGGCCAGGATAAGTAGGATACAATAACAGTTCCTTACTTTGCCTGATTTCTGAAACACTGTGGAGCAAAATAAAGAGCATGGAAGGATGGGCATTGCTACCTATTACAAGAGTTCATCTGTCTGGTTTTATGCATCATATGGATTTGCTTTTGTCAGTGACAAAAAAGAATCAGCAGGAGCCCTGCTCAACAGAGAGCCGCTACATCCGACTGAGTGAGAGATCTGTGGAGAGCCTGCTGAACTCTGCATCCCTGACTCTGAAAGAATTAGAGATACCTCGAGAGAAACTCTTAGCAGACACCTTGCAGCTGATAAAACTTGGTGCCTATGGGGGCACATACAGAGCACAGTTGGAAACTGGGAGCACTGGGAAGACTAAGACTGTGGTGTTGAAAGCCTTGCAAGGTAAGGCCCGTGGTCAGGATCCACTGAGTGCTGCCATCAGTACTGGGCAAGAACAAGCTGTATTCTCTATAGTAAGTCCAAGATGTTCTTGTAGAAATGTCTTGGTAGGATTAAAGGTTGCTGACCATGTTGATTTTAGCTGTCAACCTGTTCTTTGCTGCTTCCATTTTGTTGTTGTTTTGGTTTTAATTTATTTTCTTTTGTTCTTTCAGACCCAGCTACTCCCCAGAAAGTAAAGGATTTCTTGGGAAGGATTAAATTCCATCAAAATCTTGGCCATCATGAGAACCTGATTGAATTGGTTGGATGTTGTGTAGACCACCTCCCACTTTATATGATCATGGAAGATGTGTCTCTTGGTGACCTGCTGACATTTCTGTGGACATGTCGGAAGGTGAGTCAAAAGAAGTGTTGACAGAATAGCTTCTTAAATTCCTTAGGTACATATCTGTCCATAAATGATTTTTTTCATCTCTCCATGCATGCCTCTATATCAATCAAAACTATTTCCATGCCACAAAGAAGTTCTACACAGTTCCTACTTTGGAGACCATTGAAGGGCATTGCAGGCACTGGAATTAGAAAGAATTCATACAGCCACCTGAATTTCTAAAGTTTTAATAATTTCTCACTCCAAATGCTTTTAAGAAAGAAGAGCAGTTACAACACAGGGAGAAGGTCATGGGATGATAACTAATTGGTAAAAGACAGGAAATAGAATACAAGAATGAAAGGCTGGTACTTGCACTGAAGGGAGGTCAGCTATCTAGGACACAGTGCTGTTCATTGCATGTATTAATAACCTAAAAATGGGATGACAGTGACGTGATGATCTTTGCTGATGATTCCAGCCAGTAAAGACAAGGGCAGACCCAAAGGAGTTGCAGAAGAGTCTTCCAAGATTGAGAGACTTGTCATTAAAAAGAACAGATGAAATTCAGCATAGTTAAAAAAGAAATACTGCACAGGAAGAAGTTTCACATATGTGAAAGATGGCTTCATGTCTGCCCATTGTTGATGAGGGATAAAGCCTGATGGGATTAGGTCTGATAGTACGAAAATGTGCAGTCTATTGAAAATGCTAACTCAAGCTAAAAAAGAGCCCAAATATCAGAGGAGGTTTAGATTGGATAGCAAGAAGGTATTCTCCCCAGAGGGTGGTCAGGCACTGAAAAGGCGCTCCAGGGAATGGTCACAGCTCTGAGGCTGCCAGAGCTCCAGGAGTGTTTGGACAGCACTGTCAAGGAAAGAATGGGATTGTTGGGATGTCCTGTGCAGGGCCAGGAGTTGGACTCAATGGTCCTTGTGGGTCCCTTCCAACTCAGCATATTCTGTGATTCTATGACTCCTTGTTACAAAAGGCAAAACTCTGCAGTTACCGTGTAAATCCATCAGTCTCCTACATATGAAACTCTAAATTATTACTTCCTGTCCTGTTCAGCAGAAGGTCCAGGTGGTAGCAAATAAAGTTAGTATGTGTCATGTTCAAAACAAACAAATGGAGCTGGTACTCCATGAAGTGAGGAGTTGCCTAATGGAATGTCACTGGCTGCTGTGGATACTGACCCTTCATATGAGGTCAGTTATGGAAGGTAACCTTTCAAAGGTTACTGAACATGTGGAAACCATGACCATCTCAGGAAGTTTGTAAATAGAACGAATCTGTGGGCTGTAAAATGGCACAGGAAAAGCATTGTGTGTTTACCTTATTCTCTCTCTCATCTCTCTCTCTCTCTCTTACTGTTACAGGCAGGGTGGTAGGAGAGATGGACTGTTAGTCTCACACCAGGTACCCAATTCATATGTTAGAAATGTGCTTTTCTATTCATCATTCTAATTTATAATAGATCTTTCATTCACCTGTGTGGATTGTCATTCTTCACTGTCATGCTGACAATTTCTGTCTAACCTATTAATTTTTTCCCCACATGTCAATTTGCCCACCAGTTGTCTCTAGTGTATTCAACACACCATCAGCATCACCCATCCATGTCCTCTTACGTTTCAGCCAATTTATGAGCAGGAATTGTGAGAAGGAAGAGCATATAATTAGATAGATTAGAAGAAAATATTCCCCACAGTCCTACTGCTGTGGCATTTGTTTGAACCAAGGTCTCTTATTTTGTCTCTAGGATGTAATGGCAATGGATGGTGTCCCCTATGACCTCACTGAAAGGCAGGTATATGAGGTTGGACAGCAGGTTGCAGCTGCTCTGGTAAGTCTGCTCATGTTGGCTGCATTTTTTCTTTCTTGCTTGATTGCAACACAAGTTTGCATGGTGGTTTAAGTCTTCTTGGCCTAAGCACTGAGAATAAAGGCTTTGTTAAAATATGCTTCCATTATGTTGATGAGCACATGTCTGTACTCCACAGTGTTGAAGAAAAGCATAAACTCAGTGAAAATTTGTATAAAGGAAATTTCCCTTAAATTAATCCTGTTTTCTTTTTTTTTCCAATTTACCAGGCTTATCTTGAAGAAAAGAACTTGTTCCATGGTGACATTGCTGCCAGGAATGTCCTTCTTCATCACAACTTCACTGCTAAGCTCTGTGGTTTGGGCCTGGCCTACGAAACTCACGCACATGGTGCCAGCTCAGTGACACGGAAAGTGCCCGTCAAGTGGCAGGCACCAGAGAGGCTCCTGAGCAAAGCCCCTACCATCCAGGCTGACATGTATGGCTTCATTTGGGCTATAGAAGTTCACCTGTCTGTCAGGCCTGTCTCTTTCACTCCTTTCTGTACCATTTTGTGTCCTGAAGTTCACAGGAAGGCAGATCTAGTTTCAGCATCACGCTCCACTTTTTCAGCTCATACTTTCTCCTGTCTGCAGGCCATACCTACTTGTTTTTATGTATTAAAGGCAGCAAATAACTTTGCTTTCTTTTCTTGCAGATGGTCTTTTGGAATTCTACTGTATGAAATGATTACATTAGGTAAGAAAATTTAATGCTAATAAAAAAAAAATACATAAAGAAGCAGTGAATTAACAAGACTCAAAATCTTGAATTTTAGAATGTAAAGTTGCACCATTTAAATAAGCACCCTGTTTTTTTTTCCAATTTGCAAAGTCTCATTCCTTTCAGACCTTCTGTTATTGTGAATTGTGGTAGGAAGAATCCTAGGTTTCTGTAGGGCAGGAGGGCAGTCTTGCACAGAAGCTGCTCTCAGCAACCATTGCCATAGAGTTTCTACCATTGCTCCTTTTGCCTTTCCAGGTGCTCCACCATATCCTGAGGTGCCACCTTCTGACATCTTAGCATACCTGCAGAAACAGAACATTATGAAGCAGCCCTCAAGCTGCCAGCAAGCCATGTAAGCCACTTGCTTTATGGACAATTGAGCATGAGGTTGGCAGAGCTAAATGGAAGTGAAACACAGAAAATGAGATTTTACACAAGATTTTTAAGTGTAGACTATACTGAGAAGAGATGGCTGAAGAGATTTGTGTGTGCCACATCTCCTTAGTGGGTTCTGCTGCCTAAAACTTCTGTGGCCAAAACCTTTCTGTCCTTCTCTTGAAAATGTCAATTGTTTCTGTTTCCTTCTCTTGAAAGTGACACTTGATTCTGTTTCCTTAAGTGCCCTTGCATTTTGCTGCTCCACTGCTTCCTTGCAAGAGGCAGCACTGCTGGGGAATGATGTTTCTCCTCTAAACTATAGGGTATTCTCTGAAATGAACAAAGAATCCACAGGGAAGATCTAAGGTACATTTCTTTGTATGAAGACATAATTTCATCATTTCAGGTACTGCATCATGAAGTCCTGCTGGCAGTGGAGTGCAGCTGACCGGCCATCTCCAGCACACCTCTTGTGCTCCCTGAAAACAGCCATGAAAACCAGCAATGGGCACACAGTGCTGCAGGTGCCTGAGCCAGTGGTGCCTGAACTCTATGCTGATGTTGCTGGTATTGATGTGCACAGCCTGGTGAGGGAATACACGATCCTCTGAAGGGTCCTTTCATATTTTGGTAAAGGAGAAAGAAGTCTCAGAGTTTTCCCTTTCTAAATATTTTGCAAGCTCAGAACGAGATGCGTATGTTGGAAGGGATCCCTTTGTTCTTCAGACAGCTATAGAATCTCTCCTCCTTGCCAAACACAAGAAACTGTTATTATTATTTAACAATAATAATAATCAACCTGTTGGTATCATTCCGCCAGTGGTCATTTAGGAGTAAAGTGTGTTTAGGAAGTCGTAGAAAATGTAATGAGAAACTTGAGTTAAAGGAGTGTTAGGTTTGTGTGGCAAGGTTTTGGTGATGGGGCAGACTGCAGAGGTGGCTTCTCTGAGAAGATGCCAGAAGCTTCCCCCAGCTCCACGATGGACCTGCTGCTTGTCAAGGCCGAGCCCTTCAGCAGCACTGCTAGCACCTCTGTGATTACATATTTAAGAAAGTGGAAAAGATACTGCAAAACAGCAGGTGAAAGAGAGGAGTGTGAATGTGAGAGGAACAGCTCTGCAAACATCCGTGACTGGGCAGATGTTTGAATGATGGAGGAGGGGCAGGAGCTGCTCCAGGCTCCCGTGCTGGGATTCCCCTGAGATTGCGTGGTGCAGCCCACGGAGAGGTGGCTGAGCCCCCATAGCCCCTGCAGGGCTGGGGGTGCAGAGATCCACCTGCAGCCCCTGGAGGGCAGGGGGGTGCAGAGATCCACCTGCAGCCCCTGCAGGGCAGGGTGGGGTGCAGAGATCCACCTGCAGCCCCTGCAGGGCTGGGGGTGCAGAGATCCACCTGCAGCCCCTG
>VYXF01012559.1:53422-74152 GCA_013397295.1 Polioptila caerulea
TGTGAGGAGTCCTCCCCCTGAGGAGGAGGGAGCAGCAGAGACAGTGTGAGATGAACTGACCATGACCTCCATTCTCCCTGCTGGATAAAAAGAGGTAGAGAAACTGGGAGTGAAGCTGAGCCTGGGAAGAAGGGAAGAGTGGAGGAAGGTGTTTCTATATTTGGTTTTAATTATATATATATTATTCATATATATATATATGTTATTTAATTATATATATATATATTTCTTTCATTATACATCCTAATTTGATTAGCAATAAACTATTTTTTCCCAAGTTGAGTCTGTTTTGCCTGTAACAGTAATTGGTGAATGACCCTTATCTTCACCTGGGGGCCTTTTGTTATATTTTCTCTCCCCTGTCCACTTAAAAGAGGAAATTATAGAGTGGCTGGATGGGCACCTGCCATTCAGCCAGAGTTAACCCACCACGAGGTTTCTGGAAATTTTTCTCCATCTTTTCTGTCTCAGGAAAATGCATCAGTTGGGTTATGTGAAAGAGGAGGTGTCCTGGGGAACATGCTGGGATGGTATTCAATAAATGTCTGAGATTTCTCCAGTGCTTTATACTCCAGCTTCCCGTGGGAGCACGGGCAGTGTGTTCAAACACACAAACCCACAGACAGTCACCACGCCTCCCTGCCCAACAACAACAACAAAACCAAGCAAACCCCTTCATGTCTGGGGATGCAGAAGCTGTTACACAATTGTCATACATCTTCATGGAGACTGTGCTTTCTGTGCAGGTCAGGTGAGTGCTCCAAAGCTTATCTGAAATTATTTGATCATTGATTTTAATGGACATGCAGGTTTTGTAAAAAATTGGAGGCACTGGAAGTTGTGGCTATTTTGCTTTCATTTTAAAAGATGCAGAATCAGTCTGTGAAACAAATTTTCTCACTTCTTTTTATTTCTAAGGTTGACAGTATCTTAGGGGTTTTTTTCTCTTATTATTTTGGCACTTTGAACACTAAAGGTCCTTGTGTAAAAAGACTAAATGCACATTAAAGAAAAATTTTACTATTCTATGTGAAGAGTGGATTCAGCATTCTCTCAGCATCCCCCCACTTGGCATGGCTCTTTCCATTTTGGTTTCCATCAAAACTTGCTGGTCTTCTTCCAAAGACAATAGTAAGAAGTTTTCCATTTTTAATGCAAAATGACATGAATGAAATAGTTGTTTTTTCTGTCACTTAGGCTTTGTAGGAAATGATGTTTCCTTCCATAAATAAATACCATGTGAGCTCATACAGCACGTGTGTCACCACTACACACTGGGACATTGCAAAGTCCATTTCAGAGGGAGCAGTCAGCTTTCTGACTTTTCCTATGCTGTTGGCTGATTGCCACCTGGATCTTCATAAACCAGCTGGTGTAAATCTGACCTGGGGAATTGAGATACCTTCTTCTCCAAATGGTAGGATAATACCCTCTTCTCTCTCCCTCACTTGAAAAGAGGTTCAAAGCTGCCTGGTAAAAAATTAGGTCAAATTCACAGTTGTCTTTAGTGGATAAACTATTCATTTGAAAAAGCATTTGATTGGTTCAAAGCTCCCACTCAAGAGTGGGGTATTCAGAGAGGTTTTGCGTGTGAAAGGTGGGTGTGTGGCAGGTAATACGATCCCCGAGCTGTGAAAGCATCCCCGGTGCTGCTGCAGAGCTGACAAATAATGCACAGGGAGCCTTGTGAAACAGAGCTGAAGGTAACAAATGCAGCACTGTTCTCAGAGCACGGAAAGCAATGCTCTGCTTCACACAAACGCCCAGATTTTATTTCTGTTGTGAAAGCTCTGATCAAGGAAATCCATGGGAATTCAGATGTTGAGCACCTCACAGCCTCTAACAAAAGATCTACTTTGGTTTCCCCTGCAAACAAATCTGTGCCAAAACTCTGCTTATGAATTTGCCCACAGAAAGGCATTTTCCTGCTCTATGATAAGATATAATTTCATTTCCCTTCAATAAAGTGGCCTTATTCATTCTAAGAATGTAAGCATTCCTACTCTGATTTATCTTCCCCTGATTAACTTATGTTTCTTTGAAAGTGACTGAATCTAAATTAGAATAAATTTTATTGTGGCATAAATGTAATTGTATATGTGGAGTTACTCTGATTTAACTGCTTTCCCTGCTTTTTAAAGTATTCTATACAGAAATTTTTTCCACATAGCAGTCTCCATTTTTGGATCAGTCTAGACTCAGGCATAAATTTTTCCTTAGTGAACCCACTGAGGGCTTGGTGGAAATTTTTCACAGTTGTTTTGTGGAGAATCATGGCTTTTCAGTTTTTAGTGATAGACTTTGTTTTAGTTGTTTAATTAGAATATTTTGTTTCCCATCAAAAACGTTGACTTTTAATTATTATATTTAATTTTCTCAGAGATGACAGGGCCATCTGCGTAATTTTGTTTGTTTCTGGTGGATTGTTTCTCTGTTCTCAAATGCAGCTTATCTTTCATTGTGCATAAAGGTTTATCTCCTCTACCTGTCTTCTTCAGGCATCTGATCACCTTTTCAGTGAGAGTCTGAATTAGTTCCAATAGATCTCCTAAGGTTGAGGAAATCTTGTCCAGCGCAGGCAGAGAGTAGCAAAAGTGGTCCCAAAAGTGACAGCAGGCAGGAGGCAGAGATAAATATTCCTGGAGTGATTTGGCTTCACCATGCTTGGAATGTTCTGAAACCACATATGAGCAATATGAGCTTTGGAAGAGTCTTTAAACTCCAAAATCATCTTAGTGCTGCAGTGGGTGTGCTGCAAAGGATTTCCATTCAGCCACACAGAAGTACTGCAGTACTCTGGCTTTTCTGCGTTCACAGAATTGCATTTTTGGTGAGGGCTTTGGTTTGGTCATGAGAGTGTGAGATGCATTGGTTTATGTGCTATGTCCTACAGCTTGTGGTTTTATTTAGAGCAGGTGCTGCACTATCAAGAAATAGCAATAATTCACAGACATCCCCCCAACTCTCCAAGACACATAAAAAGACCACTTTTTTCACATTAGTTTCATGTTACTCTCATTTTTTTGGATAGTTTAACAGGTCTTTCTATCTATGATAAAGGAGGAGGTGAGCTGGGGTTTTCCTCTTGCCTTGTTTGTAAACAGCCCCCACTTCTGCAAGGGGCATTTTACTTCATGGAATCACAGGCATAGAGTTCCCTGAGTTAGAATGGATCCACGAGGATCACCAGAAGGAGTTGTTCTTCATGCTGATGTTAAACCAAAGATAAATAATGAAGGGATGAAATACAAATTTCCTGTCTCAATTCTTCATTTCATTTTGCTCACCTTTTTATGTACAACAGTTTCAGAAATAAAACAACGCAGAATTTCACATCCATCCTCTGATATTATGGGGAAAATGCTCCCTCTGTTATTTGTGCACCAGGTTTGTGCCTCTGTAGCTTATTATGCTCTTGTGCATTTAAATGGGCCTCGATTGGGTGACTGTAATGAAGTGGATGTGCTCAACTCCCATATGGCTTTACAGAATTATTTTATTTTTTATTTGATCAGCTTCCTATTAGTTCCTCAAAATTCAGTACATAGGGGTGAAGGATGAGGCTGGGGTGGGTGAGAGGAGAATATTTTGATGTGGAAAGGCCATAGCAGAGCTGTTGCCACTGGAGAAATCTTTCTTAGCTTTCTGCCTGAATCATTGCAGCAAGAATGAGAGCAATTAAATATTTATGCCTGAGTCTGGTCGTGGTCAGTTGTTACTTTTTTCACTACTCCAGTAGCATGGCCACAGCTGAGCTGCAGCTCTCAACTCTTGACCTCAGCCACACAAGCTGATGTTTCCTGCCTGGTTTAAATTAACATCTCTAGAAAAAGCATTTCTTGTGAGCTGGTGTTATCTTTTCAAAGTGTGGATTTACAGTGGTTTACCATTTATGAGAAAAATAAGAGGAACTAGATACAAGTTGAATAGTCTGTGATCAAAGGGGTTTTTTTTTGAATGTGTATTTTTGGAACAAACGTGCTCCAGCTGGAGAAGAGAGTTTAGTTTGTTTGTTTAGTTTGTTGAGTTAGGTTTAATAAGTGTAATTACTTAGTCTCTTATATTGAAATATTGATTTTATTGATCTTATTGATCTTATTGAATTCAATCCTGCATCCTGTATTTAAATTTTTCAACAGAATATACAGTCAGCTGCAGCAGCACAGTGAAGAAATCAGGGATGTAGGGGCAGAATTTAGATCCAGCTTGCTGGCAAGTGGGAGAAGTCTGATGTTTATGTCAAAAATCTGCCCACAAGGAGCCACAAACTTGTAAAACAGGGCTAAAGTTCTTTGTTCAGTCAGTGTTCATCCTTTCTGTGATTTCTGCTGTGTTCACAATTGATTCTAGGAGGAACTGTACTAGGTTGTTTTGCCCCCTGAATCAAAACCCTGTCTGGATGAGC
Organism: Polioptila caerulea; assembly: GCA_013397295.1. Lineage (NCBI taxonomy): Eukaryota > Metazoa > Chordata > Aves > Passeriformes > Certhiidae > Polioptila > Polioptila caerulea. Next base: position 57,828 of record VYXF01012559.1, read on the forward strand.
CTGAAATATCAAAAGCTACAGAATTACTCTATGAAAATGGGTTAACAGCATCCTGCTGCTCACTCCTACAGGACTGTCCCTGAAGCTGGCATGGACCTGCCAGCCCCTTAAACCACACTCCACACAAAGTGGAGTGAGGGAGGAGGGGGAGGAGATCTTCAGATTTTGGATCTGGAGGCTGTGAAAAATCTCCTTTAGACCTTATTAGGCCACACAGTACAAGACAGAGCAACCTGTCCAAGGCTAAGGAGTCCCTCTCAGTAGCCAAAGGTTTATTGTAAATGTTAATTTAAAAATGTCAGTTCCTCATGTCAGGCTGACTGTCCTGTAGTTCCCTGTCTTCTTGAAGACATTTGCTGCCACCTTTGTTTTGTATCCTGCTTTTTTTGGGACAGACCACTGCTGAGTCCAGAGGAGCTGATCCTTGAAAACCAGTTCCATCCTAAACCTCTCTTCTCTACAGGACTCTCTGCCACAGGATTTCTCCTGTGAGCACAGACTCCCAAGCAGACCAAAGTCTGTTCTCCTAAAGTCCAGGCTTGATTGTGATTTCAGTTTTGTACTTTTCCCTTCTTTTCAGGAACTCCAGCATCTCGTGGTTACTGCCAGCCTTTACATCCCTGACCAGTTCTTCTCCATGTTCTTAAAATAAATGGAGTATAAGAAGAAAAAGAAGGGAAAGGAAATGAAGAAAAGGGGTAGAAAATATTTATATGTTTGAAAACAAAACAGATATGTTCCTGGGGGCCTATAAAGTAAAAATAACCAACAAATTTTAATAGAATTATATTTTCAGATTCTTAATAATTCTCAACATTAACAAAATTAATGACTGGTGAAGTCTCCTGTTCTGAAGGTATTATAGTTTCTGTGTTCTCTCTGAAGTGAAGTCCTGACCTATCCTTAAGCAAACATGAGCAACCTTTTTCTACACAAATCAAAGAGTAGAGTGGAAAGGCTGATGCTGTTGGACAGGTCAGTGAAATTGTTGTTGTGGAAAAGGACTGGCAGTACAAGCCTATGATTTTAGTAATGGATTCTACAGATTGAACCTTTCAATATATTCTCTTGAACCATGAACATGACATTAAAAACAGCTCAAATAGTTTGGTGCAACTATGGCAGGAACAGGTTGGCATGGTTGTCACTACAAGTCTGAATGGTAGAGCTTTGTTCTGGAGTGGAGGAGTTCAAGCTGCCTGTGTGGGTCACCAAAACACTTATTTCTCATCTCACAGTTGCCCTGTTTCAGTGAGAAGGTGATGGTTGCTCTGTTACCCTGCAGAGTTCCATAAGGAGAATAGCACAGAGGCACCACCTGCTCCTCTGTTACATTTCAGCTTCCTCCTGTGGAGTTAAGGTAGTCCCCCTCAATTTTCTTGTCCCAATTCTCAAACTGTCATGTTTTGCTGTGTTGTTGATATAAATAAATTGGTATAATTAAGGATGTTGATACAGATCAAATGCACCTGCATTGCTTTCATTGATGGTGCTTGCAGTGAAAGAAGTGCAATCTGTAAATTATCCCACTGGAATTACCTGTTTGATATGTGAGGAAATTAAATTCCTCACCTTTTTCGTCTTGGTTGAGCCTAAATTGCTTATTTATATGATGACTTCACTTCCCTGTCAAAGCAAGTTTCCCTGCCTAACAATGATTTATGGAGCATCTATCAGGGCAGCAGTTTATTCATGAAAGATTGACCTCTTTGTGAGCTATTGTCATTGTTTAAACCATTTTGTATTCCAAAAAACTGATATATTACATCATTCCTTATATATATTACTTTTCTGCTAATATTATGCTCTGCCATTAGAAATTATTCCAAAGTGCTGTGAGGAAAGCTCAGCTGACCCTCAGGGAAATCCAGATCCAGGCTTTGTGGCAGATGGGACTTCTAACCAAAGCAAAGTAAAAAAAAAAGCAACACTTAAAAGCATGTGACAGGGATAAAAAAGAGCACATCTCTCTCTATGTGACACACAGAATTGCCCCAAAACAGAGGAGAAGACAACAGAGGGGAACAGGGGCACCAAGAACAAAGGTAAAGTCTGTTAATAATGGGAAAGACACATGCATTAGTAAATAGGTCTAGCAGATTTCATGTCTGAATTAGAGATTTGCATTGGTATGCTAAAAATTTTTCCTTTCTCTCCTGCTGCTTGAGATTGGGAAGGATGGGCAGTTCAAGGTGGGTTAAAGTTGGAGATTTGCAGCTCCAACAGAGTGATCTAAGAACTTCTGTTGATGCTGTATCAAAACACCCATGGTATTTGGACTTCCTTTCAGATGGAAATCTGGGTTGTGACTGATCAATAAGCCCCTATTGAGGGGTAAGTCTCAAGGGAGGGAGTCTCAAAGGAAAGTGCAATGTACTGATGAAGGTTGCAGTGACTGAATTTTTTATATTAACATTTGTATCAGTTGGATGGGTCAGCTGATTTTATCATCTGGCTGTGTGAATTTTTGTTCATGAGTTAAACAAAAGAGTGTGAATGTCTAAGTTACCCAGACCAGCATGGGGACAGTATATATATATTGCTCAGCCTGATACACATTTCTTCCTGGTGCCAGCCAGCGTTGCAATGGTGAGCATATCATAAATTACAAATTATCATATATCATAAAATTGCAATGGTGAGCATATCATATATTCTACCAGTGAGAATCACATTTGTAGTATTGTGATTCATGTCTGTATTGAAATTGCTTCATTCTGTTAGTTTGCACTCATGTTGTGCTTCAAACACATAGCTGTGGTTGATTCTGCTAAATCAGAATCTCCTGAAACATTCCACATCTTCAAATAAGCGAATTTGTTATTAAATGTTAAATTATCAATGTGTGGAATATCGAAAAGAACCCTGTCAGACATTGTTGGACTCTGACATGAATGCAGGCTGGAGGTAAACTGACACTCCAGTTTGACATGAATTGAATTCTTAGAGATGGTCCCATTAAGAAAATGTCGTTTTCCTCACATTTGTTTTCTTTTTCTTCTTGTCAGGTTCTCCTGTTTCATCTACTGCCTGCTGGGTTATTGGAGTGATTCTATGGGTCCTCTTCTTGGCATTGCTGGAAATAACAGGGTGTTTTATTACCAAGGGTAAATAAATCTCCTTCACTGAGAATATTTCATTTGAATTTAGGACCTTGTCAGGGAGCACAGCAGAGCTCTTGAAATCTGCTCATTGGTCCAAGAAGAATGTGGAGCTCTTCTCTTTTTTTAAAGACTTGCTCTCACACCTATTTCCATCTGGAAAATGGACACCCTTCACAGATTCCTTCAGAAACTGATTCTTTGCCAGTCTCAGAAGAGCTCCAGGGATGGCATTACTGTAACTGGGGACAATAATTTTTTGAAATAATGCATTTGTGAAATGTGTTTTTAAGGAACTATGAAGAGGAAGAGACATGTATGATTCTTTCTCAGGCTGTCCATGGCCGGGCTGCCCTGGGCAGTGGGTGACCTACAGAGGCAGGTGTTTCTCCTCCTCTAAGGAGAAGGACTGGAATTCCAGCCAGGAATGCTGCCAGGCACTGGGAGCTCATCTCCTGGTGATCAGCAATACCAGTGAAATGGGGGGTGCCTTGGCAGGGGCAAGGGCAGGATGAAGAGGGAGCAAGTCCCAGGCACTGTTATGGCAATTCCTTCCCCCTGGGAGGAAGGAAGAGTGTAAAAGGCTCCTCGGACCCACCCACCACCTTCCTGCATTGGCAAAGACAAGGCTTTCCCTTAGACACTTTGCAAGAGGGACTTGCTTCTTTCTGCCTGCCTCAGCTGAGTTTTGTTTGTCGTGAGTGCAGCCCTCAGAACCCACAGCTGGGGAAGCTGCCTGACACTCTGAAATGCTGAGTCTCCCAAAACAGGTCCCTGTAGGAAGGAAGGGAATAGGTGTTCCCATTCAGAAATGGCCCCAAAATATCATCTCTCATACAGTTCTTCTCTCTTTACCCTCCAAAACCCAGGACTTGACTGGGTTTCTCTGAGTCTACTGATCCCTCTGCCTTTCCATCCCTCCTAGGACTTCTTCCAGATACTACACACCAAATCCCACTGGATTGGTTTGCAGAGGGACACTGATGGGGACTGGGCCTGGGAAGACAGCTCAAAACTGAGTGATGAAAGGCAAGTATGGTGTCTCCTTTGTACTTTTAGATAAAAGGCCTGAGATCCTTCTCCCCTGTGACATGAAAAGTCTCATGATATTAAACAGAAGTCAGCCAGCAATGAGCACAGCTGCTAAGGGATGTTCAGAGTGGCCATGGGCTCTAGCAGCCAAGGGCTTCCTCCTGCCCGGGTGCCAGAGCCAGCTGGGTGCACGTGGAGCTGGGAGTCTCCATCCCAGGCTGACGGACACAGCTGCTACATTCCTGTCTGTAGGTCCCACCAGTTTTGTGTCCTAGAGACACAAACATGGATACAGGCACACATGCAAGCAAAGGACTGTGACAGTGATTGTGCCTGCAACCATCAGCTGCTCCCAGAGGCTCAGACCCAGCCCTTACTTTACCTCATCCCATCTCTTTCCTCCTCATCCCCTAGAAGTTCCTCAACAAGTTTTGCACAGGCACACAGGTCTACCTTGAACATACTCAAGTCCTCCTGCTCCACTTTCACCCCACCTTTCTTATCCATTACAAAGCCCAGGGTGCCCCTGTCCAAAGCTGTGCCTGGACATTTTTGATGGCAAATCAATTAGCAGCTGAAGACTTTTGGTTGTTGCAGTTTTGTCTGTTGTGTCTGTGTATTTCTGTTTCATCCTTTCATCCTCATTAGGCTCTTTTGCACTGAATGAGTCTTTGATCAGATAACCTTAAGGAAGCAGAGGCTTCCACCTTTCACATACCCTTATAGGTGATTTTAACTGGATACTTTAACTGGGATACTTCATACTTTCTGTCCCAAATGCCTTTACTAGAACAGCAAAAAATCCCTTGTGGAACAGAACATTTTGCTCTTTAGTGATGGGAAATGGAGAGCCCAGTGTGACAGGCAAACTGCAAGTCTCACATTGAGCTCCAAGTATCACAAGTCCCACTGCCAGACCTCCTGTGTCCCAGGCTGGATCTTCCCTGACATCAGCTCCTGCAGTCTAACTGCAGCAGGTCTCTTCCCTCCAAAGCCTGAGATGTTCTTGCCCCTGCCAAAGTGGGGATCCCTCTCTAGTGTCATCACCCTGCTTGTGTGCTGTGTCTCCCACAGGGTCGAGTCCCCCAGCCCTGCACTGAACTGTGCTGCTCTGCTGACTGGTGCCATCCATGCTTCCAGCTGCCAAGTCCCTGCCCCATGGATCTGGGAGAGCTCTGCTCTGTGACCTCTGTGGACCTTGCCTTATTCTTTGGAGAGCTGTGCTGAGGCCTCATTCCTGGGAAGTTTCTCTGAGAGGAGCTGTGCTCCTTGCCCCTGCCACAGGAGGTCTGAGTGCTGCTCCTGGCTCCATTCAACATCACTGGTGATGTTCACATTCATTGCCCTCACCTAGCAACAGCCAGCCTTCAAACTGGTAGAGAAGGGGGAGGAGAGATTTCTCTGAGTCTCTCAGTCATTTTCAGAGGTACTCGAGCACTGTAACTGCTGTTTTGAAATCCTAGGGAGAGGTGAGCTTGTAATCTGTGAGCTCACATAAGCTCTGAGTTTATTTCCCTCTCTTGTGACACTGGTGACATGTACTAAAGCTGAAAGCTAGCCTGAAGTTTGAAGTTGGCCTGTTTTTGCAAGTGATCAGATGATGTCCACAGGACTTTTCCAACCTAAATTCTTCTGTGGTTTATGTTTGTACCTGGAGAAAACTGGAGCACAGCTTCTAGTGTTACATTGCTGTGTAAATAGCTGTGAAGGAGTGAACCTGCTACCCTGCTGAGCTGAAAATAAATGTGAATTGCTTCTAACAATTTCTGTAGTAGTCACTTTTTCTGTTTTCCTCCTCCATATTATTGCTTAGTGCATTTGTTGAATTTTTATAAAAAGGCAAAAGGAAGCTGGTGGCAGGAACGGAGTCAGGAGAGCAGGGGGTGAAATACTTTGCAGTAACACTGCAGCAGAAGTACAGCCACAGCCACTGAACAGTTTCCTACCCCAAGGGATTAAGGACTGGCACATTGAGTGCTGCCCTTCCTCTCCCAGTCCCTTTGTCCTAAGGCCCACCTTGGCCATGGTTCAAGTGCCCTGCCCCACCCCTGAGTGGTCTGTCTGCCCCTTTTCTGTTTCCCCCAGAACAGCCCTCTCCCTAAAGGAGTCAGACCCCTCAGCACTTCTTCCCATGGGATTCAGCAGACAGATAAATATAGTTCCAATTTTTGTGACAAGTAGGCCACAATCACACAATGTCCTGTGCTGTGCAACAGCACCTTGACTACATGACAGGACAACCGTGCTGACTCTTTAGGGACAATCTGGTGGTATTTTATGACAGTATTTCTTAAAATACCAATGATTGTGTTGTTAGATTCATTGCCCTAAGCAGTCACAAAAGAAGTTATTGGAATTAGCTGGAAGAGGTATGTTTGTCACAGAAATAAAGCTGGTTGTTACCAATAAAATTGAGATGCTAGTGTAACACCCAGGAGGTTTGAGATGACAAAACAGTTGTTGCCTAAATATTTCTGAAAATGTCATCTTTAGCACCCCTCTGATATTAAAAAAAGATGTAAGGTTAATTAAAGTTATGCAATAGTAGCTTATTATTTTCCTGCATTCTTCATAGGTATCTTAAAGAATGTTTAATTCTCATCATACCTTAGTTATTTTAAAATTTTACCCGTTCAGAAGCAATTTGAAAAGTTACTTGTTTGTGTTCATTAGTTTTCTATAAGAGCTATTCACTTTGAATTACAGAACCCCACACAGCATGTGAGATAAACAGGAGAGGTGCTCCAAATACTTCAATAAATTCTGTTGTTTTCTGTATTTCTTCCTAACAGAATGTAAAGCAAACTAGGCAGGATGCCTGGCTTTTAAATTCCTCTCACCTGGGGTGCTGTTTCAGCCTCTGAGGAGCACTCTCCTGTTTAATATGTGTGATAGCTTCTTATGAATATACCAGTGTTTGTGCATGGAATTTTGGTTCCATTCTCCTTATAGAGTCTGAGGCATGAAAGAAATAGGATTGTGTTACTTCTGCAAGTTTGTGACTATTCCATAATCAACTATTAGATTTATAAACTATACTGACAGCACTGGAGGGAAATTATTTGGGCTATGGAATGAAACCAGTGTGTACACATTTTAAGAAAAAAATAACTATTATAGCACAGCTTTCTTTTAAAGGCACTGTACACTGCTGAGCTGCTCATCAGAAAAACAGAGGGAGAATATTAAACACATCTGCCTTGCTTTTTGTCTTGGTGAAAACCCTGTTTCCTGTTCTATGCTGCCTTCAGGGTGTTAAATGACTAAGCTTTTTCTTATGGTGTTGAATACAATTTGAAAGCAGTTCTGCTGTGTACAGAGTGTCAGGAAAAAAAACCTGGAGAAAAAACAAGTCTGGATAATCAGCACTTTTTAAAGAATTTGGATCTCTAGTCTATTTTGTTTAGTAATATTAATCACAGAGGAAGAAGGGAATTTTTCACTGTGATCTGACTTCTTTTGTTTTGCCAGCGTTTTGGGCATAAGAGGGGTGAAATATCCATGAATCCCACTATTGTGGTTCTGGGTGGAACTTTCTGCTGATTTTCAGCTGAGAACTTCTAAGAATAGGTACAATTTTATGCAGCTAGTTTGGAAAGCAGAAGAAAATATCATGTGTGTAAAAAAACCCTGTTTTATCAACTTCCTACAGGAGCAGATGCTGCCAGATCTGGCAGTTCTTAGCACTTTGAACCTTTAAAATATGCTTTGCAACAGTAATTATCTAGCAGCAAGTAATATGCTTAAAATAAACTTTCAATTAAATGTGATGTTTCTGCAGACATGCATTTTGATATTTTCAATTAATTTAAATTCCTTTTTAATTTTTCTTTCATTACTTCTGGACCAGAGTCTTGTCTGTTGAAATCAAATAAAGCATGTAAGTGAGTCAGACCTGCTAATTAATTTTGTTGTTCTGTTTGTTGTTTGCTTTTTCTTTCATATTCCCAAGTATTTTGATGAAATGCATTTGATTAGTGTTACATTCTCCAGGAAAAAAAAAAAAAAAAAGTTGCTTAAAGGAAACCTGATTTTATCAAATCTCTTATTTTGATGCCAGAGAAGGAGAGAGGGTTTAAGCTGGTGCTTACAGGCTAGGAAAGATGTTACTGTGCAACTCTACCATCTCGGAGCCAGGAATGTAGCCTAGAGCAGAATCTTGTCTCAGATTTTAGATGCAGAGCATGCTCTGATAAAAGCCAAACTGAAGCTTTTCTGTAATGCCAGTCAAAGCAGAAACAAGAACCTAATATTTTTCTCCTAGTGTAAATCCTTAAGGCTCCTCTGATGCTCTTTCTTAACCTTTAAAGGCTCGTGGTGTTTCTTGCTCCAGAGAAGTGTATTAGTTACTTTGTCATTGTTATCCAGCTGGAAGGATATGGTTATTCTCCTTTGCACTGGTAATACTTCACATTACTGACAGGATTGACCAGTTTTTAAACTTCATAGCAGTGAATCCTACTGAATGTTGTGGTCTTGGGTCCTGCACTGACATTATTGAATCTGTGCCATCTGATGACTTTAATCTCTGTTCCACACTTTGGAGATTCACAGCTCCTACACCCCACCAGGCAGACAAATGAGTGTCTTATGTAAGCAGTGGTTATTTGAGTCCTTTCACTAAGACATGAGTTCTTAATAGAAAAAGCTTATGATAGTTGTTGAAAGTGGAAAACCAGAATAACTGGGGTATTTCTGTCTCACACTAGGTTAGACTAGTTCAAACCATCTCTTTTTCTGTACTTTTTAGGAGGCACTACAAAACTGCACAGAAAACACACTATATCCAAATGGCAACCACCCTATATAATTTTTACTGCTCTTTCCTTATGTAAGTTAGTCTTTCCTTTTTATTGCTTTCAGAACTCCCACATTATGCATGGCTTACATCGTTCATTTTTCCAATTAAAACCATGCAATTTGGAAACAATATCATTTTCAAACTATGCTTATGAGTGAGTTATCTTCAGGATTTCTGTAAGTATTGATCCAGTTCCAGCAGACAGAATCCCCCCTCTCCTGCTTCAGAGCCCTGATGTTTTAATGCTTTTCCTACCCTGTAGGTAGATTTGTGATTGTTTTCTGCAGCTCAAAGAACAGCTGCCTTTCTGTAATCATTTTAGTATCAGTCTCTGTAGATTGCTCTGAGATCCCTTGGAAATGGAAGTTAGGCTTGTCATGTGATGCAACTTGCCCAGAACTATCAGACAAGATGAGATGTGAATCTGGTAAGTCCTAGGGAAAACAAGGGAAGCTGCTGGGGGAAAGCTTGGCCAAGGCTCTGAACTACATCCTTGCTGTTCCAGACAATTCAGGTACAGAGCAGAAAGAAACACAGAGGAACTCGTGACAACCTTACATCTTACATTCACTGAAACATGAGTGACACCAGAAATGACCATTAATTGACATGTGGAGAAATCTAAAGCAGGCTTGCCTGACCTGAAAATGAAGAAATTGGTGACTTTTTGGCTACCTCCATTAGGCAGTGAAACAATTGCTGCTAGGGCAGGATCCCAATCACACAGAAGGCTAAACTTGAGTTGGAACTGGTACATGTACAAGCTGTGCCACCAGGTTGCTCTTGGACAGTTTTACCAGGTGGAGTAAGGGCACTTGTCATGGCCAAAGCAATCTTAAAGAATTTAATTTATCACTTACGAGGGAAAATTTTTGATTACTGACTCGACCTTTGAGAAAAAAAGAAAAACTAAACCAACTAATATTAGGTAAATATCTTTTTTTTTTTCCCCTCTTCTTCCCAAATCAATTTCAGCCCAACACCACTCCCACCCCTCTTGGTCCCAACTGACCTTGTTTTTGCCATGCATTACACTCAATCTCTCCCAGTCCCTTCAAGGATGTGGAGGGCAGTGCAGGATGCTGAGGTTGGCATGCAGTGGTTTCTCTCTGCCAATTCATGATTTGGCTCATTTTCCTCTGCTCTGATATGGGTTTCCCACAAACCATGGTCCCTCAGATGTGTCCCTGCTCTGGATGTTGCTCTTCCTTAAATCTGTTTGAGCAGGGGTGTCACATTCTCTGTCAAGGATCTTCTGACTGGCTTTGACAGGCTGAGGTTTCTGGAGTATCCTGGGCAGTTCACATCCATATCCAAGTTAGCTGGAAGTAGCTGTGAGGCAGCTCCTGCACAAGGCAGCCTGGCAGCCTTGTGACAGAAACCCTCCTCAATACAGACTTGTTGTCCCTGGTACCACTCACAGATACAAATGGAGTTTTCAGCTGGATTATCTGTGTGTGTGTGTGTTTGTGTTTGTGTTTTACAGCTAGAAATTGCCAGCCACCCACTAAATCATCCCCCTTAGCAAGCAAAGCTTAGGTTTTAAGTCACTAAGGGGTGTTCTTTTCTTGCTGCTACCTCACTCTGAATTGCCCAGCACACTTACTTTCCTTTCAGAATTGTTCCTTTGTTATCTTTGTCAAGCATATGCTAGACCAGGTGGCATGTTCAGATCCTCCCTGGGGAGCAGGCTCTGACCAAGAATTCTTTGCAGAGATTTTTGTAATTTTGTGATTTGGACAACCCAACACCAACCGCAGAAAGCAGAGAAAGTGTCCAAGCTCTGGGAACAACTGGCCTACAACCCCTGAGTCAAGAGAAGTGTGAGTGCACCATGTCAAATGACAGCTCTTTCTACATGCAATGCCCTACTTGTGTCTGTTTTCTGCTTTCTGGAAAAATATGAGATTATTACAACAAAAGAAGATGCTGAAATATGAATCTGCCTTAGCAGCTTTGTGATTTTTCAAGAGCTCAGAAATTGGCTCAAATACCCACTTCATTCTGCCTTCTGGAACAGATAAAATTTGCAAAGTTTATGAAATATGTTCATAGTAAAATAGGAGACCAGATACTTTCAAGTTGCCAAAAACCCAACAAATCCAAATGACAAGAAGAAAATGTGCCTTTTTTCCCACCCAGGCCTGCACTGTGATTTCTATTTTGTTCCAGAGAAAGAAGGCACAGATAAATGTATCAATGAGCTTTGCAGAGAGCTGCTGCTCAAAGACAATTCAGCAGTGTTTCCTTGGCAGTATGTCAAGAGGAGGAACTACCTTATTGTTGCTGGTTCTGGCAAAGAAATCAGAGCTTTTCCTGTCCACAAATGGCAGAACATCAAAATGTTACAACGCTGTGTTCCTAGAGCTAATGAGGGGGTTCTTTCATTAATGAAAGATCTATGAATGCACAGAATCCACATTTCAAATTGTGCTGCATAAAGAGCAGAAGCTTGTTATTAGAAGTTCTAGAGATCAGGGAGACAAGGCTTTTTTTTCCTGACTGTTTCATTGCATGGCCTTGAGGCAAGCCAGTCCACATGTCTGCACCTCCATTTCCCCAGCAGCAGGCTGGAAACAATAAGAGCCACCCCTGGGACATTTCTTCTGAAAGAAATGACACTGGCATATAGAGTTTAAGTGTGAAGTAATAACATGCAAACTAATGAAATATGATCAGACCTGTCACTGCTCATTTTCTGCTGTGTGCTCCTTGGAAAAAATGCACTGCGGGAGTGAGAGCTGAAATATTCCAATGTTGCATCTGAACAGCCACTGGAAAGTGGAGCAATACTTATTTCAGATTCTAATCTCTATTACCACCTTCTCCATCATTAGTATACACATTTTTACATAGTGAATTGCAGCTTCACTCCTGCCTTTTCTTGGCTCTCATTCTAAAAGGCTTGTTTTACCCATTGTTTTCTCCTTTTTCTTTCCTAAAGATTTTATTTGATTGCCAGAATATCTTCATAATGCTACCCCTCCTTCACTTATATGCTCATTTTGCTCTTGGGCTCAGAACATCTCTAAACAAAAAGGGCCATCCCTGTGTGAGCTGTTCCCTCCCTTGCCCTGCCATGAGTTTTTGATGGTTTTCTATGACACAGAGTTTTCTGGTTTTCTATGATACCAGGCAAAAGCATTTAGGATGTCCTGTACCTGCACACTGAATGCCTGCTGGAGCAACCATCCACCTCACCTGGAGGAGCTTTTTCTGCAATACCTGTGGCATTAGTTTAAGTCCTTTTCACTCCTGCCTTGGCATTCAATATGTTACTTCAGTGCTGGGCCTCCCACACAATTCTGCCAGGTTCATCTCTATCCTGCAGTCTCCTCACTCATCTGTCCTCACTCCCCTCCCACACTTGTTCCACTATGCTACTACCTCCATCTGCACTCACAATCTGAAAATACACCAGCTTTGCCTCCCTCTTTTCATCCCAAAACAATCCAATCCTAGTCAGAAGGGTCCTGCTTTTTCAGACTCTAATTTTCACCTTCAGTTGCAAAGTTTACAGCAAAAGGGGATTTCAAGGTTCTTCACCTCTGAAATATGGCTGTGTGTAGTGGGCTTCCTTCTTTCAGGGTTTCCTGTGACACAGTGCTTTCTTGGCATCCTTTGCACTCCACAGATGAGAGACACTTTAGTGGCTGTAGACTTTTCTGAGGGCTACAGGTTCTTTTTTCCCTCCTTCTACACTTGCAAGTTTTTCCATAATCACCTGAAGCCCATGACTGTGTATTACTCCATGCATTTTTTCCACCCCGTGTTTCACTATTCATTGCCCCTCTGTGGTGGGAGGTGTGGCAGAAACGGTGACTGTGTTTGTGTTGCAGGTGTGTTTGGGATGAGCACGGTGTGGTGGACAGGAAATATGGTGCAGGACACAGGCACACTTCTGGGTGTGTGGGCAAGGGGGTGTGCTCACAGCTGTGTATTCACAGGGGGAATGATGTGGGATGTGAGGCATTTTCAGCCCTGCTATTGGCTGCTAAATGTCTTTGAACCCCAGGTCATGGAGATAGGGGATGGCTGCTGCATGAGAGAACAGCTCAGCCTTCTGTCACTTCTGGGAGAGAAGGTGGCTGGAAATCAAAAGGCAAGGAAAGCTTTCTGTTCCTGTTAATCCTGCTGGGAAGAGGGCAGGTGCTACTGGAGGAATGGCAGGATACTGCAGGACACAAGAGGCAAAGAAAAGGGTTTACTCCAAGGAGGAGAACTCTCTTTGTCCAAGTGTATACACCACGAACTCATCTCCCTGACATATTAGGAAACATTCTCAAGTTCTGCAGGCAGTTATTACCCTGTTGTCACCCCCTGTGCTCCATCCTTGGGAACAGCACCCATAATGCTGGGCACTGGCAGAAGGGATCGGATCTGGGAGGGCAAAGCCAGATTTTCAGCAGCAAGGAAACAGTCTGCAGATTTGGTGGCAGCTGTGACACTTGCCACATGTGCTGGGAACTCTGAATGGGGATGCTTTTGCCCTAGTAAACAGCAGAGAGTTATATCCTCTGCAAACAGTAGGGATTTATCTATGTAGGGATTTACATTCACTGACCTAAAGGTCTGCTGCTACATGGAGAATTGTTNACAAGTGTATACACCATGAACTCCTCGTCTCCCTGACACATTAGGAAACATTCTCAAGTTCTGCAGGCAGTTATTACCCTGTTGTCACTCCCTGTGCTCCATCCTTGGGAACAGCACCCATAATGCTGGGCACTGGCAGAAGGGATCGGATCTGGGAGGGCAAAGCCAGATTTTCAGCAGCAAGGAAACAGTCTGCAGATTTGGTGGCAGCTGTGACACTTGCCACATGTGCTGGGAACTCTGAATGGGGATGCTTTTGCCCTAGTAAACAGCAGAGAGTTATATCCTCTGCAAACAGTAGGGATTTATCTATGTAGGGATTTACATTCACTGACCTAAAGGTCTGCTGCTACATGGAGAATTGTTAAGGGGTCAAGTAGCAAGCTAGCAAGCCCAAGGTTTTATCAAACTGAAAAGATTCTCTCCTTTGGCTCAAGGATGGTGAGGCACAAGCACTGCTGCCTCCTGAAAGCTCTCTAGGTTTCTGAATGGCAGCCCAAGTGATAAACAGAGAGTTGTGACAAAAAGCAAAAATAGAGTCCTGAGCTCTGACAGACTCCTCTGGATATGGAGGGAATAAAGAGTGGTCAGGAAATGAATCAGATCAGTTTTTCCTTCTGCTAATAATTCACTACATTCAACCTTAATGCAGTTCTAGCAATGTCCTCATTTGAAAGTTAGGACCTTTATGTTCTCCCCCTGCTTCCATGTATCACCATTTTTAGCATTTATTAACAATCTTTTAATTCCCAAAGAACAATACAACATGCAGATGGCATTGGCCAGAGAGCAAAATTAGGGAGAATCAGGCCCTGCCTTTAGGGAAAGGTGCTGCAAGATCCAGCTTTTTCAGTAGAATATTAACTAATTCAGTAGAATATTAACTAATTCCTGTAACACATCTATATCCAGGCCTCAGCTGTGCTTTGGGATGCCTGCAACAGGAACACAAACACCTCCTAAAGGTTGGCAACACCTGCTGAGGCAGCTGTTGTTTGTGGTCAGCTGTGCTCTGCTGGGTCAGTCCTGCGAGTGCCATGCCAGCAATGAGCCCTCCAGTCCCTCTCTGTGCCTCACCCAGGGGAAGCATTCATCTGAGACTGAGGGACAACAAGGAGCTGCACTTTCTCCCTCTGGTAGTCTTACTTCTGTTTTCATCAGTGTTTCTTTCATCTCAGACATGACTGTTTTATGGAAGTGAAAACATCAGTGTTTAGCATGATTTGGGACTTTTTCTATTAGTCCATATATGTCCTTCACTGCGATGTTGTAAGGCCCCAAGATAAGTGATCTCTTAACTTGGTTAGTCTCAGTTCTGGGAAAATATTTTCTTCAAAGGAAAGCATCAGGATGACTGGAGGAAGGATCCCAGGTGCAGTGATAGTGACCAAGGCAGAGAATTAATTATTTAACCTCCCTAAACCAGCTGAGCTCATAATTTCCCCTGGGCCTTGCTTTAATACGATTTCTATAACCCACAGAACAAAGGTTATAAATAAAACAGCCTTGGAGCACAAGCTAATACTCCACATGTGGACCAGGTAAATTACATTCAGCAATGTACTGGCCTGCACATTTTATGTTAGTGCCTCTCAGCAATGGCACTGATAAAAACATGCAAAGCAGCATTTACAAACATCCCTGTGGCACCATTTTCCTGGGAAGTGGGTGAGAGGGGGAGTGAGATATGACTACTTAGATATGCTTTTATACCATTTTTCTACTTGAGTCAGCAGACAATACCACAACCCACACAGAAAAATCTTTGCTGTATTTGAAACGGAAAATCAAATTATTTCAGCTAATAGTGTATGCTTTTAGCTGCATCTATGCCCATCTGGCTGTAGTCACAGCACCCTTCTGCCATACAGGGGCAGCTTGTTTCAGTCACAGTGGTGGATATGAGCACACAAATTGCTGCCATGGGCAGGCTCCAATGCAGGATGAATTACTGCCTCTCCCTCAGTAGCAGCAACAGAAGCTCTCACAGTGGTTCCCCTCTCTATGCAGTGGAAGAGAAGGTCCTGTTAAGCATAGCAAGTTTTATCCCTGTGAATTTCAGTGTTGCAATTCTTGACTTTATCACTTCAAGCCACTCCCTTGCTTCCTGCTGGAGCCAATGGTCCCTCTGGAGCATCGCCATGGCCCATCCCTGCCCCCTCAGCCAGAGGGACCCACACAAACCACAGGTGACACAGAAGAAGAGAGGGAGGGGCAGGAAGGGCACGTCTGTCACTGCTTGTCCAGCTGACAGCATGCATCCCTTTCCTCTTCACGCACTGCCAGAGCCTGGCTTGGAGTCATGGTGCTGAACAAATGGCACCTGCTGGTTTTGCCAGCTCCCAGCAGGGCTCCTTCCCCCTCAGTGCACAAATATCCACAAGGAAAAGCAGCCTCATTTGTCACTACTGTAGGCTTCCTTTTCATGGAATTCCAGATTTCCTTATCTTTGTTCTCCTACCTTTAGAGGACCTTGTGGCACAGCAGACCCCCTGGGTCTCTCCCACTTCTTCGGGGGGTCATGGCCACCTCAGCCTTGGCTTTGGTGATACAGGAACAACAAGCGGCCCTGTGAGGGATGGGGCTGGCACAGCACATGGGATCTGTCCTACTGCACCCACCAGAGGCTGTGGGGCACAGCCAGAGGTGGTGATGAGCCCCATCCATTGCATGCATAGGTGACGAGGCAGGAATCCCACTGGCAGGCCAGGGCCTGGTGAAGGCAGGGCTGAGGGCAGGGCCTCAGCGGGCTCATGGCTGCTCAGGGCTGGGGGCAGGGCCTCCGCGGGGGCATG
>VYXF01012559.1:84143-123071 GCA_013397295.1 Polioptila caerulea
GGCGGAGGCCCCGCGCTGCCCGGGGAGAGGTGCGGGGACAAGGAGGGGCGCGGCGGCGCCTTCTGTACGTGCACGGATTTACTGCCCGGCAATACCTAAACAAACAAATATATAAAAACAATAATTTTTAATTTTATTATTTTTTTTTTTTTAAGAGTAAAGGCAGCAAAACGCCGCCCGCCGTCCGCAGCTGACTCAGGGGTTATAAACACCGCGCCAGCCGCACCGAGGCTCCCCATCCCCCGCCGTGCCCGGCGCCCCGTGGGGACACGGCCCGGGGATCCCCCGGCGAGGCCAAAATGCCCCCGCTTGTGCAAAGCAATGCGGCCTGTGCTCTGTGTGCCTGCGAGATGCAAGGCACGCAAAAAATAAAAATAAAACTTGTTTGTTGTCGGCCCGTCCCCGTGGCTGTCGGAGCTGGATCGCTGCCTTGTTTGTAGCATCTCGCAAGCGTGCCATGTGATGTGTCACACCAGATGTGTCGCAAACTGCAGGCAGCTGAAGGTAACTCTCAGCAAACAAGCCAAAACTGCGGGCCAATTTCAGCCCAGTTACTCAACTGGGACATAAAATATCTGTTTTTTCCCCCAGGAGCAGGTTGACTCACAATTATTCACTGATCAGCTGAAGAGCAGGTATTAATCAATGGCTCAACATGCTCAAAAATCAATTGCTGCTACCCTAGGGACAATGAGTTGGATTGTATTAAATTATTTTTTCTTTGCATACTTTATCAGAGGAAGCAGAATTTTGCCAAGCCTGATCTTTAATCTGTGCAGGTGTTTTAGTTGTAGTAGAATATGTGAGGAACAGTCAGATGCATAAGGAGATTCTCTATGGCCACACCAAAGGCAGAGGTGAAAAAGACCCAGATTTCCTAATTCAACCCCGTGTCTTGACTGAGGATGAACAGGGGTAGGAAAAGCTGTGTTAGGGTGTGATTTTTCTCACCTGAATCCTGACACTTACCTTTCGATGGCTGAAGTGTCCCTGCAAAAACCCTGGCAGGTCCTTTACTATCTAAGCTTTTATTACTGGTACTTTTTTTTTNATGCATAAGGAGATTCTCTATGGCCACACCAAAGGCAGAGGTGAAAAAGACCCAGATTTCCTAATTCAACCCCGTGTCTTGACTGAGGATGAACAGGGGTAGGAAAAGGTGTTAGGGTGTGATTTTTCTCACCTGAATCCTGACACCTTTCGATGGCTGAAGTGTCTCTGCAAAAACCCTGGCAGGTCCTTTACTTTCTAAGCTTTTATTACTGGTACTTTTTTTTCATACCAAATACTTTTCTTTAGCATGGGGAAGTGTGACCTCCTGCTAATGGTCAGTTCCAGCAGGAGCATGTCCAAACCTCCTCAGGGTAAAGCAGCCCGCAGTGGGAATGTCCCCAGCCAGCGTGAAGCAGCCTTCACAAGTTTGTGTGTGTAAGGTTTGTACAGGAAGCACCATCTGTGTTTCTGTCTGTCCCAAACATTCTGCCATAGTTGCCAGGTACTGTCAGAGCAGCTCAGAGGGGTGAGTCAGAAGGAAGGCATTACTTTTTGCAGTCCCATAGCAAATAGCTTGGATTGAAGGAACCCTCGGGTTTTACCCCCAAGGAACATTCTGGTTTCATGGCATTTATTTAAAGCCTGTGTTTGGCCTCCTTGCTTCCTAAGTGCCCGCAGCATAGCAGTTGCTGGGGTGTGCTGAAGGTCTGCAGTGATGCCTCTTCCTCAAGGACAAAAGAGAGGAAGTTTTCTAGCCTGTTTCACCTAAGCCACCAACATATCCTGGCAATTTGAACAGACTGATGTCAAACTCCTCTTATCCTGTGAATTGCTGTTTTTATCCCCAGGACTGCTCCCAAGGCAGCTAAGGTAACACCTGGATTTAATTTCTCATGACAAATCAAGAGAGAAGTGCCAGGTTTTTTCCTGTTCTGATGCAAAGACGTGGCCCTGTGAGCAGATTGCTGGGTGCTTTCTCCCCAGCAAATGCCCTGACTGAACTCTCTCCCTGCCCTGATGGTGCAGCCCTGAACGCACAGCCCCAAGACTTGCTCCTCCTGCTTCCCCACTTTGTCAGGCACTGAATTCCCAGCTCTCTCCCTCAGCTTCAATAATAACAATAATGTCACTGGCAAAACAGGCAGGAAGATGAGACACGCAGAAGCAGTGTCAAACACCCAAACATCTGACTTAGGGTTGTTAAAATGTCAGCCCATGGGCATGTGACAAACCCCACGCTCTGGATTCGTTTGCCAGAGGGAGGAACGGGAAATGGTGTTGGCTCATTTTCCTACCCTGGACTGCCAGCACAAGTGGTCCTTCACAGACTGTCAAAACAATGTATTTTTTTCCTTAACCTAGAGTGTCAGAAGAGCTCTGAGCACGTACTGTACTGCTGTGTCTGCAGGTCATGTGGGTTCATTCTACAAGGGATTTCCCAAGCATTGCCAATGCTGCAGCCGTAGGAACAGGAGACAAAAAGATTTGCGCAGAATCTGGGGGCAGGGTTTGCAGCCTGTGCCGTACTATCCTCCTGCTTTTGGCTCTGGACTCCCTCGGATATTTCTTTCACTATTACTTCCTCTTGGGTAATTCATGCCTCTACAGACTGATTTTTTTTTTTTTTTTTTAAATCTGTAGTGTGGACTATGCAAAGTCTCCTTTGTTAGAGAATTTGTGCTCTGCGGTGTGAGTGGTGATTAAACCACACATGGCATACCTGAGGGCACTTGTGATGCTGATGTGGGCAGTCCTTGCCTGCTGTCCCTCCCGGATCCCTCGTGACTGGTCACCAGCCTCTCTTGGCACCGGCTCCTGCCCAGCCAGTGTGGGCACATTGGTCTCGGCTGAGGGCACAGGGTTAGTCACTCCCAGTAAACAATGCCTAATTGTCTAAATGTTTTCCTTTCCTCTAGGAAAGCACTCTGTATTGTCCGTGCTGGGCTGCTGTCTCGCTGCTCTATTTTCTACAATTTTTTTTTTTTCTAGGCAAAAAAAGTTTCTCCTTCTTACCATACTCTCATATGGCTCAGCTTCAGCTAAAGTTGCTTAAAGGCATACAAATGGTGTCGTGAGGGGGTTAAGGAACACAGTCACAATTGCTGCGTGATCAAAAGCAGCAGTGAAGGACAAACCCCAGATTGCCCAGCAGAGTTTGAGATCCCTTTGTTCCAGTGACTGGGAGTGGCCTTTTGGGGGGGACATCAGTGTTCCTGTGAAAACAAGGGAGCAACAACAGCGGGGCCGGTGGGATGTTCCTGAAAACCGGGTTTTCTCAAGTACTCCGTGTTTTAGGGGAGCCGAAGGGTGGCACTGTTACCAAACAAGTTCATATTTATTTTAAAAGGAGTCTGTGCAGCGGGGTGGGGAGGGAGAGTGCTTTAAGGAGATTTAATCTGTGAAATGGATAATGGATGGCAGGTAAACTATGGGTGATGCCCATGTGTTAGAAAAACAAATTACAAATTTAGGGACTGATGTGCTTCAGTGCTTTTAGACCAGAGAGAGAAATTTGTTGTTGAGACCTGGACGTAAAGAATGCAGAATGTATAAACCACAAAGACACTTGCAGAAACTGGAGATGAAGGAGAAACTAACTTCTCTGTCTGAGAAAAATAAATAAATAATAAAAAGGCTAAAAATGTGGATTAATTAGCATTAGAAGCAATAAATAAATAAATAACAATAGGTGATAGAATACTAATTAATGAAGAGAACTATGTAGCTTGTAAGCCAACGAACACTAATTTCTTTGTTTCCTCAAATATATAAATAGTTAAAGGTTTTGATAACTGGCATGTTCTGTGGAGCTATTCCCATGTACTCTAACACTGAATAAAATAATGTTGACTTTCTACCCTAACAAACTGGTTAAAGAGTTTATTTTCCAGCTTTTGGTGGCAGTTTCTGGTATCCTAGATGGGACAAAGAGGTGACAACTCAGTGGACCAGAGGAATCATCAGCACTCCAGTGCACACCAAAGTATTTTCAGGGAGATCTTCTCATTTCCTGGTCTGGTGAGTAGACCACTCTGCCCTTTCTGGGAAAAAGAATACAACATTACTTAAGGGACTTTATCTGAAGGTATTTTTCCTGCCCATAAGTTGCCCTAATAAAAAGTCTGCAGTGTGAGGCTCAGAGGTTTTTCAAATGTCTTGGGTTTTGAGAAAGCTTGTAAAAAGTCGTAAAAGATTGTAAGAGATTATAGAAAGCTTGTAGAAGGTCTTGAAGGTGTTAAAAGGTTTTTTTTCCTAAGATGGTAAATAGGAGAGTGGGGCTGTCTTCATAGCTCCACTATGAGAAGGGATCCCAAAGGGTTTCCTTTGGGTTGTGTTCTAAGGAACTGAAAAAGGTTTGGGGTTTGGGAGGGGTGACCCCCTGACACGAAAACAACTTGTTGGGTATTGTAATCATTGGTGGCTGACACCCAGATTTAATGTGAAAAGTAACCAGTTAATTGGATTGCAAATTACAGTACCGTTTGCAATTGATGCTGTTTTGTAGAAGGAATGCAATGGACCACCTGCTATATGCTGATGATTTTTTTTTTTTTTTTTAATTTGTGGAATAATCCTGATTAGCAGAAGGAATGTGTGGGTGTGCCTAGAGATCTGATGGTGTTAGCAAGAGGAGAGAAGGGGTGGGAGGCTGCTCAGAGGGTGCTGCTCTGGCTGCAGTCCAGGCTGGCTCCCCCGTGTCACTCGTGCGGGCTCCTGGGGCGCTGTGAGCGGGGCGAGCTCGTCCTGCAGCCAGGGACTGGTGCTGCTCAGCACTGGGGCTGCTCGGGGAATGTCCCCTGGAAAGGCTTCACCAAGGAACGGGACTCCTGCCTTAGGATATTCACTGGCTCACAGGGACAAAGGAGTTGGGGCCGGGCAGGCAAAGAGGCTGTGTGTCCAACCCTGACTGCAGGGAAGGCTTTCAGGGATGCAAGGATGCTTTAATGACTGCTCCTGCACTGGGACCACTGGGCTATCCAGGCAGAATTGCTGCCCTGTGGAGCAGAGTGACCATCACGTGTTAAATGCCAGGACAGCTCAGGGTTTGCAGGCAGGATGAACTGGATGTTCCCCCTGGAAAGCTCTGTGAAGACTTCCAGGGAGTTTCTGGGCTTGACGGTACTGGACACATGTTCAGCAGACTCAAATGTCTCTGCTGGCTTCGGGCTCTTACTGTGGAGTAAACAAGAGCCTTCCAGGAAATGTTCTGCAGCTTGGTGGAGCCAGGCCTGAACAGCACTTCGGAGAGCAGCTGATAAAATAGGTCACTCCAACAGGTGTTCCACAAACAGGTGTAATGATTATTATTTCAAGGGCAGGCTGGACAGGGCTCTGAGCAGCCTGGTGTCTTGGATGGTGTCCCTGTCCCATGGCAGGGGGGTTGGAACTCCATGATCTCTAAGGTCCCCTCCAACCCAAATCATTCTGCAATTCTAAGATTGAAGAAAGGTCTAATAGCAGAAGGGACATAAACTTATATGTGACTTCTTTACTTATTCCGTTCCAGTTTATCACTTGCTAATGATACAGTTAATAATGGCTAGACAATTTAGGAAGAAGTTTGTGAACTCAGAATCAAGACCCTCATTAAATTCCTTTAGATATAAAATTCCTGTGACTGGACAAGGTCTGGGGCATCATCAAAGATGTTTTTGTTGTTCGATTTAGCTTTATTATATCCCCAAAGCTATTTTATCAAGCTTCTCTAAAACTTTCTGTGGTTGTAATCTCAACAGCAGTTAGGTTCCTAAACATGTTTGAGACCTAGACTATGTTAGACCTTGTCCAACATTATCCTTATCTACAAAATAACTGTATTTTCTGTATTTCACAGGAAAGAAGACCAGCATATTAACTAAAGTGGGAATTTGGGCACTTCAGCAGGAAGGGCCATGCAGGCATTTCAAGAAGATGTGACCTGTGCCTTCATATCAACATGAACATATGCATGCAATTTATTCATGGCTGAATGAATCATCATGTGATATTTAATGTTGTTCTGCTTTCATGTTTTCAGGTGCTGAATCCAGGGTAGAGAAAACACTGATACAGTTCAACACTCACCTTCTCCTGAGTGCCAAGTCCAAGCTTTTACAGATGGGCCATACCTATGTCCATACAGTTTCTTTAATATTTCTTGATGGTTCAACATATTTGTACTGACCAGGAGAGACTCCGAAATTGTTCAGTCTGAGAAATGGCTTGCATGTTTTAAATGGTCTTGCTTCAATTGATCTGGTTTTGACTGCAAGATTAGGAATTAATAAATGATACTATATGAATGCATTGAAAATATAATTGAGCTTTATTTCAGAGGTAGTGTTCTTGCTCCTCCCCTTGCTTGATCTGTTGGTACATACATAATATTTTTTAATTCAGATATAAGAGCTTGTGACTACCATTTCAGAATTGCTATATATCCCATTCAGAACCAGACTCTGTTCATTCTATGTATCCTGCAGGTATTAAGGGCACACTCTGTACATACAGTCTTTGTGTATGCTGTCTTTCATTTACATGCAGATTGTTTCCATTACTTTTTAAAAAAATTTACTATAAATGGTTGGCAATTTCCAGAAGTTTGGTGTTAATCTTGGGTCAGGATAGTAATAGACATTTGCTAATGTCTATTTTTTTTTTCCTGTTTTGAAGGCCTCTCTGCTATCCTGAGGAAACTTAGGCTAAAGGCAAGAGGAGTGAGACTGCATCTGCAGCCACCCTGCAGATCACTAGCCTACAAAATGGCTCAGCACCTTGATCCTGCTGCCTGCTTATCTGTGCAAAGTATGATTCTAGTGTTGTGTGCATGTAATGAATAGGCTTGGAGAATGCAAATTATCTGAAGGAGGTGTCAAAAAGAGCCATTAGTGTGTGCTAGATATGAAAATATTTTGGAATTTTAGTTATTTCTCCCCCTGGCCCTTTCTCAATTGACTAAGGAAGTTAATCTGGAATTCTTAGACCCTTGCTGAATTAGTCTCTGTATGCAACTATCCTGGATTATTTGCTATCAAGTAAAACCAGCCATCAGTGTCCTGGGAGGGCTGGCTGGGCATCCCTGCCCTGGGCAGGCGCCTGCGGTTTTTCCTCCGGCACCGGATCCAGCTCTGGCACCTTCTGGCCCGCCTTGGCCACGGTGAACCTGCTCATGTGCAGAGCTTCTTCGTACACCGGGGGGGTGTCTGAGGCCGAGAGGGGAGGAGTGCCCTGGGCAGCGTTGTGGGAGTGTGCCACGGCCAATATCCTCCTGGCAGCAGGCCCAAACACCGAGTGCAGAGCTGCAACAGAAGAGACCAAAGCTGTTTGTCATCCTGAAAGCAGCGTGTGATCAGAGGAGGGCAAGGATATCCACAGGGCATAGGCTTTCCTCTTCCCACAGCTGCAATGTTTTCCTTTTCCTGCTCCACCAGTCTTCCCTAAAAGGAGTGAGTGTGTGAAATCCCACTAGCAGCACCCGCAATTCCTCTCCCCTGAAATGCCACTGAAACCTGTGGCTGCCCTTATTCCACCCAGACATGTCTCACAGCTGAGCATCTTTCCCTCCATCCTGCCATCTCTGCCAGCCTTGGGGTGTCACCGGGCACCAGTGCCGCTGATTTCTCCCCGGGCCTGAGGCCAACTCACAGGTGATGGTGCTCTGGAGGGTGCTGTCGTGGTCAAACGCAATCACGGTCACCTCGTAGGGCTGGGGGCCCGACTCGTCCCCTGCCTGGTGGCACTGGAAGCAGCACCTCACGCACACAGAGACCAGGCCACACAGGAGCAGGAGCCCCCCGAGCACCAGCACCAGCCTGCAACAGGAGGGGACACAGAATTAGGGCAGAAAGGTTTTGTGACGGCGATCACACAGAGACAGGACCTCTGCTTGCATAAGGAAGAGATGAGACCCCGGCTTGATGCAAGCATGAAGCTGATTTATTGATTCCCCATATCAATAGATATCTCCCTTTCCAACTCGAGCTAAAACCAGCACAATCACACGGTTGGTGTTTCTAAGTACAACGAGTCCATCAGAGCTCTGCCGAGAGCCTTTGCACAGACTTGTCCAGACCAGCAGAGGCACGCACGCTCTTGCATGATTTATCTTAAACGAGGCACACCAAGCACCTTTTGCTTCTCCATGCAGGGCTCTGCCTCGGCTTGCCAGGGTTTGTGGCCTACAAACTTAGTATGTGCACTTCAGTGGTGAGTTGAGCAGTGCTCTGGGCCCTGCTCTCCAGCTGTGTTTCTACAGTTTTGTTTACAGGACACTTCCTAATATCTCTGACAGCTTACAGCATGGTTAACCTCAAAGCTAAAGTCACCTGGGGCTTTGTCCAGCTGAGTTTGGGCAGTATGCAGGGATGCAGATCTGTCATCCCCTCCAGGCACCTGTTCAAGTGCTGCACCATCCTCAGGGGAAGCATTTTTTCTCCTGTCTAATCAGGATTTTCCTGCCTGCAGCTTGGTGAGCCACCTTATGTGCTTCTACTGAGCACCTCTGAGAAGTCTCTGTCTCTGTTTTCTCTCAAGGCACCCGTAGGGAGTGGAAAACTGCAATTACTTTGTCCCCTTAGCTTCCTCCAGGCTGAAGAAACCTGGCTCTTTTTTCAGGCTCTCCAGGGGACTGGCTTCAGTTTGCCAACATCTATTTTGTACTACAGGACCAAAACCAGGTATTCCAGACATCTCATAGTGAGTGAAAAGTAGAGAGGAAAAAGTGGGTCTTGCAATCTTCTGGCATACCCTGATTAATTCAGCCTTCTAGATGTTCAACAGCTACCATCCTTTTTAATCTCATCCTGGTGGGAATGACTAAGAAATCAGACAAAACTTTAAAAATCAGTCTTTTAAAAGGCATATTGTGCCATGAATACTTTATTAATGGTGTTCATATGACTAAATATGTGGAATAAAAAAGGAGGATGGTGGGTCAACTTTTGTCAAAGACAGTGAGATATCTGAGGGGTTGCCTTGCTCCTGCAGAGCTTTAGAGAATCCCAGGGAAAAGGAAGGAGTGGCATCATTCTTGGTCAGGTCACATTTAATCCCACCCTTTGCTACTGGAATTGTCTAGAGATGCAGATATTTTGAGTAAACATGTTATCTTACCAGATATACCACAGACGGTCCCATTCTGTACCTGAACAGCTGAAGAGAAGAGGGTACAAGAAATAGTTACCCACAGAACCCCAAATAAATGCAAATATCCCTCTGGCACCCTCCTCCATCTCCCCTCATGCTCCTCACTTACTGTCCAGGTTCCAGATGGCACAATGATGAGAAACCCATTGTGCTTTGTGGGGGACACAGTTGTTCAACCTCATCAATATCAATATAATAAGGTGAATTTCCCTTCTGTTGACTTTATATCTTGATTGTTTTCCTGATATTTATCCTTGCCCGATTTCCTTTGCAAACCTTAGAGGTCTGCATTCATGTTTGTTTTTTTCTTTTTGGTCACTATATCATTTTGCTTATTCTTACAAATTACATCACTGATAGTAATATTCACCAAAGCAGTATATTGCAAACCATTTTTTCAAGGAAAGTTAGATTCCAAATTCATAATCTCAGTCAATTGAAATTACACCAGAAAGCTCTTAACTACTGCAGTAATGCAAACAGGAAGCAGGAGCAGTACCACACAATCATGCTGATCAATAAAAGTAGTAATTGAAACAGTACACATTCAAAGTAATGGTGATTTTATATGAATTTTTAATACAAATAAATAAGACCTTCTGGAAAATGTCAATCATCAGGTCATAACACCCATGTCCAGTATTGCTTTTGTTGTTCATTTTTTTCTCAAAAGAAGAGTAAGATTGACAAATACTTAACAGTTCAGTGTTGAGGCAGCCTTCCTCACCTCTCACTTGGGGGAACTAGAAGGAGAAAAGCAGCAAAGACACAGCTAGAGTGAATTAAATCTTTACCATATGCATCTTGTATATATTTTATATTATGAGTCTGGATCTCCTATGGTAAAGACATACTGTTATCTATCTTCCATTGTTTCTATCATATATTCTGTTGCAGATTTGAAGTTACTCTCACCAACAGCACTGTTTCATGTATTAACTTCCTGTAGTCCTTAAAATCCTACTTAGTACTGTTCCTAACTTTGTCACCACAACTTTCCCTTTCTCCACTACCAGCCATGTCATTCTCCAGCTGTAGATCCTTCTCCACACTCCAAAATTAAGAACATTTAATTACCCTGCTTCATATTATACCCACCCTGGCTTGAAAAGTGCTGTCCCTCCAGCACTCCTACCCTTCTCAATTCCTTTTCCTTGGGTACCCTGATGTCTGAGTTATCATCCCTGGGATAGCAGCAAATATTATCTTCTCTGTGTGTGCCTTTTAATATCCAGTTCTTTCTAATATCAGAGAAATTATGATTGCAATTGGCCCTCCATCTTTCCAAGGTAACCCCATATCTGAGCAGAGACCCCACAAAGAGGAATGGCAAAGCTGACTTACCCATAAGAAACTCCCTACAACAAAGCAGATCCTGTTGGAGTTATGCATCCCTGTAAGGTGGTTCTGTGGCCTCTTGGTGTTTCAAGCTGCTCGGAGTCTTCTTTTTCTTTCAGTTCATCCCCACCAGTCCAGTGGCCAGGAGAAGGAGCAGCTCCTGTGTTGTGTGTGGAATCCAATCTCTTCCTCCCACTCTACCTCTTTCTGCCCTTCAGGTTTTTGCTTTCGCTCTTTTCCTTTTTGTCACTGGCAATTCCTGATTGTTTCTGCCTGTCACTTTTTGTTTTTGTATTGGCCTGGTTCTCTCCCTCTTTTGAAGGGATTTATAAAACCTTCCAGTCAGATCAGGAGAAAAGCAGTGGCTACAGGTCCTTACTTTAGATGTTTAATTAGTTCAGTGAAGGGCATCATGAGACCTCTGCAGGCCTGACCCTTCCCTTCTATGAGCAGAAAGGATCTCTGGGTTCGTTCATTCCCAATTATTTCTCTCCCCGCCCCTACCCTGAGGGGAGTGGGTTGAAGGTCATGTTACTGACCTGTTTAAATGGAGTTCAGATTCCTCTCCATCCTCCAGTACTTTTTCTGCTCCTGCACTCCCATTGTCCTACCTCTGACCATCCAATCTGCTGACTTGGAAGTGGAAGAATTTGCCATATCATAACTATATCCAGCATTCTATAAATATATATGCAGCAACTCTTGTATCTCCCACTTTAAGGCTCTGCCATCATCCCTCTTACCTGGTCCTGTTCTGCAGCTGAGTCTGTTCACTCACAGGTCCCACTCCCAAACTTCCTGCATGGCCAGCCAAGTCCCACTGAATCCCTTGCCACAGAGGGATTGCATGTTGATTTTCCTGCCCTGGATTTATTAGTCCTACACCTGGTTATATTCACAGGCTCCATTCAACGACCCATTAATTTTCTCTGTCTTGTAGAATTGCTTGAAATTTCTGTTAGTGCTCATGGCTATTCAGAGTGTTATTACAGTCTTGTAATTGGGTTCTCCTAATCTTTCTCTTTTGAATAGCTGAGACAGAAAAAAAGGCTCTCCAATAATGTGTAACTATTTGTGTTTGGGAACCACCTGGGACTGGTGCACAAATGTTTGTTAAAGGCAGGATAGCAGCTAGTGAGGCTTGTTGCCCCTTGTTGCAATCACAGCCCTTCCCATTAAACTGGTGAATCATTAGCCCTGGTGGGGCATTTTAGAGCTGCAGAGCAGAACCAATGGATTCATGAACATAATGTATTCTCTCAAGGCAGGCCAAAACCCATTTGCCATTCTTTAATTATAAAAGTAATGGTGCAGTATAAACATGCCTTAGCAGTAGTTCATCCATCCATCCATCCATCCATCCATCCATCCATCCATCCATCCATCCATCCATCCATCCATCCATCCCTCCCTCCCTCCCTCCCTCCCATGTCTGCTGGAAGGAGGTTTCTGAGTCCTGATGGACAAATAAAAAGAAAGAAACATGACCTACTGACATTGTATTTATATACAATGACCAATAGTTTTTTTAAAGGTCTCTGTCTCCCAAATTCTTTGGTGTATTATAGAAGTCTTAGAAGAAAAGACCCAGCAGAAGTGGAAAATAGCTTTCATCTTGTATGCATGGCTTTTGGAACTGATGGGATTCAGTGTGGAAAAGAAGTACAAATCATCAATGTTTTCCAGGGCTTTTTATTATCAGTGTGATAATTCAATAGATCATTGCTTGATTTTAGCTGAAATTCAGTCATATGATAATGTCAAATTCTGAGATGATCCAAATGAAGAAATAGCAGGAAAAGTGACAAAAAATTCCCTAAAGAAAAGCCGCAGTGTGACAGTGACCCCTCCAAAAGAATATCATAATTAATTCTTACTGAAACTTATTGATTATTCTTCTTCAATTTCTATGGCATTGCTATTACCACTCTGCTTCCAGTGTGACCAAAAATAGGTAAAAATACAAACTCCTTAACAACAATGTAGCATTAAGAAGCAGGCATTCTTGATTTGGCTAGATATCCTTGATTCTTGATATGGCACAAAGGGATATCCTCTGAAATATTGTGCACGCTGATTACAGAAAAATTTAAAAAATTTAAAAGCCTCCTATTTAGAGGCTTTATTTTACACACATATTCAATGGTTTTCCTGGAATAAACATACATTTGACAATAATTTCCCCAAAATCATTAACATCTTTTCCCTCCTCTCTGCAGATGTGTTTTTCTGTCCTGGGGGCCTCTTTGGTGGTCCCTGGTGTCTGGTGACCCCAAAGTCAAACCTGACTGCCTGGTGAACTGATAAAAGTTGGCACAAGTGGGCTGGTTGCTCTCCAGTTCTTCTTCCTATAGAATGGGCATTGTGCAGTTCCACAGGCCAGTGGTTTTTCAAGAATGATCATTGCATTAACCCACCAGGTGCAAACAATTCTTCACGTGGCAACATTCTCCCCTTTAAGCCTTGTGAAGCTTGTGTTTAACTGTGGCCTTTTCCTGCTTACGGGATTGTTTTTTTAAACAAATTGGACATTTCACTGCTACAGATTTTTCTATTTCAGTCATTCCCACACTAAGTACAGAGTTTTGGAAACCAGATGTCTGAGACTCAATTCCCCTGAGGGATTTGTTGTGTCCTTTTCCCATTACTTTCCTCCTTACAGGAAGTGGAACAATAACCTGTTGGCTATTTGTAACCCACCATCCTTCTTGAATCTTAGTGGCTTTTCCTATATCTTCGAAATATTGATCCTCACTGTCAAAATTAGCCTTAATTTATGCCCATTTATTTTTCTGGCAGTAACACAAAAAGAAGGCTGGGATGCCTTTTTCAGCTGCTCCTCGAGCTGCTTTGTCTGCCAGTCAGTTTCCCACTCTAACATTATTTTGTCCAGATGTATGAGCTTTGCAATGCACCACTGCCACCTCCTCTGGTTTTTTTAACTTCTTTCAAAAGTTGTAAAATTTCTTCTCTGTGTTGAATAGATGATCCTTGAGCTGATAGCAGTCCTCTTTCCTTCCATATGGCTCCATGGGCATGAATCACAACAAAGGCATATCAAGGATCACTCCAAATATTCACTTTTTTGCCCACTGCCAAGTTCAAGGCTTGTTTTAGTGCTATTCCCTCTGCCTTTTGGGCTGATGTGTTAATTGGTAAAGACTAAGCTTCTACACCTCAGTGGCAGTCACCACTGCATATCTTGCTATCCATTTTCCGCCTTTCATGAAACTGCTGCCATCTGTAAGTAATTCTAAATCAAGATTCTCTATTGGTTCATCCTGCAAATTGATTCTGCAGGAATATACCTGTTCCATGGTTTGGAGACAATCCTGTGTCAGGGCTCCCTCATCCACTGCCTTTGGATCAAGGAAAATGGCTGGATTCATGGCTGCTGACATCTTTAATTCCACATCATCCTGTTCCAAGAGCACAACTTGGTGTCTGAGCATCCTCCTGGGGGCTGGCCATGCCCCTCCTTTTGCTCTAACATGGATGTCACCATGTGAGGGACAAAAGCAGGGATGTGCAGTCCAGCCCTGGGCTTCCTGGCCTCTTGGATCAGTAGAACAGTTGCAGCAATTGCTTGCAAGCATCCCGGCCATCCTCTGCTCATGTTGTCCAGCTGTTTGGAGAAACAGCCCACAGGGAACTCCTCCAGGTTCCAACTTCTGCATCAGGACCCCCAGGTCCCCTCAGGTTATCTGAGCATCTAATTTTCCCCATAAATCTCTGCCCAGCGAGGGGACTGGGCATTGAGGCCTATACAGAAACCGATGAGTAGTGCAGTTCTTTCCCAATTTAAATTTCATGGGCTGACCGAGTTTCACTTTTCCCTGTAGCACCAGTTATCTTTACCACACTGTGTACATTTACCACATGTACCAATTTACATTTAACAATTTGCAATTTACAATTCACAATTTACCATTTACCAATCAATTTACATTTACCACATCCTTACTCAGCTTTCCATTACATGTTTTCAACACACAATAAGTTGCCCAGGTGCTTACCAAAATTTCCAATTTTTCTTTCCCCAGCCTCGGGGGTTCAGCTGGGATAGAATCCCCTGTTTCCCTTCAATCTTCATCTTCTCGTGTAACCTGTAAGGCAGGGTCCAGTTTCCCAGCCTGCGGGCATTCCCGCTTCCATCGCCCCTTTTCCCATCCAAGCGCGCTCTGGTTCTCCTCTAATCCTTGTTGGGGAAACCATGGGAGCCTCCCGCCTGCCCTTCCCCTTGCTCCGCCTCGCCTTCTCCTTCTCCTGCCCTGTTGGCGGTCCCTTAGCACCCTCTAGAGTTCCAAGTTCTTGTTTTCCTTTCCAGCCTGTCACCTTTCCTTTTCCCTATCCCTGTTTTGATACGGTTTCCAAGCTTCATCTAACAACTTTCCTGAGTCACAACACTCCGCTCCTTCCATTTGCTGGACTTTGCTTTTAATATCTGGGGCCGACTGCCCCATAAAGATAGTTTCTCACTGTTCAGCCTCCTCTGGATTCTCAGAATCCAGACAGGTCTCTTTGCTGGCAGTCACCTTCAATCATTGGATGAAAGTCGCTGTCCTGTCCTGCTTTACCTCACACAGTTTTGTCCCGTTCGTGGTGTTCAGTGTAGCTTGCTTTACCCATCTCTGGTACCTTGTTCAACGACCTCCAGCCCAGGTAAATTAGGGTCCCACCTTGGGTCTGTTGAAGGAAAATGTTGATCTACAGTTGCTTCTAAGTCTCCATGAGCATGTGCCCCCTCCATCTGCTTTCTCCATGATCTTTTTTTCTGTACTAACCAATGATGTTATCTAATATATCATCACTTGTATATCCCTTCAGTCAGAGTCTTGAGTCCCTCTTATGGTTCCTGGTGTAATTCCAGCAGTTTGGGTCAGCCCTGGTTTAGCAGTCACAGGATCTTTTGGGTTGGAAAAGGCCTCAGAGCCATCCAGTCCAACCTGTGAGTGATCACCACCTTATCAACCAGACCATGGCAGTAAGTGCCATGTCCAGGCTTTCTTTAAACATCTCCTGGGACAGTGACTCCACCACCTCTCTGGACATTTCCTTCCACTCCAACCTCACCAAATTATTTTTAGGTTTTCCTATATGTCAGGATAAGGGCTTTCTGCCTTCTTTCCCTTTCTCCACTGCTTTAGCTTGAACATTTTAACAACATTGCCCCCCAGCCAACCTTGCAGACAAATGGTGTATGAAATTATCCTGTGGAGTGAGACCAGAAAGGCTTTGGGAAACCCTGTTTTTAAATGTTCCTCCTAAAAGCAGCAGAGAACACACTGCTGAAGAAACCAAGCTTTTTCCTTCAGTGACTGATACTGAAGCAGTGCCACATGTTGTGCTGATTCCCTCAATTCAGCCACATAACACAAAGGCAAGCAAGAACTAGAGTTGCCTGCATAGTCCTGTCGCTGTGGGACACGTAAGGACACACACAGACACTTTCTTGTGAGAAGGCTACAACTACTTATTAAAATATCTGACTCCAAACTTACAGTATTTCCACACAGACCAGGGATTGTAGGAGAAGTTGGACACCTCTCCCATCCCATTGGTCAAGACAACTGCCCATCAGTTGTTTCTTCACACCAAGAGAAAGAATGTTAACAACCTCATCTTAATATAAACATGCTTCTAATTATAACACCCCTGGGAAAAGAAACTGAGAACTATGAAAACATTAAGTTAGAAAGTGCATCAGGAAAGCTTGAAAATTCAGGGCAACATAGTCCCAAAAAAGAAAGACAGCAGCTAGTGCAAAGAAATGGAAAAAAAAGTGCAGTTTTATACAGCTAGAGACTAATGAACTGAGCTTTAAGCTCACCAGCCAATTTGAAATGACTGCATATGCCATTGTCCATGAATCCTGAAAAGTCAGAGAGTAGGATCGTGCAAATTCACTGCTAGCTCATCCACGAAGGCCATCACAAGGGGAAAAATAGGCTGTACATATCCAGGCTCATTATTCAGCTCCAGTGGTGTCACTCTGTGCTTTCTATTGCAATCCAGACTTACACTTGAAGGAGGGCCACACAGCTAGTGAAATGAAGAAATAAAGATACAGGGAAACAGCCTGGGATGCAGTTGATTAACTTTTTCCATGAGTCTGAGAAATGATGCTGATGTTGCTTTTCTTGGGTTCACAGAAAGAAACTCCGACCCGAAAACAGCAGTTCAATGGGTGCATCAGCTAATTATTTATGGTTGAGCTATATATTTAAGATTACAACTTATGAAAGCACAGTTTATTTTTCCAATGATGCAATGACAAAGCTGTCGTAATTACGGAGCACCCACAGGTCAGCACAGCCCCCCTTGATTTGTGATCCCTTGTTCTGTCTCTCAGTAAACTTGATGCTTCTGCAGTCCACCCCTTTTTAGGACACAGGGTTTTACTTCATTCTGTTTGTACAAGGTGTACAACACAAAAAGTAAAGGGCCTCCTGAAGGAAAGGAATTGACTGAAAATGAGCTATCTTGTCTGTCTGGGTTGTGATGTGGTTGTTTCATGCAGAGTGGTCAAGGTCCCCTCTGCTGATAGCAGGAAGCTGACCTTGCTTCTTCAGGGAAACTGCTCCCAGGGATTTCTAAGCACAGAGGAAAATTAGCAGCTTGCTAGCCTGAGGTGACTACCCTGTCTGGAACTCTTGTAACATCTAGAACCAGACTCCAGTTTCCCATGCTTTCATATGGATGCAGATGTGAATTTACCCCTCCCTCCTCTGCAGGGGAAGAGCAGGAGGCAGAGAGCTGGCATCCTATGTGACCTCATAGGGGGAGGGCTTGCAGTTTTTGGGCAAATAATAGCTGAGACTCTTAGATAGCACAAACTGCAGAGTTTCCCTCTGTATTTATGCCTATAGATTAAAATAATCTATCCCCTCAGCTCCCCAGGTGGTCCCATCCCTTCTGGGAACAAGGATGTGCAACAAGTCTGATGTCCCAAAAATCTGTATACAAATATGTTGCCTGATGGGGAATCAGAAACTATGGAGCATAGGACTCACCTGTCTTTAGGATGAGAGAGATGCCCAGTTTTACTGAATGTGTGGAGTAGATGGAGTGGGGAATGCTCAGAGCCCCTCCAGCCTGGCCTTGAACATTTCCAGGGATGGGGCAGCCACAGCTTCTCTGGGCACCCTGTGCCAGGGCCTCCCCACTCTTTAAACTGAGTAATTTCTTCCCAGTATCTAATCTAAACCTAGTCCTTATCTGAACTGTTCCCCAGGTTTCTGTTCTGGTCAGCAAAGAGAAATTAGCATTTCTAGGGCACAATATATCTCAGTGTGCTGTCGATTTCTAAATTAAGTGAGCTGTATCCTTAAAGCCTTTGTCATTCCTGGGCAAAGTCAGCCAAGAGTGACCACGCTGGATCTCCTCTGTACACACCTTGCAGGCTGTTCCCAGTAATCACAGAGGGAGCTTTAGTGTCCCCTTGGTGGACTCTGAAGTTGGGCAAGATGAACTCTGTGTGTCTGGCTGGTTGTTCCTGTGTTTTAAGAACTGTTGGCAAACTGCCTTGTTTGCTTTTCAGGAATGCTTTGGCTTCTTCTCACCTTGGCCTGGCTTTAGCTAAAAATTATATTTAGGTAACTGATTTATGCCAAATACATGCATCCTTTCCTGCACAGCAAAAAAAAAAGGCAAGCAAACACAGGACAAAATTGTCCTTTGGGTTACTGAAGGCTGATCTCTGTAAAGCATTAGATATATGACAAGCATTTATAAGCAATTTCAGATCACTTCATTTTTTTTCTTCTCTTCACTTGATTGTTTTGTTAGGGTTTTGTTCTGTATCTTACCAGATCAATACTACATCTAGTTAAAATACACACAGCCTTCTAAAACTAGGAGTAGAGAAAGGGGAAGAGAGCTAGAACTTCAAAGCTCTCTGACTGGTGTTATGGAAATAAATATCCACTTCCCAAACTAATTCCCCAAATTCAGCTTTGTCTGTGAAAAGCCATAAGAAGGTGCCATGAACCACTGCTTTGAAGTGAATAACACCTGATCCTTCTGACTTGAGATCTTTTGACAGAGAAGTTCTGTGTTGATGTCCCTGTGTCACCTCTGCTCTGCAAACAGGGGAAAGGCCACAGGCATCCATCTTCTGCTGAATGAAGAACTGAACCCAAGAGCCCTAACCATGAGTCCAGTGTAAAATCCACAGCCTGCAAAATGCTTCAGGCAAACAGAGGAGAGAATCTGAATTAATACTTTAAATGCTGGGTGGTTTTCCTGCTAAAACCTTTGTTTCTGCAGGAGATGGATGGATGGGAAATAGAAATTTCCTCAGCTTCTCTGGCCCTCGCTGGATGCCTCAAAGCACAATCTGCTGTGTGGGCAGCCAGGGAATATTTCAAAGGGGTAGAGCAGATATCTCAGAAAATCTCTAAGCTTTAGTGTAGCGAGTAACCATGGCAAACAAGTGCTGGCAAAGGCCCAGCCTCCATGGTTGTCGTTCACACCCAATCCCCTCAGCTGAGCTCCTGCTTTCTGAGAAACACTTCTCAGGGACAGGTACCTCTGGAAACAATGAAACAATGATGCCACGCAGAGTGTGGGGCACTCAGCAGCCTGTTTTATCCATGTTTATGCCTTTGGATGCCAGGCTGAAGAATTCAACTGGCCTGGCACTCGTTTGGCTCCTTTGCTAATGGCAACAGTCAGTGCCATCAGCCCAATGCAAGTTAGTTCAGAAGGAAGCTTTGCACAAGACAGGGCTGATTTAAAATTAGCCATTCAGGTAGAAAAAATTCAAGATAATTGATGACTGGAATATATGTTATGTCAATAATCTGTCAGAGAGCTGTCACAGTAACCCTGGTGGCTGGCTGGACATCTCCTGGTGCCTGATGTCAGTGAAAATGAGATTTATGCTCTTTCTGGAGGCAGGATAGACCTACCCTGGATGGATGAAGGGTGACCACCATTCAGATTATGTGGGAAGAGAATGAAGGTTATTTGGGCTGAGCACTTAAAGGACTGGTCAGCCTGAGTCAGTGACTTGTAGGAGATGGTCTCCAAATAAATGAGGAACAGATCTATATTTCCATTGCATCAAATGAGCATGAGGGCCTTTTATTTTTTCATTTCAATTGGCTTTGAAAGATGCCTCTGCTTTGCAAGTCTGCCTAGTGCAGCTCACCAGTCAGCTTTTCAAAAAGCTTTTATAGCATTTCAGAGAAGCAAGAAAACAAATGGAGACCCCTGAAAACAAACAAACAATCAAACTAACTAACTAACTAACTAACTAACTAACTAACTAACTAGATAGCAAAACAACCCTCCAGAGCAAGGAATCTGGATTGCTGAGTCTGATCTCATTGTGGTGTCTTTTGCTCCAACATGAAAGAAGTAATAACTCAGATATTGGTATTTCTACTCTTCTTTATAATATTTAACTTTGGGGTTTTTTCTTCTTTTTCAAATAAACCACTTACCCAATATGAAGCTTTTTTCTCTTAGTTCCCTGTCAATTCTGACTCGTGCAATTATCCTAAGCTTACACTGATGTTTGATGTTTCACTTTTAAGGATACCAATCTAAGCCCACCAGACTCTGCTTCTAAAAGCATTCATAGCTGTCAAATCTAATACAAGTCAAGTGATTGATCTTCTAGTGAGCAGCTGCAGCATCCTCCAGAAGATAACACAGGACTGAGGTTCTGTATGAGACACAGGTCCTAAAAGCTTCTTGATCTTCTCAAGCACAAAATCATCCCACCTATGATTCTGTACCACAGGGCACCATCATTTCTATTATCAGTGTATTACAAAAATACAATTCAAATGTCCATTCTAAGTGTTTTAAATTCTTCATTCTCTTGAAGTTTGCTTGCATAATAGTGGTTTATAGAGTAAAGCTAAAAGTGGTGTCATTTAAATAAGGGTTTTTTCTGTGTTGAGAAACGAAACAGAGTGTTTGTCAATGTTTCTCATTCTCTAGAGTTTTAATAATGATCCCTAAATCTAAGACATTCAGAACTTTCTCATTTGCTGCATATTTAACCCTACACATTCAGGGCAGTGCCAATGCAGTGACACTGAAAAAGACTGAAGCTGGACACATTCTGTGCAAAATGCCCACGCTGAATATGTGCAGGAAGACATTTTAAGGTGGTTTTGGTAAGGCTGTTTTTCACATGGTTTGAATAGTCCAAAGGGCTACGTTGTGTTCTCAAATCTAAATGGCACTTGGGTAACACTGAAGGGATAGGTAGAAACCAGATCAAGGAAACCACAGCTGCCTCTGTCAGTATTGTTTGAGAGGGTCATAAATGCTGTCAGGTCCAGATGCCTTCAATTATACAAAACTTGAAGTAGGTTTGAAATAATAAAATTGGTACTGGTGTACTTTTATTGGCAAAGGGCTCAGGAAAAAGAAGAGCTGGGGATTCTGAGCACTGCAGCTAACCAGAAAGAGAGGGGAGAAGAGCAGAGGTGTGGCTGAGGTTGGTGTGGACAGGAGAGTGACAGGGGAAAGCTACTGATGGATCTGAAAGGGGGATCCTGCATGGGGAAGGTGTAAAGAAGAGAATGGAAGCTTCTCTCCAAAGTAGGGGTATGGCCTAACCATCCTTCTGCCTCTCTCTGCTGATCAGAAATCTCCATGTCTCTCTTCCATTAACTTTTCTTTTTATCCCTCAGCCAGATCAATTTTCTTCCTCTTTGTATAGTAATGATAGCAGAATGGTACAAGTATAAGAAATAAGGATCTGAACACGCAGAAAATTGAGGGCAATTTTATGAAAAGCAGCCGAATTCCAGATTTGTAATGCTGGCACTAATTAGCTCAATTTTGCATTTAACCTGTTGGTCTTCAGAAGCATTTTCATTTCTTCCAAAAAAAACCCAAAACCAACAAACTCATGAGGTTGTTACTGAGCTGACAGCATGAGAGAATTTTGAATAAGTTTGCTGGTTGAAGTGCATCTGAAGAAACTATACATTGAGGCAGGTAATTGAGGTGTTTCTGTTGTGAATGGAAGTTTCTGGAGCTGGCTGTTTGTAAGCCAGGGATTCAATAAGTTGAATAACAAAAAAAAAAAAGAAATCACAGATAACCCTGTATTACACCTTAATCACACAATTAATTATGGCAAGATAACTCTGGAAGAAGAGAGACAGCCAATGTGAAATACTAATCTTGGTGACCTGAATGACATCTAGAAGGTCCTAATGTAGATCCATGAATTTAAAGATTGATGTGGATGTTAGCCCAGCAGTCTTTAAAGGTTTTTAGCCTGGTTAATCTGGATTGGATCCTGATTTCTCAATAATGTAAAACAAGGATCATTCTTTCAGCTAAGTGACATTGTGTTTTTTGTGATGTGATTGCATATAATTACTCCTTATTATATTAGAATATAATTACTCCTTAATTATATTCTAAAAATTACAAAAGATGTTGGAGGCCTTCCCCAAGACTTTTAGGGCTGAAAATGATCATTCATTAATGGTGACAGGGAATACACTCCACTCTGCATCAGTGAACTTCTGGCATTTTCTTGTATACTCTGCAGAAAAAAAAAGTGATTGCTAATGAAAACAAAAACTGACCTGGGTAGAGCAGTGGTTGGATTTGGGGTGACTGTTCTCTTACTGCTTATTTAGGTGGAAATTTTGCATTTAATACCCACTCAGAAAGATCTTGCAGTGGCAGATACCCCACCAATATTTTAACTCCATTTATTTTACTGGAGTTGGCACTGATTTCTTCTCTCTGGTGACCAGGGACAGGAGCAGGGAACGGCTGGAGCTGTGTCAGGGGAGGGTTGGGGTGGGTATCAGGGAAAGGTTCTTCCCCCAGAGGGTGGTGAGCACTGAACAGGCTCCCCAGGGAATGGTCCCAAGGCTGCCAGAGCTCCAGGAGATGCACAGGGTGGGATTTTTGGGGTGTCTCTTTTGAGGGAAAAACTTGAATGCACGAAATAGCTACTGGACTTGGTGTTTAAATGAATGTATATATTCTATAAATACAGGTTAGTAAATGGAAGCAGTATCTAATAACCAGACAAGAGGGGTTAATTGGTTTGATTCACCTCAATATTCCTTCCCAATTTTAGACACCTGTTAGACAAAATGGGCTGTTAAACCTGCAGATTACAGCCATGAGCTGAGAGAGGAGCTGAGCCTGGTTTCTAGATTCATGGAAAGGACCTTTAGCATCATCCAGTCCAACCATCAACCCAGCACCACCATCATGTTTGTCAGTAAACCATGTCCTCAAGAGCCACATTCACGTGTTTTTTGAGCATTCCAGGGAAGCTGACTCCACCACCTCATTGGGCAGCCTGTTCCTGTTCTACTACTTCACAAGCTGTTCCATGAAAAACATTTTCCTATTATCTCATCTAATCTAAATCACCCCTGCTGCAACTTGAGGCCACTTCCTCTTGTCCTTCTTACCTGGGAGAAGAGATTGATCCCCACCTGGCTACAACCTCCTTTCACGGATGTTTAGAGAGCACCAAGGTCACCCTGAGCTTCCTGTTCTCCAGGCCAAAAGAGAAAAGGCTACTCCCTCCTTCTCATGGGACTTGTGCTCTTCATCAGCTTCATTGCCCTTCTCTGGACATGTTCCAGCCTCTTTGGACACACTCCAGGCAGCAGTTCCCAGGGTGATCCTGTAACAGACAGTGCACAGGCAGACTGTGCCAATCCTGGTTTGTATGCTGTGTCAGCCCAGCAGGATCCTGATCACCCCTGGGGTCTCTCAGAGCAGCAGGTATTTAGCCCCTGGAGCTGGGCAGCCAGCAGCCCATTCCTCATGGCATTCTGCTGCCCAAACCCACAGCCATCCTCCCCCTTTGCCCCTGCTTGTTACAGGACTTATGGCAGAAATAAATTCCAAAGAGACTGGGACTCATCGAGTCTTTTGTGCAATAGGTTGTAAATCTTGTAAGATTTTCTCTGAGGATGGTAGTGTGTATGGAAAATCCAGGTAAGATGAATGGTGGGTTTTAAGCCATTTACATTTCAGCACCTCCCAGAAAGGCATAGAAAAAACAAGGTGAGTTGATTCATGGCTGTTCCCATTTGGAGAAATCTCTTTTCTAAATTAGCAGTGAGACACAGAGTATAACTGACCATAATTAACTACCAGGAAAGGAACAGCCAAAGAGATTTCAAACATGGCTAGATGGAAAATGCAGCTGTGTGCAACAGGCTCTTGGTATCTGATCAGGTGCAACTGGGTGAAATTACACAGTGTGGTAGACTTGTGGTTCGACACAGGGGCTTTTAGTCTAAACCAAAATGCTTTCTCCAATGATGGGAGGAGTTATGAGCTGTGCTCCATCCCAGGAAAAGGGCTGTACAACATCTGTTTTGAAAGCTCCCTTTAGAACCACAAAAAGCTGGGGGTTTTTCACTCTATCCAATATTAAGACTAAAATACTGTGTGGCAGAGAATCCTGATTTGCTCTTGCTTTTTTCTGATCTATATCCAGACTGACAGAGAGGACAAATGAGCAGTAGGAATTCCCTTTCCTGTATAGGACATCTGTGCCTAAAGAGTTCATGTAACAAAAGAATATACTAAAGAAACCCCAACTCATACCAAGAGACGAGAAATATAAACTTTGCAGAATATTACCCAGCCACTGAATGACACAAAGGCAGAGAATTGACATGAAACTTGTGTTTTATTTATCTAGTCTGGATCTGGCCTGAGTTTTGCTTGCTGTTCCCATCACAAGTCACAGAAAGCTGTTATAAATACCAGCCAAATAACTTCCCTTTGGAATTTGGAATTAATTTGTCTGTCCAGGAGTGATTTACAGTTTTGGGCAAGACCAAGCTGTACCAGTGCTGACTGGGAAAGAATCAACTTTCTTCCCAGTGCTTCCCAGCTCCTCTCTATCACCTCCTGATTTTCCTGTAGCCTTTTACAGCTCATGTCTAATAACTTGGGACTGAGAGACCTTAAAGAACCTTGAAATCAGGGATAATCTTAAAATGTAGCTGTGTCCAGCTAGATGCTGAATTTAGAGGCAGTGTGTGGACCAACAGGACAGCATTTGCCACCCGACTTTTTTCTGTGTCCAGTGATGCTCCCCGTGTTGTAGATCTCTGAAAAACACGCACATCACAAGGATTTTCTTTCTGGAATTTTTCTGGGTCCCTATGGGATACTTTAGCCTAATATTGCATATGTGCTTTGAAATATTTCTGTCCAGTTACGCTGACAAATCAAAACAAGTTGACAGCATTGCAAGCCACCAATGAAGCTCCTAGCGCCTCTTCAAGCGCTTGTGCACCAGCAATAGCAGGGTGACTCACTGGTTTTTGTAAATAATTCCTGTGCCAACAAGCCAATAAAGATAACCAGAAAATAAATCAGGCCTCCATGGCCTGTCCTCTCTCCCTGCATTCCCAGGAATGCCCCTAGGCTGTCCCACCCTGACAGACGAGGGAGAGGGCTTACCCGGCCGAGCTCACCCGCATGCACACAGCATCACATTTTTAGACCAAAGAAGGTTAAAATCCTCGTTTGGTTTTCCTTTCTGCCCACTTGTCCCCCTCCCTCCCTTGCTGTCCTGCTGAGCGCGCTCAGGGCCGGGGCTGCCATCCTGCGCGGGGCAGGAGCTGCGGGCCGCGGGGAGCGGAGCGCTGCCACTGCCGGATCGGCTCTGATCAGCTGTGGATCGGCCGTGGATGAGGCACGAAACATCCTCAGGGGATGACTCGTGCGAAGAGGGATGGAGGGAGGTCAGGTTATTGTGCTGCCAAAGCGGGACACCTGCCATAATCGCGACCTGACTCAGCACACGGCGCTGACTTCCCGCAGAGCGCTCGCCAGGCGCAGGCACAGCGGCCTCAGGCAGCAGCGCCTGTGAAGGCAGAGCCCTCTGGAATCAGAGCTGGCAGCTCACAGCTCTTGATTAGTGCTGAGCTGGAGGTTGATGAGGGGAGGCTACTCTGAGAGCGCTCCGCGCCGCAGGGAAGCTCTACCAGGAAGAGAACTGCTGCTGGAAGTGTCCAGGGACACAGCACAGCCCATTCCAGTAAAGGGGCCTTGGCTAAGTCACACTTCCTGATAGCTGGAACCAACTCCGAGTACACCAAGGAAGAGTCACGGGAGTCTCGATGTGTTCTGGGCAGCCCTGCACCCATCCCACAACTGGGTTTCCTTAGGACTACGCACAAGGCCAGGGTGTGGTTCCTAAACTCTCAGCATCCAGACGCTGAGGTGCCCTAAATTCCCAAACATTCCAAGCACTCGTGCTGCATCCAACGTTTTGCATTCTGTCTCTATTAAATAGCCATTGGCCATAAACCTGGACAAAACACTTCATTTGTAACATTAAAATAAATAGGGACTTCACTGAAACCCTTCAAGGGAAATTCTATCCCCAGGTGTATCAGATGAAGTGAAATCCTTTGTCATTTAGGGACATGGGGGTTCATCAGACCCGGAACAATGATGTACTGGAGGCATTTCAGTTCTTGGGCATGTTAGTTTTACCACTCCATTGATTATCTCAACACTGAAATATTTCACAGCTTTAAGACATTTCAATAAAAGGAGGAACACAATGCTTGAGAGTTCTAGCTAAAACCACCCAGAACCCAGTGAATGTACACCCAGATTTTCACCTGTGCAAACAACACATGGATTTGCCTGCATATTTCCACAATATCACAATGTCTTTTTTAGTATGTGCTGCCTGAGAGGGGTTTGGAGGGGAGCAGACTGCCCTCAGCTGGGAAATCTTCAGCTGAAGGAGATGTACATGATACATGCCTTTTATCAAGCAGAGAAGAGGATGGGGAGTCTGAATTGGAGCTTGCAGTGCAGAGGCAGGAACAGAACAATTGAAATTTTAAAGTCATTAAAAAAGAAATTTCCCACCCTACACCGGTATAGACAGGAGGAGGTAGGGCAGACATGGAGGCAGGAGGAGCTGGACTGAAACAGTGTCCAGCAGCCCAGCTACATTTGGCTCAAATCATGAAGAATCCCCAAAATCCAAGTTTGGCACTGCTCCCTGGCAAGTAAATGGCTGTGAAACCTGCTGGTAGCGTGTGCACTCCATCAGTATGGATAGCAAGGACCAGGACAGGGAGAACTTGGCACTGGGAAAAGCTCCTCCGAGCCTGGTACAGAGATCAGGCAAGAGGTACTGCAGTCCTGGTGTGTCTATATATACATGTTTACATATATATATATATACACATATATTCATTGATAAAGAAGAAAATCAACCTTGGATAGAGGGTTTGGCACAGTCTTCTTTAAACCTGTGCTCTCTTTGTATAATGTCACATACACATTAGATATATAATGTACAATGTAGCTATATTAATGTATTTTATGACAATGTAGTTAGCATGGTTTTAATAATAGCTTTTTCCTGCAAGGTGCCTAATATTCTCTTGTTGCTTTCGCTGCTGCAATTCAGGATACTGTTCCCTTGCTGGGATAGGCCTTGTTTTCCAAGAATAGGCAGCAATTGGGGAGGACAAATTTCAGTTTCATTTCCCCTGGATTGCCATTACACATTCTTAAAAGATAAACTTCTACAAAAAAAAAACCCTGAAATGAGCTAAAGGAACTGGATTTTTTTTCTGGCTACTGTATTGCTTCTGTTTTACACCATAGCAATTTCTGTTGTGAATGATTAATTCAGGTCCAAGTCATTAGATAAGGCAAATGCCCTGATTCAAAATGTAGCAGGAATGCAGGAGGAAATGAAAGAGAATAAGCATTGTAAATATGCAAAGCATTTTACAATGAGATTACTTCTGCCAGGTCAGGGCAGTAAAGTTTTACTAGCTTGTGCTACTTGCCTATAACTGGAATGATGACTCGCAAAATCAACCTTGGAAATCTCTGTATCCAGATTAATACCCACATTCAGAATAACACAGGAACAGGGGGTTTTTATGTCTTTGGATATAGTTTGTATACCTGAAGTAACCAAAGTGAAATCTGCTAACCTGCTGGCAGAGATAGATTTTTAGGTATTCACACCTCAAGGTATGATGCTGTGGCTTAGGTGTTCAGCCTGGGGGCAGGAGGAAAATGAGCTTCTCTAAGGGATTCCCTAATTCCTACCTGAGCACCAGTGTCCAAGTGTTTCTTGCAACCCCACTGACTCCCTGGAAAGATTCCCCATCACCTCTCATCCTTAGCAATAGGGAACAGCTTTCCAGAGCATATTTTCCATGATTTTCAACCCCACCTGGCCCTGCATGAGTGGAGTTCAGAGTTTACTGATGGCACAGGCCATGTTTTGCAGGTGATAACTGTTTAAGGACACCTTTACAAGTGAGAAGATTACTTCTCTTTGAGGCTGAGAAAGGAAAGGGAGTGGGGCAAAAATCAATTTTACATTGCTGGCTTTTCTGGAGGTTGGCTTAGAAAATGCAAGCACAGAAGCCAGTAAGTGTCCTTACTCATGAGCAACCCTGGCTGCTCAGGTGTTTATTGGAAGGATATGTCTATTTATTAACTTCTCACCAGGGCTCAGGGGAGGACGTCTGGGAATCAGCTCCTTGGACCAAACCCAAGTTGTTATTTGTGATAAAAAAAGCACATTGGAAAATTCCCAGGGCAT
This sequence comes from Polioptila caerulea, assembly GCA_013397295.1. Classification (NCBI taxonomy): domain Eukaryota; kingdom Metazoa; phylum Chordata; class Aves; order Passeriformes; family Certhiidae; genus Polioptila; species Polioptila caerulea. The sequence goes on from VYXF01012559.1 coordinate 112,171, forward strand.
TGCTTCATTTTAAACCAAGATTTCCAAGGAGGCTTTTGAGTTGAAGATATTGAAGAGCCTCAGCTGAATATGTTGGAGGAGTCTTTAAAAAAGAATAGTGAAGCCATTGGATTTTTGAAGAAAAGAATTTTAAAAAGGAGTAAATTAATTTGTGGCCATTGAAATGAAAATTGAAAATACAAAACATTCTAAAATGTTTTAGTTTGTAACTGAGCTATTTATTCACTGCAATACATTCACATTGCTTAAGGTCACATTAAACAAAAGTGAAACTTTCTGCTTGAGAAATATTAATGATAATTTCTACAGATTCTACTTAAAAAAAACCAAACCCAAACATTTGAAAGCAGATAACCAATGGTGAACTGGCTCTTTCCTGAAAGTGACTTTTGTATTGATAAATCTGTATATTCTGTGGAAAGATTTAAAAATCTTCAGCTACTTCTAGTCATGAAACACATGGGATTAAAAGCAATGTTAAATATCTATACAATACCTCTATTTAAATATCTGTTTTAATTTTGGGATTTTTGTTGCTCATACTCTTCTCATGGAGACAAATAATATCTTAAAAAATGATTGTCCCTCTAAGTCTGAGTCTCTGTTCTTTAAAATTCCTCAGGCTGAAATCAGAAAATCTTCAAAACACTGGTTCCTTAACATCACAAGATTTCAAGCACTTTGAATCAATTTGCACTTTTGAAATTTAAAGCTCTTGTATAGTTGATAAAATAAAACAAACAAACAAACCCCCCCATTCACATAAAACAAGACATTGCTTTTCTAATAATCAAAATTATTTTAAGACGCAACTTTTTCCTTGGAAGGTAAGAATAGTTTCCAACAAAGTATAACTTACAGAATAATCATATTAAACACATTTTAAAGCACCATGTAATGTTCATTCTCGTTATTTTTCACAATTACATTTTGACCATTACCTCATTTCTTTATCTGGAGAGCCAATGACAAATGGGATGCATTTTTTATGACTCAGCATTTCAGTTATTTATTAAGTTAGCACTAATATTTCAGTTGCCTTTATCAACTACCTGAAAAAAAAAGTCAATATCTGATAGGGCCTTGTGGCAAAGTATATAAGCATGAGGTTTGTGCTGCTCAGTCTCAGTCTGTCACTTCAAACCACCTGACTGAGAAGTGACTTTTAAATCTTCCTCCTCTCCCTGTTATCTGATTTGCAGGAGCCCAAGGCTTAAGCAACCATGTCCAGCAACGGCGAGGCAGAGCTCCTGCACACATTTAAGGGCATTTCCTTTACCACCAGGTCTTCTCCAGAACTTTTAAAATCCTTGGATACTTTCGATGCTAGAGAAGATGATGTCCTTTTGGTTTCCTATCCCAAGTCTGGTAAGTTCTGGTTTTCAGTGTTAATTGCAAGAAGTATTGATTCTGTGTTTCATGTTCTCTGCTTAAACTACTTGGGAAATGTCTGTGTGAAAGAAATAGAAAAGGATGCTCAAGCATGTGAATATATTATTCTGTCAGTAAGTGTTCATATTACAAGAAATATGGGTCATTTCACTGCATTTTGATTCTGTAATTGAAAACAACCTCAGGTGTTTTCATGTTGGGAAGCAAATAAATATTCCTTACCTGTAAGCAAAATCTATACTTGAAAGATTCTCTTGAGGACTTCCTCCATTCAATTATGAGCAAGTCAAGAACTGTATGAAGTTATTTGTGTGTCTCTTAGCTGTAGATTTATTAATTTCTTATCCCCTATCCACCCACCTCTCTTGCACAGAGGAGCACACACCTAGGGGGAGCTCAATCAGTACTTTCAGAAATATTCAGACTCAAGGTATTGTAAGGAAAAAAACCCACCCAAACAAACAGGTTATTTTGAAATAAATTATAAAAACAATATAGCCACCTCTCAGCTGACAGCAGTTTGTCTAATGGGATGGTTTTGGTACCAATATTAACACTTCTCTCAGAGTTGAAATTCAGATACAGCCCTTTTTTTTTTTCTTTTTTTTTCAGTGTTTATATATTTGGAGCCAATGGGATTATTTAGTCATGTAAATTTTCTTGAATCTGGAGGATTAGAAATATAACTTGTTCCCTAGCAAGGTGTTTCCATATGAAAAATGCATGTNATTTGGAGCCAATGGGATTATTTAGTCATGTAAATTTTCTTGAATCTGGAGGATTAGAAATATAACTTGTTCCCTAGCAAGGTGTTTCCATATGAAAAATGCATGTTTCACAGTAATAAATATTAATCATTTTCTTTTTGTTGTTGTTTGTTTTGTTTTCTTAAAATTACTCTTCTCTAGGCACTCACTGGCTTGCAGGAGTTATAACAAAGCTTTACAATACTCAAGTCACAATAACATCTCCCATTGAATTTGGAGACATTTCCCGACTGGAGGAGCTGAATAAACTCTCATCAAAGAGAATCATCCCAACACACTTAGACTACAACATGTTGCCTCCAAATTTCAAGAATAAGAAATGCAAGGTAAGGCAAAAACTATATCAAAGCAGCAAAATATGTAGAAAGTCTATGAGGAATCTGTTTTGTTCTGTTGATCCTTAGTAATTTTGGAGTGATTTGCAGTTTTTAGAAGTGTTTTGCCATGAATTTTGGAGACCCAGCTGACCAGCAGTGCAAGGCACATTGAGCAGAGACTTGGAGTAGAGACTGGGTTCTGCTCCTGCCCCACTGCTCCCATGGGGTGATTCCTACACCAGGCACCATACAAAACAGGATATCACCACCTTTCAATCAGAAATCTCTCATTAGCAATGGGAGTGTTCTCATGACCCCGTTTCCTACTGTCAGAAAATCTTGGCTATTTGCAGGCTGCTCTGGGATTAAAGGTACTCTGACCCTCCTGCTGGAGCTTGCTGAAGGGCCCATAATGGTATTGGGCAAACAGGGGAGAAGTGAAATGTGGGAGGCAGATTCAGAGCACAGTTTTGAGTTCACAGAATCACCTGTGGATTGGCAGAGACCTTAAAGATCATCGTGTTCCAAGCCCTATGCTGTGGGCTGTTAAACCTGTTCCTGCCATGCTAACGTAGGAGATCTTTAAAAAATGAGCTCTGAGTCTCAGATTTTATATTCAAAGTAAAAAATTTCAGGATCACTCAGATCCAGACTTTTGGGACCAAGCTGATTTGAATGAAAGGCCAAAATTTATATTTTGCAGCTGTCCTTTGAATGTTGATTAGTAAATACTTTCATATGTGAGATAACATACTGACTCAAAGTTAACACGGGCTCTTTCATAAAACATAAACATTACCTAGCTGGGGCAAACACACCTCTGTCCACATGGAATTGTTTACTTGTCACTATGGACTCCTTACTAAGAAGAGATTTCTGATTTAATGGCATGGTCACCGAAGGAGTTATCCTAAAGGAAAGGGTTTTGACACTGCCTATGACAATGCTCTATTTACACACAGAGCTCCTCACAAGTAAAGGGAGGATATTATCATTAATAACTACATTTTCTTCATTTACAGATGATCTATATCAGCAGAAATCCAAAAGACACTGCAGTTTCCATGTTTCATTACTACAGAGATAACCCAAACCTTCCCACTGTAGACACATGGACTGCTTTCTTTGACCTGTTCTTAAAAGGCAATGGTAAGGATAAATGTTTTCTCTTTGCAGTTCATGTTAGTTTGTTATGCACAGACTTAAGAAAGGTGAACTGTGTGAAAGCTCCTTATTGAACTCCTTGTTCATATGGGGTGGGTGGGGATAAATTCTAATGCCAAGCCAAACAAGAGCAAATAATAGGATGCTCTCTTCAGCCCTGCAAGGAGTCATTCTGAGAAGCAGCTGCATCATTCCACATTCCAGCACAGTTCTTTGCAGGTTTTTGCTGCTCTTTGCAGCCCTGGTGCTGGTGACACAGCACGTGAGGGGACTGTCACCAGGCTGCAGAGACAGCTGTGACTGCAGGTCTGGTGTCTTCTCCAAGCTGGGAGACAGCCCAGCAGAGGAGCCTGGACATGTTCCTAAAGCCCTTCTGCACACACTCTCCCTGATGCGTTGTCTCAGAAATGGGGTCCAAAGACCAAGGACAAGAGGGAGATTTTTTTATGAGTGGTGGGATGGCAGCTGGCAACAGGACCTTGTTCACGTTGTCCACTCCCATTTTTAGTGTTTTATTACTCCTTTGAGGATGTGTGTCACCACAGTGATGATAACAGCAATAATGATTGATCACCTTGAAAGCTCTGAAAGAAATGTGCCACCGCAGTCATCACAGGCTCACATCAGAGCTCCAGCAGTCGATTTGTTTACTGCCTCCTCCAGGCTTTGGCTTAGACCTGGTGTTCTGAGTCCAGAGCAGCCCTGAGGCACTTGCTTCAGTGATTTGCAGGATCTTGGCTTGTTTAGTATCAACTCTGAATGTATAATAGTGAAAAAGAGGAAAGAGGATTCTATTCAAGGCCAGGCTGGATGGGGCTCTGAGCAACCTGCTCTGGTGGAAGGTGTTCCTGCCCATGGCAGGGGGGCTGGAATGAAATGATCCTTAAGGTCCCTTCTAATCTGAAGCATTCTGTGATTCAATGATTAAATTTTAGAAGAATCTCCTATTTCCCTGTAAATTATTAGCCACCTTCTATTTTCCAACCGCTTATGTGTGGCATAAATAGACAACTATGTTGGTTACAACAGAAATTTAGGTAAAAGGTGATGTGGAGGGAAAGGTGGTAATTTTTGCTGCTAGTAGAAATATTTCAAGCTTGTGCTGCTTGATCTAAATTCTGCAGTACTCTTGCAGAGTTCATATCAGATCAAAATGAGGGTTAGGACACACAGGGACAACTGTAATGAATTCCCTGGAGTTTCCAAGGCTCTCCTGACGCCACCAGGACTGTGCTGTCACTGGCCACATGCCCAGAGTAGCTGGCCACGGGAGCAGGGTTTAATTGCACACTGTGGAGCTCATATGCCTTGCACTTAGAAACTGCTTCATGTGCTGGAGAGGGCTACAGACCGGAGCATTCAGCTTAATTAACGTTTTTAATTATAATTTACACTTAATTACAACTCACAGTTTGTGACCAAAATGACACCCATTACTAGATTAGAATTTTCTGGTGGTGGTGGTTATAAAGCAAAGTCACAGTTCTGGAGAATGCTGGCTGAGCTTTCTCTGTTCAGGCCTCTTCTCATTGCCCTGTGAGAGGTTTTCATCTTGCCTTTGAAATGGAGAGGTCAGAATTTTGGTTTTTAAAAGAAAGTTGAAATTTAGCTGTGTTCCCATGGTTCGGCAAATGGGGCATTCAGACAAAACAAATCAGCTACAAACCCTTTGGTCTGTTCACTGGCTGAATGAGGCATTTACATGAGTTCTTTCAGTAATTCTTCTTCAGCATTTAAAGATTATATAGATTCCCTTCTTCTGGGATGAAAGAGAGATAACAGCAGTGTGCTCCATTTACCAGACTGCTCATTTCATCTCCTGCTGGGGCGATCATATCCCTGTGACCACAGACATGCAGTCAGTCATCTGTGAGATGTTCAGATCTTGTTAGGGCTGGTACATTTTACTTCAATATTGGCCTTTCCTTTGATCTAGAGCCTGCTTCCTCTACAGAATCACATCTCAGAATAGTATCTGCTATGAAAACAAATTCCAACAAGAATGGAAACCTCTTTGAAAGTTACTTTAGTAAATTTGTGTCACTTGACACAAAGAACTGCCTCTGTTTTAGAGGAATACAGATACAAAATATTCCCCTAAATGTGTGAGGTATCATCACAGTTATTTCTGAAAAAAGTTTATCTGAATCTCTTTTATATGGGTTTTCATTTCAGTTGTCTGTGGATCCTGGTTTGATCATTTCCTGAGTTGGGAAGAACATGAAAATGAAAAAAACATCCTCTTTTTGTTCTATGAAGACATGAAGAAGGTAAATATGCTCTCTGTTCTTGGTGCAGAAGATATTACTTGTAAATGAGCGTCATTAAAACATCAAAGAGGAAGTTATAATGGAACAGAAGAAAGAAGGAAAATGTGAATATGTATCTTTGGGCATAATTTTCATTTGTATGGAATTTTGTATTAATTAAATAATTCTGACTACATAAGTTATATAAATATCAAATCTTGTGAGAGCTGCATTTCTAAGATGCAGGAATGGGACTCATGTTAGACAATTTTCCTCAGGCAGAATTTTAAGTTCTTGTTATTTTGACTTATGGAAAGACCAACCAAGGATATCAGTTGAGGGCCACACTTTAATTTGCTATGTCTGACATTTCAAGTGAAAATTTCAAACATCGATGTAAGACAACAGAACTAATCACATTTGGGACTTGTGTTCCCAATAAAAAAGAAAATTAGAGGCTGGAGGGATAGGGAAAAATTTTGCTATTCTTAAAAATGAAAAAGTAAAATACCAACATACTTTAGCTTCAGAGAATGAATTTTCAGGTGAATAGAAAACACTTTCTAGTGTCTCCATGAAAATAGGTTCCTTCATTTTTGGGGAAAAAAAATTTAAACTGCTAGGAATGTAAACAAACCATTTTGGATGCTGGGTCACTTGCTAGATCTCTAGATACAGCACATCCAATGAAATAAGCTACTTGGAGCTGGGCTTTTAGTATTCCTCTATTTCCAGGGAAATAATTCTGAGAGATGGGAGAACATTTTACCTGAACTGGGAGGCAAAACTGACAATGTCACTGTGTGTGAAATGACATACTCTGTATTAATTAATTTCTGTGAGTGTGGCTAAGAGGGGAATCAGGTTTCCTGTACCTGTCATCTGCACAATCCAATGACATATTCAGCTTTGCTTAAAAGCAAATACATATGTGACAGACTCATTATGTAATAAAAGGGATCATTTTCAAATCAGCTAAAATCTGACAATCAGCCCAGAAACATAACAGCTGTATTTTTCTTATACCTCAGGATCTCCCTAAGGTTGTAAAGAAAATTACTTTGTTCCTGGGTTTAAATGTCAGTGACAATGATATCCAAGACATCTGCAAGAAGTCCTCATTCTCAGAGATGAAGAATGACACAGAGAAGGAGAACAGTGACCCCAGTCACACCGTGTGTGCTCTGACATCCAACAGGAAGCTGATTTTCCGGAAAGGTAAATTCCTGTGTGCCTAACACAGCAGAAGGAGTGGGAATGCAGACAAAGACTGCAGTGCAGGTCTTTCCTGGAGTCTTTGGGTCAGCCCTGGGAAGTGATGACAGGATTCTTCCATCTGAAGCCCTCTTAAAAATCACTTCCTAACATCTCTGGCTGCAAATTCAGACTTGTACTAGAAAAGCACACAGGAGTCTGAACTACAGCCTGACTAATATTGCTCCGTAGGAGCTGTTGAGCCAAAAGAAAAGGTTCACCCAGCATTACTTTTTATCTGCCCTTTTTTTTTATCTAAAAGTTGACCACCTCAGTGTTTTACAGCATGTCTTCCTGATATCACCTGCCAAGGTCACTTAGTTGACTAGAATGAGAAAGAGCCAGACACATTCATTCTGAATGAGACTGCTCTTATCTCCCCTTATCTTACTGAAATATTCCCCAAGAAGGAATATGCTGACAACAACAACAACAACCAAAGAATGGTCATAGGTAACTTCCAGACCTTGGGAATTTTCCACAGTTCTTAGCTCAGATGTGATTTTAAAATACCCTCAGGAGCTGTTTTCTTGCCCCTGGCATTTCAGAAGCTTCCACAGGTTTGGATTACAAGGAAATCAAACCCATAATTTTTACATGGATTTTGATTAATTTGATTTAGTAAATTTTTGAACAATTGACAGTATAAAGGTCCTGTCCCATTCAAATGTATGAATTTATGATTTTTTAAAACTATTTACAAGACCATGTAGTAGATAGACTCTTTACAGGGAATTGGGGTGACAGGACAAGAGACAATTGTTTCACTCTGACAGAGAGGAGGTTTAGATGGGATATGAGGAAGAAATTGTTCCCTGTGAGGGTGGGGAGGCCCTGGCACAGGGTGCCCAGAGCAGCTGTGGCTGCCCCATCCCTGGCAGTGTCCAAGGCCAGGCTGGATGGCCTGTGAGCAACCTGGGCTAGTGGGAGGTGTCCCTGCTCTGGCAGGGGGGTTGGAACTGGATGGTATTTAAGGTCCTTTCCAACCCAAACCAGTCTGTGATTCTGTAATTTCCTCTATTGACTGTGAAAAAACCCAGGCAGAGACCTTTAACTACATTCAACTAAGGCATGGCAAGGTCTAATTCCACGTTGAAAGCTGCTGTTCTTCCTCCACCACTTGTGTTGCTGGCACTAATCAGCTCTGAGGATGAGGGTTCAGTAGCCTTTATGGATGACGATCCAGCTCCTTCCACCAGAGTCTTACCAGAACAATTCTGACCCTGACCCACCACGGTGACTGTGGTTAAGAATGTATTAATACCACTGCCAACTGCAACATTAACAAAAGCAAGCTGTTTTGAAATAATTTTCTGCTCCTTGTATTGCTCACTTCGCTGTTCTTTCTGTTCTGCTTTCCTAGGTGCTGTTGGTGATTGGAAGAACTACTTCACTCCAAAGCAGAATATTAGGTTTCAGGAGATGTTTAATGAGAAAATGAAACTCAGCAAGATGGCAGACAGTTTCGTCTATGAGTTCTGAGTCCATGTGAAGAACAATATCCAGTTATCAACAAACATGCACAGACCAGCTGGTGGGAAGTTCTGAATGGGCACTCCCATCATTATAATGCTTCCAATAGGGAGGATTGTAAACATGGGTTTTGAGAACAGGAAGGCTCTGACACAGTGCCAGAGCTGGACTCAGTTCTCAGAGGGCAGGTGTACACAGTTTCAGAGAGTCAGGTGTCAGCTGGACAAGCAAACCTACTCCACCATTTATTTATTTTCTTTGCTTCGAGGGGATATGAACAGACTTTTTAAACCTGAATTAGGAATTTTTACCCAAGATAATATGAAGAGAAAACCAAGAAACAAACTTGTAAGAAACTGAATATACAAGAGCTCTAAAAACATATAAGAAAATGACCAAAAATTTGATGACTCCAGACTTGCTCTTTCTGTGATGCACCATGATTTGGAAGGGCCTATCTTATTGGACATTGTTATTGATAATTAAGTTGCAAACTGCAACAGTTGAAGATCTGAAGTCTGTTTACAAAAATGTTTCTTTTTTTTTTTAACACTATGTAGTTCTTTGTTATAACTTTTTTCTGGTCAAAGAGTCTTTGTGTTTTTAATGCAACTGATACAAATCCAAATAAATTTCAGCACCACATGTTGAGCAACTGTAAATGTGTTTCCTTTCAATTTGCTTTTCTTCCTGCAAAATACCTGTTTCCAGTGTTTTGATGAAAACAATTTTACTTCCCACACCTTGAGCAACAGAACCAAACCACAACTCAGAGACAGTTTAATCCAAGCAGCACTTATTTATTTACTCTGCCCCGACAAAACAGATTTTCCAACAATCAGCTGTGTGTGTCCACATCCCAGGGACTGTTCTACCCAACCACAGAGTTCCAAGGCACACAGTTCCTGTGTGTGAGGGAAGCTCCTTCTCTGGGTATGTTGTTTCTGAGGTACAGCCTTGTTTCCTCAACACTAATCTCCCTCCAGCCACACACCTCACACTTGCCAGGCAGCCCTTTTATTTCATACCTGCTTTGTGCAAGCTGGCATCAGCACCTACTGATTTTGTACCTGCACAAAGACACAGAAGTGATGGTGCTGAGGAGAGCGGGAGAAAAGCCTGTGTGCAGTCCTTTGCCATTTACCAATTTAACACAACCTGAGGGAGATGATCCCTCCTCTATGTAAATTACCATTTGATGGGTTACTTTGCTCTTCTGACATTAAAATCACTCACTCTCCCCCCAAAATACCACTGTTCCCCTCCTTTCAGGTGTCATTCTTCCACTCTTAATAAGTGGCAAGAGATCAGCTTATGAAAATAATTGAACATTTTACTTGGAGATTTCTTTTTTCTGGCCCTTTGAGTATGGGAAAAAAGCCAAAGGGTCCTTGGGGAAATGAAGTTTGCAAGCAAGTTTAGCTGCACTAAGACTGCTGTAAGCAGCATTTGCACCACACGTTGTATGCACACACGAAAAGGATTGTTTACATCAACATCACACTCCCAACATGGAACTGTGTGTGAAGGGACAGGATGAGGACTTGCCTTGTGCATCAAGGGAAGCTTGGTAAACTACAGAAACCTGCCTATCAGCCAGGGAGGTAACTCTGTGCTGCTCAAAGCACTGTTGGTCACCTAGCTGCTTCAGGGGGCTGAGGAATTCATCACTTTACAGCATGGCCTACTGGCTGAACTAAGGATTTACCTGGATTACAAAAAAAAAATAAAAAAAGTTCAGCGAGACTTAATCAGCAGGTGAATGAAATAGAGCTAGGCCAAGCTCTGACCCCAGTGACAGCCTGGCTGGAGCACCAGGCTCAGGTTCCCTTGCTCCTCCACAGAGGCACTGCAAGGCACGGGCCCAGTTTGCTCCCCACATTGCCACACACTGCCTGCAACCTTACCCTGAAATCCCCTGAAACCTCTTGGCTTCCATAATAGATTAAATGTGTGCTTCCTTTGAACAAAGTGCTCTAAGTGTTGCTATACTGATGTGGCGAATCAGGCCCAGGGCCTGTTTGAGAGTTATCAGAACTACTGCCCATAAAATCTGGTCATACTCCAGGTGGAGATAAATGCAGCTGCAGATCCTTTAACAGGCGGCATTCAGAGAATGGAATTGATCCAAAGGTAGATCATGATAAATATATTCAGGAAAACTTAAAGTTCATTAAGTGAGATGAATGGGAGTGTTTTATATTTGTCGAAATCGGGTAAAGGGCCATGAGGGGAATGAGGAGAGGCCAAGGCCACTTGGGTCTGAGGGGAGACCTCCCTGCAGT
>VYXF01012560.1:0-52276 GCA_013397295.1 Polioptila caerulea
AGAATATTATTTATTAATAATAAATTATTAGGTATCACCTATCTTCCAGAAGTACATAGCCTCCCACAAACATAAAAAGTGATGTACTCTAATACTTTTAGAGAGTATACAAAATTTTTAATGTATCAAGAGTCCAGCATCTGTAGGAACAGGTAGATTCCCAAAAAGCTTGTGGCTGCAGAGCTCCAATACTTACTGACACCCCACAGGTTACAATGAGCCTGCATTTGACTTTGCCTCATTAAGAATAATCCTTGACTGAGATGTTTAACAGAACCCTAAAATATCTCAAATTGGAAGGCAGCCACAAGAATCATCAAGACAAACCCCTGCTCCTTGCCAAACTACCTAGAACTAATCCATATAACTAGAAGTTTCTGGATGATGCTCCTAGACATATGGTTAATTTGTATTGCCCTAATTAAACAAAGGAACTTTCAGAAATAGAAATACATTAACAGTCTCCAAATTTAGCAGTATTTTTAGAAATTACTTGTGTAAACAGTAATTCATTCATTAGACAGGAAATAAATTTCTAGACTTTTATGACTGTGAGAAGTAATTCCAATTCTTGTTTTTCTCCACTTGGATTTCTAAATCAAAATGTGCCTTCAGTAAACATGAAAGTATGTACAATGCCTAATAGTTTGAAAACAAAGTCCAGACATGAATTTAACACGGAGCCATCTACACAGAAAAACCATCCCAACTACATTGCCCACAAATGATCCAAGCACATTTACTCAGAAGTCAAGGACTCCAAACAATGCACCTGCCCTTCAGAAACAAGCAGAGGCAGATATGGTAACAACTCCTGGAGTGTTGTCTTTGCCTAATGAATGAACAAAGGCTCTTTAAAGTGTTTCATGTGACATAATCCCACAGAAATATTTCTTCTGAGCAGTTTCATGTTTCTTGAGTCAAATGGCTATTCATATGCTAGCCTGAAGCTCCAAGAAGACAAGTGCTGGTGTTTCTGTAGTTACTCAGTCTCTTAACTGGAGACTCAGCAGTCAAAACAGAGACCTTCAGCACCAAATTGCCTCTGCTAATAGCAGAGACAACGTGTCATCTCCTAATTAACACACCAACAATTGAATATTGATTAGAATTTGTCACTTTCAAAATAATTGAATACATTTTGCCTCTAACGGCCAAAACTGTTAAAGACTTTATGTAATAAAGATCTTCAGTTGAGGAATGCTCTGAAATATAAGTTTAAAATATTTCCTCCAATTGAACAATTTTGCTTATTTTTTGGTTCCCAAAGAGAAAACACTTAGCATATCCTGGGTGCATAAAATTAATGCACATCTTCTTGTTCCCACATAAAACAAAGTAGATCAAAGTGCAAAGGATTTAAGAGAATAAAAATCTAGAATTAATACTGCCAAATGTTACATCATTTACTAGAAATTGGGTCAAAATTATAAGGGTTTCACAGCAACCCTATTCAAGCTCAGTAACATGAAACAGAAGAGGCGTTTTTCCCTGGATTTTTTTTCCCTCCACCAGCTATATTTGTTAGGAGACAATCAAATCCTGAGAAAGAGCAGTACTTGAGATAAACCAGAAAAAGAATCTCTGGGAAGGTATCTGCCTGGTTAACAGTAGTAACAAGTTAAGGGTATAATCCTGCTCCTTGCCTGGGCAAAAAAAAAATGCCACTGACCTTAAAGTGTTTTCTTATTGGGAGTGACAGGAGTATAGAGATGGGAGATGAGTTTATATAGGGAGATGAGACCAAAATCCAAGTCCTAAGAGGACAAGTGAAATTAAATTGAATACTATTCAGAAATATCCCCTTTGAGTGATTTTAGTTCTTCTTTAGTTCCCTCAGTTTCACATATATGCCTCACAAAACATGAGATTGATTATAAAACAGTAGATTTAAAAATAATAAGTAATCTTTCCAAGTTCCACCCTGCTTCCACCATTTCATGTTTATAATAGAGGTTACTTTATGAGTTAAAAATTCACATGTGAGAAAACATACATCATATATATATGCATGACTTTCCAAGATTTTTTTTAAAGGATGGATATTAATTTAATTCAAATTTAGAAAAAGAGGGGTTTATTTCCTACAACAGGGATTCAAAAAACACATTTAATAAATAAACCCAAAGTCATCCTGATTCCATGACCTTGTATTTAACAAAGCAATTTTGTGATGTTTGCTTCCCAGATATTCAAGTAACTGGAAAACTAAAACTGCCTGGTCACACAAGTGACTTCTCCGTTCTCATTCATTGTCCACTCTGAAAGAAGTGCAAGAGCTTAACGAAACCATTAAACATGAGAAGCAATTTCTGTGGTTAAAAGGCAATGTAGGCATCACAAAATGAGGTGTTGCTGGTCAAGTGAATAAAGATACTTATTTTACTTTGTTTGACAGTGAAGTCCATAGGTATTCCTTTGCTATTCTACATTTCTTACAATATAGAAGTTGCTCTCTGCAACTTATGCAGCAGCTGAAGAGAAACTGTGACACATATCCACCAAACACACCTTTTTACCCTCACAGAAGGTGCCTTCTGTGCTTGGATTTTTAGGGAGAATATTCTGGAAGGAAAAGTCAATTTTTCATTAAAACTCACTGAACCTTATCTTAAATTGGTGCCAAAAATGGTTCTTGCGTTGCAACCTTTTGTGTCCGGATTCAACATGTAGGGAATTCTTACAGTAAATTCCACACCTCCTGCAAAGCATGGTTTAAAAGGGAAGCTCCAATACAACATTAACAATGGCCATGCCACGATAAGAGAGAAGAGAATACAATAATTGTTATAGTTTGCTAAGCTCCACCTGGAGGACCTGGTGGCTAAATAGATTACTTGCTGACTTTTCACCTCTGGGATTCCAGCCCTGACTGGAGTGACTGAAAATCATTCTGATCAGTCAAGTGAAAAAAGACCAAAGTGAAATTAGACTGGTGGTTTCAGATCAGTTCCCTCAGTGATGTACTTCCAAATCACAAAACCACAGCACGTTGAATGCTGCTAGCAGGGGAGAAACTGAGAGGCTTTGAGGCTTAATGAGCATGAATCCAGCTGCCTATCCAGCTCACAAACACCTCAACATAGACTATAACCACCCCATACAAACAGGCACAAAGTAGAATAAATGACTGCGGATTACCATACAAATTAAGCAGGAGGAATCCCTTGTGAACGTGTATTGAAATACCTTCACTGCAATCACAATAATAAAATTGTTAATCATATTACATTAATTCTGACAGCCAGATGATACTTTAGTAAATGTTTAAAGCAAGTCTCTAACAGCATTTGAATATTTCTATTTTAAAAAAGAAATGCCTTTCTCTTTTCATTGCACTCATAAAAAACTGAACAGTCCTAGCATATCCCATGACCCATGTGTACAAGGACTGTTTCAATTTAAAAATGGGAAAACTGGGGAACAAAGAGGTTGGAGTGTTTTATCCATAGATTTTTAAGGCCAAAAAAGGACAATATGATCATCTGATCTTAGACCTTTCACCATCTCTGTATAAAGCTGGACAGTGAGAATGAATCAAGAAAACTGTTGTTGCCATGCAGGAATTCAAGATTTCAAACCCCAAGCTCAATTTCCTATTAATTTATGGAACTAGGCATAGAAAATGTGCCTCGAAGCCTGTGTTTCACTGCAGAAAAAAGAATCTTGCCCTGTGCTTCTGCCTTTAGCTGTAGCTCAGCCAGCAAAGATAGAAGAAAATCCCACTTCCTACAGTGACACAACTTAAAAGGGAAAGAGAGCTGATATACATTAGATGTGTGTGGGAAATACTCCATTAAATGACTGCTTGGAACCAGTCAGAAGAAAGACCTCTGTCATAGTTTGAATAATTCAGGGCTAGGCTTTTTTCCTTCGGTAATTTGGTTTTTTCCTTGTCTAAAATCATGTAAGATTGCTTCTTTATGGCAGAACCTGCAGAAAATACTCATTTGCTACGTGGACACAAGTGACAGTATACGTATAAAAGAAACTGTGATTTTTTTTTACACTGGAGCTGAGATGTCTCAAAAAGAAGCCTCATCAAGAATGTTGCCAGCAAAAATGAACATTTTTATTCATGAGATTATTATTTGGGTGCATCTAGTCCATTGTCATGATTTTCACTAAATGAAAAATCAATTGAGGTAAAAACAGAGCCTGTGAATTTCTCTAGGGGAACAGGCACCGTTTCTAACTCAAAAGTGATGTTGGTTTTGCACTGCAGAGTATTCTCACATCAGAGCAACAAACACAAGTTCTTATAAAGCAGTCAGAGCAGCCCAGCTTCAGTTTACAGAAGTCTGACATTATTCTTCTCCCCAAACAACTATCTTCCATGCTCTGTTTGATGAGATTAGGGAATATTAACAAATATTCAACATTTGACTGCTGTGAAAATGTGTGAGAAAAAATTAGAAGTCGATTGAAACATCCTGTGCATGCAGAGGATTTACAAATATGGTTCACTGCAGAAGGCTTGATTAGCTATATATGATTGCAATCACTAATTCTCTTTTTTAGGGTCATACTTCTGCCCAGGAAATTTCACCTACAAAGAAAATGGGCTGTGTGTGCTCCACAACTCTTTCACTAACCTAATACTGAAAAGCCTTCTTAAACTGTGTTTTTATAGCTCATACAAGGAGTTTCCTGTTCGGAAAGATCTTTTATTTAATATTTATTGCTTTATAGGATTTTTATTAATTTTTTAAATGGTTTACAGTATAAAAGTGCTTGTAGAACTTTTGCTAAACTTGTGTTTAATGAAAATATATGCCAAAAGACCTTCTAGAAATCTGAAAACAATTCAAACTCCTGTCAGCTATTTAGTTATTAGCACAAAAATACATGGCTCCAAATTAATTTATTTCAAGTATCACAGGTACCTTATGCTGCAAGATCTCTCCATCTCTCCTCTTCAGCTCCCTGTCTTTAACTCTGTGGAAAAGAGACTGTATCCATATACTGGACTTTATTTTTTTGGCTCAGCCTCTGACAAGTGGGACCTAGATTACTTACTGTAGTCTATTGAAAACCATGTGGCATTATTTTTCTCTGGCAAGTCATATGCATTATAATAAAAACTTTCTCAGTGAGAACCTTGGTAAAAACTGATCTGAAATTAATTGGTCTCCATGCAGACACCAATATAAGACAAAGGAGCTGATACACTTTATCATAAAGGAGAGATCAGAATTGCTAATGGAATTTACTGCTATGCAAAAATAAGGGGTTAGATGCAAGTTAATTGCATCTGATGTTTCATCTATTTCATTATAGAAACTCATGTACTCTGCCTTAGAAGAACACCACTAAAGAAGATGATGTTATCTTTCTTTTGATGCATCACCAGAAATTGAAAATTGCTTTTTAAAGAGTCTGTTGGGGAAGCAACATTTTCCACAATTTTTTCATCCTTTATTTCCCCAAAATGGATTTTTTTATTGATTTTGGAGATAGCATACATTTTAGCTCACAGGAGCCTAGCCCACTGAAACATTGCTCATCTATCTCTTTTGCTCTCTGCTATTTAGATTTTGGATTATACAGTCATTCATCTCCCATTGTGAAAGCCTGCATCATTTTCAATCTGTGCACCTATTAATAATATTTATCTATAGTTTCACATCAACTCTTTTTCTTACCAGTCAATCCTAATTAAAAATAAAAAACTAAAATCTATTTATGATTGTTTTAAATAAGCCTTTAACGTTTTGTTTCATGTAAAGAGAAGAGTATTGGTTTGATTCCTATTTTCCCATTTTACATGTGCAGCAGTATCTAAAATAGTGCTGTCCAACGAGATACAGCTAATAGGAAAAAAAAATTCTTAAACTTTTTGTCTCAATACATTTCCTCTTAAGAGCGGCTATCCTTAAGTCCATTTTCTTTTATGAGCTAGTCATGAGACAGGTACATTTTTCTTATTTAAAGGCACCGTTGTATTAAGAATTTGTGTCTATTTGTACAGAAAATGTAGATCTTGGAGCATGAACAACCTGACCTGAGAGCTACTCCCTGTGAATCAGAGGGAAGGATTTACCTTAGAATGGACTAACGCTAATGCAGGGTATTTCTAATATGCCAAGTCCAAGTTGCACATTCTTCTCTCTGCCTGGATATGAGATTGCAAGCTGATACCACACCTAGATTTGCATTTCTAGAAGGTGGACACTGCATTCAGTCATACTTCCGATTCTCTTCATCTTCTGTGGAAAAGTCATTGAGAGAAGAGAAGGCAACAGCATCCTTGGCACCCTAGGTGTGTCTGGACAAGTAACAAATCCAGCATCTTCGAATCAGGACTACTCAGCAAAAAAGGCCCTGGAGCAAGAGTCTGTACTAAAAGTGAATCCCAGTTGTGATGTCATACAAGTATCCAAATCGTGTGTAACAAGATTTAGCAGAGAGAAAAGTACTTCAAATTAGTTAATCAAAAGAATAGGATGGTTTGCTTGATTTTCACGTATTTTGCAATCTCAAATTCGAATACATGGTAGTGATATATTTACATTGGTCTAAGTATGAACATCTAAATTTATACAAACATTATGTTTAAGGATAGAGTTTTTCATTCATTCTTCAATACCTGGAGCTATGGTTAGATGGGAAATCAACATATCCAACATAAAGTACAGGAATCAAAAGCAGGAGGCAGGGCAGGAGTGCTCAAGGCATCATTATGAACAACATGCCTTCCCAACAACCAGCCTCAGCCAGAGAGTCCTTAGCAAGCAGGGAGAGAGGTGGAATGCCTAAATTCTTGTCTTTGTGAAAACACAATAACATCTTTCCTAAGGGAGCCCTTTAGTTTATTTATCAATTCTTAGCTTTTGCTATATTGATCCTAGCTTTTGTCCAGTTTCTTTGCACAGTGGGAGCTGTACACAAGCAGTGAGTGGAAGCTCCCACTCCCTGAATTTCCCACTACTGTGATGAGTTCTTCAAGTGGAGGCATAAAAGTTAGCCCTCATTATGCAGCAGTGTCACTCCCACTGGGTTTGTGAGAGGTGTAATTCTCCTCTCTCACAAAAAAACCCCAATAAAACACATTTCATATGCCAGAAGAGACCATCTCCCTACCAGCTATCTTTACTAGAAGGGCCCTTGAACACCCTTGAGTTCATTTATGCAGCTGATATTGGCAAGGCTTGTTTTTTCCTCTTACTGGTGATTGTTGCTATTTTAGGGGAAATGCAGTTCGAAACAAAAGCACCTGTAATCACCGACACTTCATAAAGTGTCCTCAGGCACAAAAGCAGCCAAACAATGGATGCCTCCTCATACATTTGCATATATTTAGTTTCTTTATTCAGAGGAAGCTACTAGACATACAGAATGGTTGAGAATGCTGAAATATAAAGACAATTGCATGATATACTTAAATTAGCCTTTCCCCCCACCCCAGCAATACTGCTTGGAATGGTATTTTAATATAGTTCAAAAAAGAACTGAGAATATAGCAGCACATCCTACAAATAACAGCTCAGGTTGGTAGATGTCCAGGCATGGTTCCTGATGAAGTAATACTTCCACCAATGGTAGCATTGTATGTATGACCACAGATGCCAGGTGATACCCTGAAAACCTAAGTTTCTCTCAGTAAAATAAAAATTTACTGAGATATTTTAAAATGTTTCTTTTAAAATTACAGCAGGGTTTGGAGTTTTTTTGTTTTCCTGAGAAACAATACATTCGTACTCTCTTAGTGACCTTCTGCCTCTGGAATTTAGTCCAGTTAGCATCATATCACTGTACAGGGAAGGAAATCATAACTGGTCACAAGTTTTGTAAATACAAGTCTTCCTAAATTCTCCTCTTCCCCAAATAATACCTCAAACACCTGCAAAAGGTGAAATAAGACTATAAAATAAGACTATAAAATTAATTGTAGAGTTGAATACTATCTTATTAATAAAAGCTGGAAACATTCTTTATTCAGCAAAATTTAGCTAACCTAATATTAATATTTAATACCAAGATGAACTTTTGAAATCACAATCACCAGAATTACAGTAAAATTAAATAAAACAGTGAAGGGAAAAATAGAGCATTAAATAGTCTTATATAACAAACAAGCTTCCATAAAAGAAGACTCTAATTGCAAATATGTAGAATATTAATCAACTTCTAAAAAAATAAACCAGAAAATTGTTGCAAGCTTATAGCTCTCATACAGCCAATAAAAGCATTATCATTTTGTAATTGTAATTAGTTCTCCCAAATCAAATATATTCAGGAACAGTTACATTCATTTTGTCCTCCTGCTACTACCACCCTTTATCTGAAACGATTATTTCACTTTTTCCTCTGGTGCCTGCTCCCAAAGCAGTAACCACACTGCTCAGCATTAACTGTACTGCATTTAACAAGACAAGCTCTCTCTGTACCCTGCACATGGTAGGCTTTCCACTTTTTCATTACCCTAGCTCCACCTGTCCCAGTTCAAATTCCTTTTCCATGAGCATGGCTAAACAAAACTGTCAGGTGACAATCTTGCACATGATGAATGCTCCCCTATCTCTACCCAAATGCAGTTTCTGAGTGTCTAATAGCACAGCCTTTTTTATGGACTCAGCATATAGATCCCTCTGACACATGAGATTCTAGTAGGTTTGAGTTTTTTCTTACTTATTTGTCATTGAAGGGGTCAACTCAGTGCAGAACTGGTATCCTATAAGGCTAAAAAAGTCCAACTCCCAGAACTTCTCTATCCCTAAAGCTGTGTACACAGCACACAGCATTAGAGAGTAAGGCTGGGCACACCTTGTACCTCCTTTGTCCAAGGACACACGCTGACAACAGTGACAGCAAGTACTATCATTTTTACTTTTAGTAATAATACTGCTAGTGTGTGGGGTTTTTTCAGTTCAACACACAGAAAAGAAAAAAAAAAAAGCCATGTTGTAGCCCACCACTGTAGCACTTTCATGCTACAAATTGGAGTTTATCTGCTATGTGCAGCACAAGGATGCAGTATGAAGGCATACAGAACTGCTTGAAAGCACAAAGCCTGGGAGAGTTAACTGCTACCAGCACTGTCCAAACTGGCAGCCAGGAATGGTATTTGGAGCTCTCTGTTTCCTAAGCCATACCTGACTATTGTCTTGAAGAGGGCATCAATATTCATTAAGAAGCATGCTGTAAACTAGAGAACTAGAGATCATGCTAAAAATCAAGCAGTACAATCTACACCAGTATTTAGCAGTCTACAAGTAATCCAAAGGAATGATCCTGCACTTCCTAAAACTGAGTTTCATTACATTTCTATTATTATAAGCTTCAAGTTCATCTGATTTTTCCCATTCTTCTATCTCAATCCTCTTCCTCTGTTGACAGCCCCTCCTAAATTGTGTCAACTGCAAAAACAGAGCACTAAAATTTATTAGAATTTAATGAAAAATAATAATTACTCCGCTAACTTCTCATAATTTAGGAAATCCCACTTCTTTTTCATCCTCAAACCAATATTTTGTTTTCAATACAACCCACTATCACATCTTGTTAGCTAGCTCTTATGCTTCCTAGCATTCCATATACTAAGCTTTATCTTCCTTGGTTTAGTAAGTAGTTTTTGTCATTCCTCTCTACAAATAACCTGTCACACTTCAATATTATCCCCATCGTTACAGATCCCTTCAAAACTATTAATTCCAAACTGACAAACCTATTTGCAAATGTCCTCTGAAATCTGGGGTATAAACTGTGTAGCTCTCCAGAACTGAACACACTAAGCTCTGGAAATTCAGATGCAGTAATTTCCATTCTCATACAGCCAATAACTCCTCGTGCTTTTGATCAGGGCAGCCTCATAGAGTAGAAAATCCAATTCTTCATTACTCCTTTACTCACACAGTTGAAAAACTTAATGCTAAAGTTTTATAAGGATTTAGAAGTAGTGAAAAGTGTAAATCAGTCTTTTACAGTGCTTCAACTTTTATTACACTTTCATGGCAGTCTCTTTTGTGTTGTCTTAATACTCTTCAATTAGTTATTTAAACACATGCTTTGGTCCAGAACCTTAAAACAATGGTAATGTAGGCTGACAGCAATAGACACGTGAAAATTTTTGAGCTTTTCCAATTCTGACCCTAGTGATGAGCTTCTGATGAATCCAAATTGTACTGTTAAGTCAATCACTTGGTTGATTTTAGATTATTTTTTTCTAAAACAAACATTCTACTGCAGAACTAAATTCTCAGCCAGTCTCCCTAGCTGCTTCCAAGAGCTCCTGAATTTGACATATCTCTAAGAAAAGTAATTGAAGAAATGGAAGGTGAAATACAGCCTCTATCAGGGGAGAGAGCAGATAAGGTCATACACTGGTAAGGGATTTTACCCTTTTGAATTTGTAAGCTTGCCAAAGGACCATTGGCTGAAATGAAGTGGTGAGCTCCTGATTAATTTCAGGATGTACTCCACTTTCTGGCAGTTCAGGCAGATTATTTATTTTTTTTTAATTATTTGCTCTCTGGAAAAAAGCAAACATATTAGACGCCTTTTCCCTGCGAAAGGAATAGGTTCAACTGCAGCACATCTCCAAGAATCACTCTTTTCCTCCATCAAATAAAGACACAGTATAATAAAAAGCATATCCCAATAAGTATTCCATAAAAATAACCAAATCTCTGAGTTTATTCTTCACTCAACAACTGAAAGAAAATAATAGGAGCTAGAGACTTTTTATGATAAAAAAGCTTTATTTCTGTGTAGCCTAAGAGGCAGTTAGTTTATTTATTATTTATCCACTCTTCCATTAATTCTAAAATTCCCTTTGACCGCAATAATTACATCTGCAAGACTAAAAAAAACAAACAAAAAACCCCAAATTTTTAAAGTTGTTTTTGATCCTTTTCCTTTGCCAGAACTTCTTGACCAGTCTTTCTCTGTCTCTCTGGAATTAAATGAAACCCATACGCTGAAAACGTATGACATGAAGATTCCAAACTCCTGACCTACCACTACTGAGTAGAAGCACAGAAGAATTGGTTTTGGAGCCAAACCTACCAAGTATTTAGATGGATGTTCCTTTCTCTCTCCCAAAGACAGCTAATTGTAGAATTCTTGTGAAGAAATAGAAAAAAAAAATACTCCCACATTTACATTGAGAGAGGTAAAAACAGTCTATTTATGGTCTGTCTGAAAACATCCATGTACACAGAAACATGCCCTGAACCTTGCCAGGTATAGTTTCTGACATCAGATGCAAAGCAGTATGTGTGAGCATGCAGTTTGCTCTGGATGAATGCTTTAATAGAAAAAAAAAACAGCAAATCCTTCAATATGCTTCATCTCAGCAATGCAGTCCAGTAGCACAATGATTTCTGAGTAACAGCACTACATTATCTCTGAAAAATAACTAATCATTTTATACCAGAAAGCTCTGGCCAGCCTAAAATCCCTCATTCTGAGGATGAATTCAATCATAAACTCCTAAAGGGAAGTCATACAAGAGAGAGATTCAGGGGGGTAAAAAAATTTCTTTCTTATTTCAGAAAAACAGCTATTTAAGCCTTCTCTGTATATCTAAAATTAAATTCCATTAAAGAAAAGACATTATTCTATAGAATATGAGAAGTGAACTCCTATCAGTTGTATAAAGACTCATTTTTTTAAAGTGCCTTTTCCTAAACAGTGAAAACTCACTCCACTTTTACTAGAACTGCTGGTAATGCTGGTGAAAATCTCAGAAGTTTCACCCTCTCCATCTGTTTTCAAAGAATGTTAACAACTCCCCTACTATGGGAACTCCAACTACCAAAATGTTTTTAAAAAGCAAACTGGTTTTGTAGCAGGTTTTTTACTATTTTTCCCAAAAGATATGACTGGAGAAAATTCTGGAGAAGATAGAGAGCTTTTTCATATAGGCTGCCTGTTAATGACTTATTCATATAAGGAACTGGTCATTACCACCTATAATTCTTCTTCTCTGGGTCTCTGCATCTTAGCTACACTTCCCAAGCTACTGAGGCTGGATTCAGGTTCACTTCCCCAGTAGGAGACCAAAACATCTCATTTTCTTTCAGTGGGTTTTATCACAAATTATTTTTGCCTGAATGCCCTTTTGTAAAATCTCACTAAAGCTTTTCACAGGCAAAATTATTTTACCATTTAGAGTTTCTCTTCTTTTAATTAATAATCTAGGATATAATTGCAATATGACATTTCAGAGAGTGCAATTATATTTTAATAAACCATATGGGGCATTTAAAGGCAAAGTGCCCAAGGTTTTCAAGTACTCTGCATTATTTGCATACTCTTTGACATGCTTTGTGGTTTAGTCTGATGTGGCTTTTTTAATTAGAAATAAACAGAAGTTAATCATTCAGGAGGCAAAAGGAACGGCACAGTCAGAAAAAAAACCCCAATCTATTTTGCAGTTAAACATTTCTTCTATACAATAACTTAGACATAGTTTATCCTTTTTTTTCCCAAATGGACTAAAGAAATAGACTGACACTGACAAGGGGGGAAAAAGACCCCAATAAATAATACAGAAACTTTAAGAGAGAAAAATGTTGTTAATGTTTCTTCAGTAGTCTACATATCACCCCTGTCCAGATTAGGTTTTCTGAGCAGTACCTTGTGGAGTTCTTCTACAGAGAACAATAAACACAGTTAGTTAACCAGATGATTCAGAAAGGAAGAATTTGATAAGGATATCACTCAAGTTGTAAATGGACTCTGCATGACTCATTTGTCACTTAAGAAAATCTATGGTATCACTCCATTACTCATTCTCTAATATTTTGGGACTATCTCCAGTGGGGATAATTACTTGGGAAAAAAAGTACAATCAAATCATCTAGGAACAAGGTCAGATGTCCATACAATTGAAAGACTTTATAAAATAAAGCAAGTGTTCAGCTACTGTCTTGCAAGAAAGCTCAGAGAAGATAAGGAAGCTGTGAGCATGGGAAGATGTTGACAGACTTCATAGTACTGAGCAAAAACCAAATAAAATAGTCATAATACTGAATAAATACTGGTTTAAAGTAGGTAATTTAGCCTCCACTTCCAAACCATTTTCCAAAGTAAGTCAAAACCAGATTTGTCAAGATCTTTGAGTGCTCTCTGCTACAGACAGGCATCTCAGGACCTTGTCAAAATTACTAACTTTGACAATAATTTTCCCTGAAAATATGATCTTTTCTGACTTCAGACCACTTCTTAAGACCCCTATTTTTACAATAAATATTTATTGTGATGAAGCATGCTCTGAATTATGGGAAAATGAAGAAACTGGACTAACTAAGGAAAAATCACTAGGTATTTTTTCAAAGACAGGAAAAAAAAGTTCTTTTTATTCTTAAAGTAATGAGAGAATAGCAAATGATGTATCAGCTATTTTTTGCAGTTCTCCAATTCTCCTTGTAAAATCTTAACTTAAAATTATCCACTATTATCCCAATAAGGTGCAAAGTATTCTAATTAAATACATGTAAATAAGCAAGCTAAGGTAGATTTGAAAAGCACGCAGTGTGTCTTCCTTCTTGCTGTATGTATATTCCAGATACCTTGATTATTATTTGACTACTTCAGTCTATTTCTTTTTTGGGATATTTTATATTGTGTCATTTAAGTGTTTGCTAGAACAAGCCCCTCAAGGAATACCGATTGTCCACTAAGACACTCAACATTCTCACCACTAATTTATAGATATTGAAACAGAGAACTACAAAGTATGTTATGTTATTACACAGGTTATTCAACCTTAAGAATCTTCACAGTAATATCTCAGCCTGGAAAGAGCTTTATTTCTCTTTTTTTTCCTCTCTTCAATTTTTTACTCTAATCTAATAAAGAACTTTTCATATGCAATGACTTTAAATCCACAGCTGCTAGGAGGACCATAGAAAAGCCTGTGACCACCAGGTGCTTACTTTATGCTTGTACTGGGAGATTTTTTTTTTTTTTTGCTAATTTCCAGTTAAACTTGTAATGAAGTATTTTGGTTCAGAAGGTGGTCAAAAGTAGTTGGCACTTCTATAATGAGCAAACACACACACACTCTCCCCTTCAGTTATAGTAAATGGAAACTAGTTGCTCTATGTGCTCATGCCCCCAGCACCTGTGGGAGCTGCTAGCAAGGCAGATGGCCAAGAGGAGGATGAAAAGAAGACGGATGAAGGAAAGAAGGAACCAGACAGACAATCCAAGATGGTATTCGTCTAATTCTTCACAATTCCACTTTCCTGTTCCTTCCCTTCTGTCTGTCTCTCTCTGTTCCAGACTGAAAATCAGTTGCCATTTTTCAAGACATTTTACAATTTCACAAGCCAACTAAATGAAAACACTAATTCTGCTTTTATGGAGCTCAAAACGGTGAGCAAAATAAGAGTTCATTGATAGTAGTGAAAATGCTAAACAAAACACGTTTATCCATGAAAAAAAAGGGCTTACTGGTTATATAACTCTCCCATCATATAGGCAAAATTTTTTTTCCACAACAGTCCAAAAGCATTTGGAATTTATCTTCCTCAGTTCCTGACCACCCCTGCATTTTATCTGTTTCTCAATCCCCTTACCCCATTACTGAAACCTGTTCTAATACTCATGTAGACCATTACTAAAAAGCATATAATTACACTTAAATCAATAGCTGAATATCTGGATTGTGCAGTGGCAAGAGTCAGGCAATTCCACAGAAATAGCCCCAGAGGGATATCCTCTGCTGCTCTACAAGGTTTTAGATTTTACTTTCTGCATTTTGACTGATTAATACAAAATGTACTTTGGCATTTTTGCTGCTTATGATGAAAAAGGTTTGCAACATTCAGCAAGATAGACTTACATTTGCCCAATATTTCTAATACAAACACTACCTTAAATTTTCTGAATTACCACAGTAGATTTTTATTATTTCACACACACACATACTCTGTTGGTAAAAGCAGTAGCTGTTTAATGTTTTTTAATGAGAATTAAAAATCTGTTTATTTGATTTAATCAGCTCATTGAGCATTCTCTTTGTTCCTCTAATCCCTTGAATGGGGAAGTCAAGGCATGTGATAGCACACAGCCGTGACAATAATCTCAGGAGGTTATCTATCGCTGCCATTTATAATAACTAATGCATTTTAGTACTAACGAGACAGCCATCCTCATTACTGGGGAAATCTACTCCTCCCCATGCATAAGAGCAAGAGCAGCAGCTGGCTTTGGGCAAGGAACTATGGAGGTCTTTTGGGTATAGAACCCATTTGCAAATCGGAGCTGGCTCTGTAGCCCTCCATAAAGGCCCAGTCACTCCATCACCTCTTCAGCATTTAGACTAAGGAGCAAGTCACAATTATCTCTTAGGGTGCCTTCAAAACTTCCTCCTGCTATACTACATTCAAAGGCTGTCATGGACTCACCACTCTACTCTGCTGCTGAGTATGAGTGCTATAGGACTCACCAGGAAGAAGAACCTTCCATGCTCAGCCAGGGATGGCTTTCAGGCTATACCTGCACATGGCATATATAACATTAGACTCTGAATGAATGGTTGTACAAATTAAAAACCATGCCCATTTTTACTTCAAAGATTAGAACCTTCAATTATCCTACCTGAAAAAGAAACTCTTTTCAGAGCTGTTCAGCACCAGCAAAGACCACCAGAACTTTATTCAGGGCAAGCCTCTTTCAGCTGTTTCAATCTAATTTTAGTTTCTTGCACACAAAACCGAATATTTTTTTGCCACAATCAGCTAATACATCTCTGTAAAAGTTACATTAGGGTAAAAAGATACTGCAACAGCAAAGAATTTTTTTTTCTCTGGAGACAAAAAAGTAGGCTGCACCACTTATTAAGAACATCTACTATGTTTTCTTCAGTTTCCTCCTATTCCAGTTTCCAATTCATTACAATAATCTTCCCTGATACTCACCCTGTTTCTCTTTACAAATTAATCAGTATCTGAAGTTGTACTTCCTGATGTACAAGAAAAATGTGCTATATGCTTCAAAGGATTGTGCAATGCTTATTAACATTCATTTGAATGGTGTGTGCTCTCGACAAGGCAGGTAAAATAAGTCAATATGGTTATCATGAGTGTGCAGTCAATTGGTTTCCAGAGAACTACACAATTGTTTCAAGCAAGGCAATTTTTGCCTCTTTTCTTAAGTTATTAAGATAGAAAAATTTGAGCCATTATCTTTCAGACTTGAAGAGAGATGATGGCTGGATTGTCACTGAATTGCAGCTCCAAACCTTCAAAGAAATAAGGAAATCCAATGGTTGCTTGCAAATTTTATTTCCTTTTATGCATTATCATATATGGAGCATGTGTTGCCTTTACCTACACAACTGAAAACACTTCTAGGATTTCTACAGAAGCTTAAGTCTGCTGCCATTATTTAAGCATTCATATCAATGTTTATGCTCCATGGCTACAGAAACGTGTTCAATATCAAAAAAATCCCACCTCAAAAAAGCAGCACAATACACCCTCTGTGAAGTGACCAGGTTCTTTCTAATTGCAGCTTGAGGTAGCAGGACAAGTTCTGTTCAGCAATATGTAGAGAAATAATAAATTCCTTAAATGCAGCAGAGTTACCTGAGAGCCTTAGTCAGTGAGACTGAGATCAGACCAAAACCATAAACAGTAGCAAATGAGAAAGCACAGAACATGCAGTGGTGCTTACCTGTTTGTCCTAGAGGTGACATCTAAAAGAGCTATTATTACAGAACTGAAGAAATAAGTGTGAAGAAATATGATATCCAAATTCCCATTAACTTCTCCTAAAGATGACCCTCAGAGGCTGCAGAATCAGACTCCCCCTTTTTAACGTGATAAATGGATGTTTTTAAGCCTTTATTTGCTAACCACATAATCACATAGCCCAAAGCAGCAACCACAGATACCACAAATTATTTTAAAAGACAGGATAATTTCCACGCCACATTTTTTGAATGGCACATTTTAATGGCTGCTCAGTGTGATGACTTGGATATGTCCCATCTTTGAAACATGCATCATTCTGCACAGGTAATTGCACTGACTAGAAACTGCATCTCCCTACCAGAACTGATTGAGGAATTCATTCACTCCATTTGGTTGTAGGTTTGAAATCAGCTTGGATCCCTGACTCACTCCATTGACTAAAGTCAAGTCGCCCCCTGGTAAAATATTCTTGAGCAACAGAAAAATTATGGAAGCAATTAAAGATAGCATAAGTGTCAATTTAATCATAATTTAGTCTAATAAGAATGGAGTTATTTCATAGATATCTGTTGTATGCCCTCAAAAGAACTCACATGCAAGAGAAATTGTTAGGTAACAAATCCAGGTGGGTAGAAGTGACAGACACCAGATTTGCCTTGTGCAGTGAAGCTGAAGAGAGGGGGAGCTTCTTTTCCAGCTGTAATGAATTCGGTGCAAGCACATTAACAAGCCACTTACTTCTATTCTGATTTATCTTTACCATCAATTAGATAACTTTTATTTATGCCTTAGGGCTGTGCTGTGTTGGCACTTGCTGTGCACTGTTACCCCTGTGAATTTATTAGCCAAAGATGTAATTTAATCAGTGATTTCAATTTACCACCAGCAAATCACATTTACTGTCGTTATTTCCTATAATAATGATTTTCAACCATGGGGTTCTTCGTTGTGTTTCATTTTTCAATAGTGCCTTCAGTACTGTCAGTCTGGTCACATTAGACCTCAACCTGTGTCAAAGAATTTGCTGGCTTCCTGAGTTCTAACTCTCTACTACTCCACAAAATAGCACACATGTTAAAAATATACTCAAATTTTAAACTAATGCCTCAGGACAGTTGCTTTTCTACCTCAGTTATAGCTCTGTTACTTTCCCCGTACTGGTCCCAATGGTCTGAACCCAACAACAGATATCAACTAAACCCGTGGTAATCGGGTAAGGATGACAAAAGATAACAGAGCCACTGCTTTGAGCTTCCCCTCAGGCACCTTTTATCATTACTTTGCAATATTAAGATTCCCAGTGAATCACTGGCATGTGTACAGACAGGAGCTGAAGTAGCCAAGGAGCTGTTACCATAATAAATGTGCCATCTGATTTTCATGGATATTCAAGTTGATTATGCCAAAGAGCCCCCCAAGTGGCTTCCACTTTGAAGTACCTGCTGCAGGAAAGACCATGAAGCTCCCACCTACCTAGGCTGCTAACAGCCTTGCTTGGGGGGTGAACTGAAAGAGGTGAGAGGGGCCCTAAGTCACAACAAAAGAGGCCCCTAAAAGGGATCCTACAGCCTCTGCAAATATTCCTCAGATATTTTCCAGGCCTCTGTTTGCAACTTAAGGGTAATTTCTTTCCTTAGAGGCTTAATTCCTTTGTCACCTGCTTTTCTGTGGCATGGGGAAACAAGGATCATTATGATTTTCTAAGAAATAAAATAACAAAGCCAAAGGAAGACTGAAGCATTTCCTCCATATAAACATGACATTTCTAATTTTTAAAATTCAGATCAACATGAATATCTGAATGTTTTGCATATAAGCTCAAGGCATTGAATAAAAGGGTGCTGCAACAATGGTCTTCAAAAGAAAAGGAAGGAAAAGCATGATATGAATGGTGAAGGATGAATAAATAATGAATTAATTAGGACTTAAAAGGTGTACTCATTGAAACCCGGTTCTCTCATCCCAGTATTTCATTATTCTCTTTGCTTCATATTAAAATTAAAACATTGATTACAGATTATTATTTATAGATAATTTGCTATGTGTATAAACTGTAACTCAGACGTTAAACATCAAGCTGTTACAGACTGGTATTTTGTGTTTTATTGGTTGTGTTGGGTAAACATAATTTTTTACTGTAGCTTTATTTACTCAGGGTCAAAAGATTGTATGGTTAATGTATCTCAAAATATATGAGAAATAAACCTCTCAATAACAGTATTTTATACCTTCTTTAATGAGTAAAGACTGTTAATAACAGCAATGAGTGAAAATACTTTTAAGTATTAATGTCTATTTGTTCTACAATTTAGTTCTTCATGTTCACATTTATAATTAGGAAGACTTACGGAAAGCAAAGCATATCCAATTCCATTTAATTGCAATATTATTTTCCTGAGCTTCAAAAGATTTCTTAACATGGTGCAAATAAGTGACAATGAAAATACCCATTCTTCAAAGGAAAGAGATGTTTAAATTTATTTGGGGAATCTGCACATTTTCTGTAAATGAAATTTCAAATGTAAAAGTTACCACACCTACAGCGTGTCTGTAGGGTTCACAAGGCTCAGTCTTATTACTCTAAATAAGCTGTGTCAAACCCTCAGATGCACCAACCTGCCTTTTTGGCAGGTCAACAGGGACAGATTAGGCACACTGTCCTGCCTGGCACTCCTAAACTTCACCCCTCACCCAACACAACCAGTATATTAAAGGAAATAATATAGTCAGGGGTCTGTTTTACTAAATATTGTAATCAATTCAGACACAGAACAGACCCCAAAAAGGATGACTAGGCCCACATCAGCACAAACCTCATCAGAATCAGGAGCTGCAGTCAAGCAATTCCGAGCAGTTAGAAATCTAGGCCACTGTTTTTACCTGGTTTTTTTAATGGCTTTGGTTATCTGCCTGCTATCATCACCAAACTGTAGCAAATTCCAAAAATCAATTAAGGCTTCAGATTAACATTCTGTACAATAATAGAGTAAAATGAGCTTTCAGTTTCATGGAAGAGTCTTTAAGGTGAACTAAAGACAATGGGGTAGGAATGAAAAGGCTTAAAAGCCTTCAGAGGACAAACACGATCCTCTCTAAAGCTTACTTCTTAGCTCACAGCATACAAAATAAGGGAATTTTGCCTGATTTGCGACAATTTTAATTCCTTACTTGCTTGATCTTTTACCTGTAACACACCACAAATAAAGTTCCATACAAGATATTTAATTTGTATTAGCATTCATCTTCCTATTGAAAAACAAAATAATCTGTTTCTAAGTGTTTCTAAGGTTGAATCTTGCTGTACTTTAAAAAAGGAACAATGAATTTAAAAAACAAACAAAGAAAACCACTCCCAAAACAGTGACAAGACCCTCCACCCCCCCTCCAGCAAAACCAGTTTCAGAGCTTTCCATCCAGAGGATGGAGTCCAGAGGACTCCATCAGCTGGGTAGTGAAATATTCCTGCATTATGTTCCTTCAAAAGTCAGAAGACCTAGGTGTACCAGATCACACAGTATAGCCAGAATAATCTCAGTGCTAACCATTAATAAATTGGCTATTACAGATTTGAGAGGTATTACCATAAAAATAACCCCTTTTCATCTCTGCAATCAAAATAGCATTCAAAGAAATAATTCAAGTTTTGGACCTACCAGGAAGTGAAAAAAAAAAATCTATTCTATTCTCAGAAAAATTTTGCCAAGAGAATCCACTGTTGATCAAAGACTCTATGTATTTAGGGTATGCATGCATATTATGAGTTGTCTGAGGGAGCTACTAATGCAAGTAAGATCCATAAAACACAGGCTAGTAAAAGGTTATCTCCTTCAATCCTTAGAGATGGCTTAATGAGGATCAAAATGCAAAGGCAACACAGCAACTCAGCAGCTAAATAGTTCGTGACTTGCACCTGCATTCTGCCTCTCAAATGACACATTTCTAACACAATTACTAAAATAACAATATACTGCAAGGCAGCACTAACTTTCTGAGGGCATGAGGAACTCCTTATCGCTCACAGAGGACGCTGGGAAGTGGCAGCGCTCTGCACCTTGAAGGATCATGCCTGGAAGTTTCACTTAAAACCAATAGGACCCAGCCTGTTCTAACATGGTGATCCTTGGACGGTAAAAATACCCACAGATAGGGACACAGTGAAAAAGCTCAGATGCTTTTTGATGAGAGAAATGAAATGGAATGAAGGCAAACATCTGTTCAGAGAAGGACTACAAACACCATCAGCCAGAAATAGGGAATATGTAAAGACAGCATGCTGGCTTCCGGATAACTTTTTTTAAAAATATAGCACTTCAAAATTAAAAACTTTGTAGATTATTTTCCTTGAAAGGTCTCCAAAACTTGGGCTTCCAAAGGGCGGCATCTACAAAACAATAAATGTTAATTTTTCAAAGCTCTTTGTAAAGATCTATGAAAAGGTAGCTCAGTCCAATTCACCATTTAGGCAGTTAAGGAGTGCTTCTTTCAGCATTCCTCTGTAGCCTGTGTCAACCCCATTATTCTTAATAAGATAAGGATGCCTTGACACATGTTTCATTTTCTGTAATAGTCAAAATTGGTGATGCTGGAAAAGCTTTTCAGGCACATGACCTCCCTCTATCTAACTGCAAGTCAGCTCTTATTTACAAGTGCTGGTATTGTGCTATGCTTGGTATCATTATCTATATTATCTGCAGCATAGGTCGCATTATAGATTTGTTTTTTAATGATTTTTTTTTTCATTTGGATGAAAATTCTGTTGGCATGATACATTGAAACAGTCTCCAGACAAAACAATATTGGCGTTTTTTAATTTTCCAACCTGTTATTACTAATAGTACTTCATATTTCTGCCACGAGTCATTCACTGGTACCCATGTGCTATATAAACAATAATTAATTATGTTTCTCAACATGCTGGTGAGGTACTATGGCTATTATTTTCATCCTAACAAGAGACTAAATGACTTGCTCAAGGATGCAGAAACAAACCACTGATTCAGATGGAAGGCTAGAATCCTGGGTTCCTTATTGATGACCAACACTTCCTCTCCTTTTGCTGGAGAGAAACAATCATAAAAATTTTAATGAGTTATCTGTTAAACATCTAATTGTGCATTACACAGACTATCAGTATCAGTGTGCATAAATACATCATCACCCAACCGTTTCATCTTCACTCCAAGACAAGTAACTTCAGCAATAACGAAAAAGGAGACATATCAGAAAGAGATCAAAGGTTAATTGTTATCACATTAGACTCTAAAAATATGCTCCCCTTTAACACCTCATGACAGATGCCAGAAAAACAGACAGAATCTGCCACAAGGGAAGAAAAGATGCTAATTTGCAGATACGCCAGCTATAGTCTACAGTAATAAAGTCAGTTCTTGTTGTTTCTTAATAACGAGCTGTCAGACGGTGGGATTACAGTGTGGTTTGACACCAAACTACCCACGGAGAGCCGCAGTGTTGTGACGACACTCATCTCCTCCACTCCTCTGGGATGTTTCAATTCCATTACGTATAAAATGGAACCCAATTTCCTTGGCAGAACAAACCAACTTTGAAACCCTTAATGTAATTCTGTGGGGTGAGTGGGCATGAGGGAAGCCACTTCATAAGGAAACAAAATCACATTACTACATCATCATTTCTCACAGATACACTCCCTGCTCTGCCTGGTACCCTCCCTTCTTCTTCCCCTTGCCCCAGGGCACAACACAGTACTGTGCAGTACATTGCCCTATGAATCTTCTTCAAGTACCCAATTATCCTGGTGCACCAGCCTTGTCATTACCATGACAGCTGTGTGCAGCATGCAGTACGTGCTGTCAGAGGTGAAAGATTGTACACAGGCACCCTGCGTTTCCATTACAACATGGAAAGGGAAGGAAGACACATATGCCCACACCCCAACAAACAACTTTGCTAAAGATGTTGATTAAAAGCAAAAGTTAAGATCACTTTTTTAAAGTGGCAACATAATTGCCAGGCATTCTGGTGCTGTCTATGCCACCAACATTTTGAGCACTTGTAAACAGTTGAATAAAACATTCCATCAGCCTGAAGTTCCTCCAGAACAATTAAGCTTCATATTTTCTTTCCTCTGACCAATTTTCTTCTTTTTAAAAAGTAAATACTTCATTACTTTTCATAAAAAGAGACTCAGCCACAAACTCTCACAGGATATCTCCACTGTGAATTAGTTGTGCTGGTTTAAATAGCCTCCCATATATTGAAAGGTGCACAGAAATTATATGAGACACTCACCCTCTAGGTGAACAATATTGGCTGAGCACAGACATCTGACCCAGGACACATCTGGCAAATTGAATTGTGATGGATCAAACCTGGCACTCACATGGCGGGAAGTAACTGATGTTACCCCTCTGAGCATATGTTCATGCAAGGTGACATATGCCCTCAGTTCCTTCTAATGCCAATGAAAACCATGCCCTGGAAATATCACAGTCAATATCTCACTGGATCAGGCCTTTTAAGGACAAACCTGCAGGACAGATGAGTGGTCACAGTTCTTAAGAATGTGCTACAGATTTTCTAACTACACAGTGTTTGGCACTTAAATTCTGCATCTCTCTTTCTCCTTCTTGAATTATCCCCAGCAATCCCTTGCCAATTCTTCGTATGATCATGCAGTTCATTACAGCTGTAAGTGTATACATCCTTTTTCCACAACCTATCATTATTAGGAAACCAGATGGAACAAAAATATCTAGAATAAAAGTCAGATAGTGAGATTTCTTCTTCCCTGAGTAATGGATTTTCTATTTTAAACCAATGTATAATAAGCTTGTAGAAAACAATAATTACAGAGAGTTAAGGATTCTTTCTAAAGACAAGCAGGCTGAAAAGGCTGTGTAATAACTCCTAATCCAAAATTAATTTTATCTACATTTATAGACACTAATGGAAGCAACCTGAAACCTCAATTATTCTAATATCAGCACTTGAGAAGCTGTATCTTGCCAGTCTGAAATGGAAGAGAAGGGGAGCAGCTGTAGAGAGAGAAGGGAAGTAAGCAGAGAACTCCCACCTCTCTCCTTTGCAAAGTGGGAATGAGGTGTTTATTACTCAGCATCAGCTGCTTACTTTTCACAGGATCATATAACACACAAAGCTTCTGAACACGATCTAGAGGTAATACCCTGTGCAGACACAGTGCATTTATGTTTAGAGTGGACATGGGAGGCTGAGGTTATGGGCAGTCACTGCAGAAGCCTTTTATTCCACGCTGCACGTAACTAAAGGGCAAACATCGGTTCCGTGGAAGAGCTGTACAAAACCTGTGCTCTGAAATCAGTGTCCTGTCGTGAAACATGATAGTGCTGTTCTCCTCTTTGGAAAACACCACTCCTTACTGAACAACAAGCACTCAGAAAAGCAGCCTCCCTCTCAGAGTCATTTACACAGAACACAAAAACAAATGTGTAGACAGGGAATAAGCACCGAAAGGTATGGATTCAGAAAAACGTCAAAAAAATAGGAACTAAAACACTCTTCAATAGCAAACATTCAATCCTTCATAACTTTTCTCCACTGCAAAGGCCCAGGAGCATCACTTTATCACCTTCTTAACAGCATACTCAAATCAATGTCAACAACAGACTTAAGCCTGCTTGAAAAAATATCTTTGGAGATGGTGTGGGAATCATGACAGTGAGATAAGGGAGTGGAGATGGGTGAAAAAACAAATAGCAGCAAGAAGAAAGTGGGTTCTAAAAAGCTAAACTTGATATTTGTGTATTATCTTGTAGGAGCAGCTCTGACAAAAACCAAACCCAGCAGTTAATCTGACAAATACAAAGTATGCATAATTTTTACTAGTTATGAAAACTGCAGCTGTTTTATAGCAGAAGGTTATGAATTTCCATATGGCTTAGATTATTGTAATTTCTTTTAAAACCTACAGCAAACTAACAACCAATTATAATTCTTGTCTCTCTGATAATGACATTTTTCTACGTAATGTGAATTGCTTTCATTTTAAATTATGAATTATATTTTTTTTCCACAAAAAACTAATAACTACAAATTTTTTTAAATGCACAGCTTATTGTATATTCCTAAAGTAAATATCCTCTTGTAAAGCTGCAAGGTCAGAGGCTTAGAGTGCACACATGATCATGCCAGTGGTAAGAAGGAGCTATAAATATCTTAATTAATTTTATTACTAATCTTCCTCCCAAGCTCCTTTCAAGTTAAAGTTAGCAAATCATCTTCACCTTGCTGAAGCTTTATGAGTGGGAGCACTACACAGCTGGAGGATGTGACAATTTTTCAGTCACAAGGATATGCTGCATAATACCTGGACAGCATCTCTGTGAAGCTTGTAGGAAGGCAGAGAACACTTGTCTTTAGCTTTTTAAGGGCATTTAGTGTGACTAAGTTCTGGCTCATCTTAGCTCTGCAAAATTACTCTTATGCTCAAGTTGTTTTGGTTATTTTTCCTTAGAATCTCTTAACCCTCCAAATGTTAAATCATCTGCAATTCTGGCTTTAAAAATTAATTTTGATAGCCTGGGATTAATAGTCTTGAACAATCTTGTGTATTTTGGTAAACACATACAAATCTCTTCCTAATGTGCTGTGTAGGAAACCAGAGGTACCAAATGCAACTTCCATTCTGAAAAGCAACACTGTGAAATGACAGTTTACATCTGGCAAAAATAGTATTTAATAGTATATGATAGTAATTACTATATCTTGATAAAGTACTATATATCTTGATTCAGAAATCACTTGGTGATAAAACAATCAATTTCCTTGAAAGGAAGAGGAAATTACTTGCTGAATATTTATTCCCTTGCACCTCTGCACATACTCATAACACCCAACAACAGAAATTAAAAACACCACTCTGGGAGATGAAGACTTCAAACTACCAAAACCCATGAGACTGTTCACAATCTGTGAACCACTGCACTAGCAGGCTTGCCACATGTACACCAATAAAGATATATCACAGCTCACTTTCAAAAAGTTTTCTTACTTTAATTCTGATTACACTGTTTTTGAAGACAAGTGCATTATCCCAAGCCTGCCCTTCCTTTACTGTTACCATTATTCAAATTAATAATCATATTTTCAAGACCCAAAGTTATTCTTAGAATATACTTTAAATTATTTAATAACAAAAACAGTTTTCTAATGGAAATTACTGTCTCTTTGATTTGAAGAAGAAAAAAATGCCCACACATGATTATACTTTAAAAATATCTAAAATACTATTTCCCCATAAAACACATTTTCTTACTTTTAATTAGGAGTAATTATTATTGCTGTCAACGTTAAAAAAAAAACCCAAACAACAAAAAACTCAAAATTAACAGAGGTTAATGAAAGTGGGGAAAAAATTGTAACTATGTTGTTCTACTTCATTAAAACTGATAGTGAATAATCTGTTTTAATAGAGAATTTTTTCAGGCCTTTCAAAATTCTTCTGTAGAACATGCAACGCAGGCAGACCATGGTGCTGTCAGGTGCACAATGTCAGCAGTTCCACCTGATACTGTACTTCAACAACAAAAGGCTAACTTTTGCCAGCTTCCAATTTCCTTTGTGATTTCCTTTATGTTATGTTTTATTTCAATATTTAAACTCCACTACATAAATCCATGCAAATGATACCTGCAGGCCATATTTAGGAGACTGGGAAATAGCCTGAGGAGTGTTTGTAAAACCAACCAACATTTTAGTAAACTTTATCTGCATGAGTGAATTCAGAATTTTGATTGATTTATCAAACTGTTAGAAAAAGCTTCACTGTACCTGGAATATATCAGCTATGGTCTAAATAGTAAAATGCTACTCCCATAAGAAGCGTAAAAGAAGCGTTAAATTCTGCAGATGGTGCTTGCACACCTAGAACATCTTTGAGGAACCAGCAATATTTTGGGGCTCTAACACAGCTAAATTGCTAAAATCCCTACTGTCACATAGGACTAACAAGACAAGAGTCTTTACCACCATGTGCACTGACCCCAAAGAAAGAAATTACATGGTAAACTACCTGTATTACAGGGCCGGAAGGGAAAGCTCAAAACAAAGATTTGGGTCAATGGGTCAGGACTTGGAAAGTGCTTCTAAGTCTTCAGTAGGAGCTCTATACTGTGACAGCATGTGCCTTCAAATTGATGCAGCCATCTTCTGCTACAGTTTAAGGAAGGCTTTGTTCACTAACTCCATGGTAAAACTATTGGTGGGTAAAACCTTAAAAGAAACAGTTTATATAACTACAGAGGAAACACTGCTGCTACCTACTACTTGGGATAACATGCAGCACTGAAAAAGTCTTCATTATTTCATCATATCATTGTAATAATTTGAATTGGCAGAAGTTTAAAAAATAAAATTCAGCATCATATTAGAAAGATTTGAATGTATTAGCAATGTAAGTCTTCTGGAAAATTGCCGTCATGCATAGACAGTCTTGTAATTTCCAGATTCTCTGTTCTTCTCTTATGTGCCTTTTAATAATGCAACATATTTATACTGTCATTGCACAAAAACATTTATTAGCAGAAACATTTGAGAATAATAAAGCCAGAAGGAAAGCTACCTTCCTTCCTTAAGTGTGTTGCAGAGCAGAAGTCCCTTGGTTTTTCCCATGCCTAGACTCTCTCTGGGATTTGTGTAGGAGCAGACCTACCAGCTTACTTGATCCCCTCCTCATTGTGGCCTCCACCTCAAATCCTGCTCAATGGGATTGCAAAGCCATTTGAAAAGATTGTCTGTGCCTTGTAAGGACTCTGCATATGCTCCCCAAACCAGTTTAATCTTCTGATATGGGATTATAAACCTTTATCAACACAATCAAATCAGGGGGTGAGGAAAAAAATGAAGAAATTGCTCAGTCTGCAGTAGAATTTCACTCTCAAGACCACGACTGTGTTATCTACATTTCATTTTGATCTAAGAAAATATATTCTGCATTTGTTTCTATCAGTCTGACATTCAAGAACACTCACAGGGCAAAAAATATGCAATTCCATTTAGTTCAACTGATCGGCAATAAAAGTAGAGATAACTTAGGAATTTTGAATCTAATCACAGCAGTTTGCTAAGATGACCGACATAAAATGGGACACGTCTTTTTGAGATATTTTTCTACCCCATTTACAGTAAACAGCAGAAATGCCTTTAGAATATAGGGAAGGCTAAAGCTATCCAGAAACCGTGTTCAATTTAAATTCTACTGCCGTTTAAAAAAGCTGAGATGGGAATAGAAGATCAAATCTCTGTATCAGAGGAATTATACACAAAACATAGCAAAACAAATTATGAAATGTAGCACAGGTTGCCCAACTGTTTCTCAGCCATGGCTTGGGGCCAAGCATTGCTTGTCTGTTTGTTTCACACGAGCAGCTGGACACTCTCATGCATGGCAAACGGCCTTCCTAATGAATTATGCTTAACAATATAATCTACAAATCTTCTCCAAAACCAAAATGGAGACACCACAAAAACTTGAGACACTTCACAGGCTGAGACTAATCTCCTCTTCTTCAAGGGCCCCCTCAGTAGAGGTGTGCACAGCAACTATTTCTGGCCACGTAAAAGGAGATGGGCTGTGCAAGCCCTCTCCCAACATGGGGAGGGAAAAGAAGCCTTCTAGCAGGACTGGCTTCAACACAGGGCTACACAAGGAAGCACACACAGCTGCAGCACAGTGCAGCAATCTCCAGGGTCAGAGGCAGATGGATGAGCTTCTCTCTCTGGTCTGAGGGGTCACAGACCGCAAGGAAGGCCAGTGCCATCCTTCCAGGCTGCAGGATGTCATCCTAGCTTGGGAGAATGCACCAGGCTGAGCAGGACTGAGGCAAAGGTGTGCATTTGAACCAGCTTACAGATGATGTAGAAACGGTGCTCTGGAGGTCCTGCCTCAGTGCCCTGGCAGACACTCTCTTATCTTAGCTCTGGATCTGAGTGATATTGTATCTGCCATCCAGTCCACCTCGAGGGTTTAATACTCTTTTCTCTTCCCTCCTTGTCCTGTCCATGCATGCTCCTACTTCACTGTGGTCTTTAAGTATATTTACTTAAAAGTATATATACCTTTAGAAGAGTATTTTTATACTTTAAATTGAAAGTAATTTAAAGATATACTTTAAGATATAAGATCTGTCTTAAAGAAGTATATGGCAACTCTTCGGCTTTCTTAAAAATATTTTTCACATATCAGAACTTAACCTCAACTTTTGTTAGACATCAGGAGCTTTTGTTAGACATCAGGAGCTTTTGTTCCCTTTTGCAAGAAATAAACTATTATTATATTTACTATATTATTAACAATAATCATTATTTAATATTGTTATGAGGATTTATTCATTAATAATTTTAAAGACATAATCCAAAGCATTAAAATGGAGACCTATTTTCAAATGAACCTGAAATTTTCAAGGCATCTTTATTGATTGTTGCTGAGTAATCTGAGTCCTTCAAAAAATTTCAAAACAATTCATTAGACATCTGCTAAAAAGCAATGTTCGAAAGCTCTCACTGCTCAAAATCTCCACAGAGGTTAACAATGTGCACAGTGATACATGAGTGTCTATACGTGTGCTCTGAAAAGAGGCAACACTCAGTGAGGAGGTCTCTTTATCCAAGCAATATTATCTATTATCTGAGCAATAGTCTCTAAAAATAACTCAGAATAGAGACACAGCAGTAGCCTAGAAAACAAATTGGTAGAAGTACTCCTTGGTTACACCTACAGTAGTAAATTTTACTGTGTCATAGAATGTTCCTGGCTACTAAGCCTTAGTGTTCTCTACGACTATATCATGAGAATATGCTTTTGGGCTGTGATGACCACTGTGCTCCCTGGTAATTTCCTGCCATAGGTCAGGGGTTCGTATACACTGGAGACTGTTTCTTACAGGCAGTCTGCCTACAGCCATTCTAGCCCTGCTTATGAGAACATGAAAAGTGTGTGAAAATGTATTATGAGTGTATGGATATGCCATAGCAGTTCTGGCATGTTTAATTTAGTAATGACAGTGTGTGTCAGTTATAGAAGATCCCAGAGGCTGATCCAAATACATTCAGAGCAAGCTATTAATAGACACTATGTTCAGCAAAAGATGTTTTAATTTTCTGAAGTACATGTTTAACTTTGCACAGCTGGTGTGTCTAAATAGATGCCATAAATGAAGACAAAAGATATGAACCCTACTAAAGAAGCAAAATTTACCAAAAACTTGCCTAAAATTTCAATTAAGTGCATTACACTACGTTTCTGGACTCAGTCAGTGAAGGTTTATTTCCAAATGTAATTAAGACAGTGGGAAAACATCAGATCAGGGTAAAGATCTTTGTTAATAGAAAGGAGGTTCCTAGAGCAGCGTTCTTTTTATATTGTTGATGCCCCACCTAAGAAAAAAAGTGCATTGCATTTGTGTGGAATAAACCAAAGACAGTAACACCCAGTTGTTACGAACCCAAGGTCACCACTTTCTGTGCACTGAGTGAAAATAACTGGTATAAAAACAGAGGTTCAAGCAGCGTGCTGCTACCAGATGTATACTGTCTGTGTTGGTTTTACTTGTTTAGGATATAAAGGGAGTTTTGTTCTTCAGAAGAAAAGAGAATTGGCAACATTCCACCAAATGTGCTTATGTGCTGCACCTCAGGGAGCCAGCCAGTAACTTTATTTTGATTTTGTTTTGTCTTTACATAAGGGTCTCCATATGCTTTACCAACATATCCATATGCCTTTTCTTCTTGCCTTCGAATAAAAAATTGGAGTTTTCTCTTTTTTCTAACTAAGAAAGATTTTGCAAACATTTATCTGATGTGAAATGACATTTTACTCATCTAATACTCAGCAAACAGGTTATTCAGTTGGTGACATAAAATGAAGTTAAACGAGAAGAATCACAAAAAATACAGGGTGGCATATCATATTTATTTCTTATGCAGGGACTCTGATTAAAATTATTTGGGTTTGGCTTTCCATATATTCCTATATTGGCAACAATATAATAGTAAGTGGTATCCTACCGCTAATTGATATTTGAAGGGTTTTTTCTTACTTTAAAAAAAATAACCTGCAACAGAATAATTTTTGTCACAGACTTCAAATCCTGTAAGCAAGCAAAAATTTGAGAAATCTAGAGAAAACAAACACTTCATAATTTTTAAATACTCCTCTGACATTACTAAGAAACAGTCCCTCAAACTTCAGAGAAGCCAAGAAGTGAGATACTGGTGAAAGGGACATCTTTTCCATAGGTACTGCCTATGCTTGCCCAAAGACAACCCTTCTGAAGTCATTTGGTTAGAAAACTCTCCTGATAAGAACCAGCTGTGGCTTTGAATCCCAGTAGTCTATTAGGATGATTCCAAGAAATTCTCCTTAAGCCTTGATTCCCCACACTCAAAAACCAAAATCCCCTAAGAAGTTCATCTGCTAGTGACAACAAAAAATAACTTCTCAAATTACTACGCCGCTGTGATTTGTGTCAGTTCTCTGTGCTTGATTAGTCCTTTGCTCCTCAGACAAGGATGCTTCGGGCTGCATTTGGAAGACAACTAAAGTATTTTAAACTTGACATGAGGTACTAAAATTATTTTGCTTGATTTTGAGACAGACTTTCAGTCAGAGAGGCTACCCTTCTGATGAACACAGCTTCTCTGTATCTCACTGACTTCTGGGACCTGAAATGCACTTTTTCCTGTCAGTAAAATTATTGTAAATTTGCTCCGAGCAGGTTTTAACTCAGTTCATAGTGAACTGAATTTTCTTTCTCTATACTACTCCTGTATTATTCACAGCGTGCACAGTTCTGCTCTGCTGAGACACTTCACACAGTGGAAAATCTGCCTTGAGCCTTTGTCCTATGGAATGGAAAACTGAAGGGAAAGATGTTGAACTTCCAATTAGATTTTTCCATGTCCACTAACAAAGTGCATGGATATTATACAATACTGCAACAACAGTAGCCACACCTTTTCCTATAATACCTTGTTTCTGCTTTTCCAATTCTTTGTGCAAGATGACAAATCAGCTGATTCTCACCATCACCGATACTTGCAACCTCAGAGTTAATTATCACTTCACTCTTTTCTCTACCACACAGCTGAGATGCTCCAATTCTACTGCTACCTCATTCTCAGCATCTCCAAGACCCTGCTTGTGCTTCCTACAGACAGATCCTACTCAGACCCTTATTAACCCTTAAGAACAGGTAAGTCCTGTTCCTTGACTTGCCAAAAGACTCCCCTCATTCACGCAAAACTCAGCTGTAATAGCCATCTTCCTCACCTGTCGATTTGATCATGTCAAGTCGCTCCTTCTTTGGAGCCTTCCATTTCTATCACATCAAATTTAAGCCTCTTGTCATCACATTCAAAGCTTTAAATTGCCTGTCACTGTCCCCCTGTTCCTTTGACCAGTGTTCCTTATGCTCTGAGTTCCCAAGAGCAAAGAACGTCCTCCGTGAACACTTGTAAAATCATTAGTTGTATGACAGAGGTTATTACCACAAATAAATCACAAACAATAAAAGACCCCACCAAATATCATTTTTTATTTCACTGTTAACCTTGCAAGCTAATTCCTACAGCTCAGACACTAGTGAGATAAATTTTACTTCCCAGTTGACATCTGAAAAATTTCTAAATTACTGGCCTCAAAACCTCTCTTCCCAGAGTACCAGATAAAATTTCAGCACAGAGAAACTGAGCAATGTGCAGAATGCACAGAAATGTTTTAAATAAAAAAATTGAGGGCTAAAGAACCAACATAAATTCTCTGCAAGGGAGGCTTACACAACAGCAAACAATGCTCTTTTGCTTCTTAATAAAATTCTATGAAGATTTTTATGACTCCATGCCTAATATATCACACCATAAACAAATTGCTTTCCCACGTCACTCTGCAGAGTAACCCTCTTCCTCAGGTGTCTCAAACTTGGAAGAAAATTTCACAACTGCTTTCACTGCTTCATAAGATTATTCTGCATAGTAACGTTGCTACATTAAGTGCTTTTTTGTCTACTTTAATATGAAACTCAAATTTAAGTAGTACACTTGGGGTGCTTGACTGACTGCAAGGGAAGACTTCAAAACTGGAAAAGCTGTGAACCTTGTTGCCATATCTTCCTCATTTTTCATTTCCAGTTTCCCAACACCTTGCTACAGATATTATGCAAAAAAACTATTTTATACATGGGCCTTCTGTGGACAGCTAGATTCTTTAACCTTACATGTTGCAAAAATAAGAGACAATAGCACACCATCATCCAACTCTACTCCAAGGCTATGTCATTTTGAATTTGAGACGAGGGTTAACGAGCTGAAAGGTCCCATATCTGCTCTGAAGCATTTCGCTCTTTATGTGTATTCCAGCTTTCTGTGTGTTAATTAAGACAAGCTAGATTTCCACTTGAGCTAACTTCAATATGTCAACATCTGTAGAAGATTTAA
Source organism: Polioptila caerulea (assembly GCA_013397295.1). Taxonomy (NCBI): domain Eukaryota; kingdom Metazoa; phylum Chordata; class Aves; order Passeriformes; family Certhiidae; genus Polioptila; species Polioptila caerulea. The sequence goes on from VYXF01012560.1 coordinate 33,099, forward strand.
TCCCCTTCTCTGCAGCCGCCTTTACATCAAATGCATGCTATATTTTTATCAATTCCCTGCTTGCTCATGACAGATTTAAACACCCATGACAGCTCCGCACAAAAGGACGACTCAAGCTTTTAAGAATTCCATGAAGTGCCACTGGGAAACCTCCTTAGACAAACATACTGCCCTACAGCCTTCACATATCCTCTGTGACAGTAAAAGTACCTGTTGCTCTTACCACTACTCCCTCCTCTCCTTTTATTACTTAACCATTTCACTCCCACATCAAAATTACTCTACCATGTTTATAGTTCTTTTAAAAAAAGAAGAAATCAGTATCTGTTAAGTTCATGCAAATATTTTGGGCTCGGTAGGTGGATTCAAATAGGAAAACATGCAATAAAAATGATTGGGTTTTTTTTTTTTTACTTCAGCAGCTGTATTTGCACAATCCTGCCACAGGTTCACAAAAACTATAAAAAATGCATGATGACAGAAAAGTCTGGTGTATGCATCTGATTCCCTGGTCTCTGCTACTACTGTCTTCTGTGCACCTTTGTTTCCTGATCTTGGCTTTATTTGTTCCACTGGTTATGATTCTGGGACATTGGGAGCAAAGATCTGAAGTACACTGCTACTGCAGGAGAAGCCCCCAGTGTTGCCAACTCTACTCCCATTCCCCTGCTTTGACCCCAGTCACTCTATCCTCCCCTTCATCTTCCTTCACACCCCATGGAGCACTTGGCTGATTTTGCGCTGTGTAGACTTATTCCTCAGAAACAAAGTCTGAGCAGAGGAGCTAAAGAACTTCCTGCTGAATTAGCAACCTCAACCTTTAAATTAAAAGTTAGTAGGAGCCAAAGCTGAGGCAAAGGAGATGGGTAGAACCATGTGGTTTAGGAGCACACAGGAGGAGCAAGGGAGGACCCCTCTCTACACCTCTCAATTAGCTCAGCTGCAACACAAAACTGCACCTCCAGGCTGTGGCTCAACAGCAGCTACTGGTTACCAGGACCTCTGTTTCACTGGTTTGGTGTGGTGAAATGCAGGTTTGGTGAAAACAAGAACTGTCAAACATGAGTGGGAAGTGTGCAGCAAACAAAGGGGCAGATTGTGACAATGGAGACAACAGTGAGAACAAATTCCTGTTATGTGCTTGCAAGGACTTCAGTTATTTTTCTGAGACAAGAACTTGTCTCATCTGCATTCATATGGTACAACTTCAAATTCAATAAGGCCATTAAGTGCAATCACACTGGAAAAATAATAAAAACGATAAAATAAGATGTCAAACTGAACATGTCACTTTATGATGTTTACTGAACTAGCCACATTCCTAGTAAGTGATAGCATCAGATGCATCATAGATTTGGCTTAGAAAATACCTCAGATCTCATACAGATATTCAAGATGACAGAGGCCAGCATAAAGTGCTTTCATTTTGGAAGATCTATGACCATCAGGAAGAGAGCTATAAATCCTTTATTTTTCTTTTTTTGCTTCCAGACTATATCTTCTAAAGATAGATGGAAGAGATGCATCAATTTAAATACCCTACACAAACGTAGCAGTGCGTTGGACCTTGTTTAGAAAACTGATGCTCTTTCTGCGACAATTTGTAACCCTTTTTAAAGGCTCTTCAAAGCTTAAATAAAATCTGACAGTTTTCTTCCTACCATATGCAGAGGTAATGAATCTATCAAGTCTCTTGAGGCAGCCAGCAATTATGTCTGACATTAGATACAACACACTTGCATTTAGCCACACAAACATAATTTTAACTATGGGACAGAATAATTAAAACTTTCGATGCTACTGTGAAGTAAGGACAGAACAGCTGGCGAAATGAAAACACACTGCAAATAGATTTAAAAACTGCAATGTGCTGACTTTCTCCTGATTGCAGATGTGGCAGTTAAGAACATTCATCAAAAGATGTTCAGTGAAGTGGTTTGGCCCATTCCACCACCGAACAGTTTGTGCACTTGCAGACTCACTCACTCACTAGCTCCTAACAAATTCAATTCTCTCTAGGTCTGGGGCACTCCTTCTCTGAATATTTTGGTGCTGCTTTGAACTCACTCTTCCTCAGTCCTTATTCTGACTGCAGGTTCCCCTTGTTCCTAGTTTTACCAATTCTGGCAAAAGAAGGGAATTATTTAATCCCCTCTGTCCTCTATAGGCTTTGTAAATTCTAATTCAAACCATAATAATAAAGGTACTAGGATTGTCTACTCTTGCCTAATCTCAGTTTCCAGAATCTGAACATTTCCAGTGTTCTAGGGCAGGCAGAATGTCTTGTTTTCTTGTTCTCCAGTCATCTTTGCACAGGGATGGTTAACAAGCTCTTGAATGCACTGTCTCTCTCTGCCATGTAGAAAGGCTGAGAAGTGTCAGATATTGTTAGTTATTCAGTGATGCTTTCTCAGAAAATTCACTGTCCCTGCCAACTGGGCCAGCTTCAAGACACAGCCCAAATTCAGGATCACCTTGCAATGGCTCTCAGGGACAAGCTGTCAAATGTTCCTTTCAGCAGATAATACATCTGCAGTACAGTCCTGGGCAAGGTTAGATTTGTTACTGCAGTAATACAAGATGGAGACCCTAAAGTAAGACAGTGACAGTTTGACAGAGATGTATCTTACTGTCATACTTGAAAATTGGTAGTTTCAGGCGTGTATGAGTTATAGCTACACAGTGATTTCTGCTTTGCAACCCAGTGAGAAGCTTCCCATCTTTTCCTTTTCATCTTCACCTATCAAGTTCTCAAGTCTATGTCACAAGAGAAACCTGGCCTGCTTTCTTTGCCCCCTTTCCTCTCAGAGCAGATATTTACTATAGATAAGCAGCTCTTTGTTTCCAGATGGCTCCATATGCTAGCCAGACCTGCTTTGTGAGTAGCTTACATGCTGTGTGTATAGGTCAGTACCTAGCTACCTGTGAGCAAACCAAACGCGACACAAAACCTGCAGCTGTCGATGTGCCCAGTCCTGCTCACATCAGCTCCAGCGTGCTTCAGCACAGGTACAAGTTGAGCACTAGACCTCTTCCACAGCAGGGCTCAGTCCTGCAGTGAAGGACTATGCATATAGGACAGTAAATCTCATTTTTACTGTAATGCTCTCATCCCCTTATGGAAATTCTGAGACTTTGAATATATAGGGTATGTTGTATAGGACTGATACAGATCAGAAACTTTGCTCTGAGACTGGAGGGATTGAGGGTAGACTAAAAAACAAGAGAGCAAAAAAACCCCAAAAACCAAATTCCACAGTGACTACTTGCATGAGACAGCATGTCTACACTACAGCAGAGAAACAGAGCTCTATTTTAAATTACTTTAATTTCCTTCACCCACTCCCTCTAAGTCATGAGCTGGAGACCCCTGAAGTCAAAGTTTCCTGGCACTGAAGATCAAGCCTGCTTGGGCTTTGCTCACTTTGGAAAATCCCTGTTGTCAGCAAATGGGAATTTCTCAGTCTTGTTTGGAAAAAGTTGCTTTTAGTCTCAGCTCTACAAGAAGAAGCCTCCCCCACCATTCCACAGTTAGAATTATAAACCCACCACATGTTTGAAATAGACATGTATAACCTTACTAAGCTTTCAGAATGGCTATGGTTAAAATTTATTTTGATCACTGCTACAACTTTCTATTGTTAGAGCATGATGAAAATTAACAGATTTGATGTATACTGTGAAGGCACATGTTAACTTTGTGCCTGACACAGCAACTGGAGGGACAAGCAGAACAGTAATTAACTAACTATCTGCATGTTGTGGCAGTGTTAATTAGATACTGCAAAAGCTGATTTAGCTCCACAAAAATTTTCACTGAAGTAGTCACTCCAAGCACTTCTTAAAGGGGCCTTTCTGTCAATCATACAAATAGATTCCTGTTCTGCTTCCTTTTTTTTTTTTTTCTCCATACTGTCATACTATACTTAAAAATTTGGCACACAAAAGAATGAAGATCAAACTCTCCCTCCTCTCATTTTCTCTGCAATCAAAACAAATTCAAGACTTGAAATATCAGGCCTATATGACTTGGGCAGAATGTGTCCCAGAATAACCATATTTAATTAGTGAATGATTTAACATACTAGGACAAAGCAAATGTTCAGTCACTGCTTCCACTCTCCACCTCAGAGATGATTCAGGTAAAAACCAAAATTTTTAAGGAAATCTACATATTTTCCACTGGTAGAGAAAAGGAAACAGATCTAAGAAAGCAAGATAGCTTTCTCCAGGAGAATTAAATTGTCAGGCTTCTAGTTCTTATGTACCAAGCATGCAATACATGTCATGTCCACAAATTGTTGCACTTATAGCTGGCATTTTAGAATGAATTAGGTGGGTGGATGGTTAAATGACAACAAGTATTATACACCTTTAGCCCTCAAGGAAGAGAGTACTTCAAATCTCCTTAATACGTCTTTTTTTCCTCCTTCTTTTAGGTAAAACTTTTCCAGGAAAAGGTCAGACCAGAGTGACAGAAAATCATTCTGATTTGAAGGCTTTTAGGAGTCATGAAAGTAACATATCCTGCTACACTCAGCCAGGTTGGATTTGTGCAGAAACCTGCACAATGCAAAAATACAGGACGCTGTGCAGTGGAGGGGGAATAAAAAAAAACCAATCAAACAAAAAAAACCCAAACCAAACAAAAAAACCCCAAAATTAAAAAAAGAAAAAAAAAAAAGAAAAAGAAAAGCAAGAAACAAAGTCACTGCAAAGAAAGTTTTACCAAAACCACAACCAACAAGGGAAGGAAAGAGATAAGGGTACTTGCTTTTGAATATAAAACCTCCTATATCTACTCTAGCATAACTTTCTACCATTTTTCCACATAAAATTAGCTACTTCTTTAGATTATTTTAGAACAAGTTGGGGTAAATGTATTTTTGAATGGTGGGAAACCGTTCAAAACATTTTGGGGGCTCAGCTGTGAGGTGACTTGCATCTCTTTCCTTAAAATGTGTTGACCAGAAGAGGGGAGCTAATGCAGAGGGAAGATAAGCAGTGGTAGGTTTAAAGCTGATGATAATGCAGTGATCTAGCTCCAAGACACGTACAATAAAGCTTCTTCGAAGACTTATTTCATTGCATTCTTTACCAAACAAGGAAATCTCCTCTAATCTGCAAGTAAAGGAAATGACAAGTGTGAACAAAAAAATGAACTGGTTACAGACTATTCAACCTTAGATTATATTATTCTGAACTGTTAATTAAACTCTTTTTATAGCTCTCTCCCAAGTCTGCCTGGGGCTATACCTTTAAATTACCTTTTAATGGGAAATTGATGTGAACAGCATGCAGCCACAAGACCAGGGAAATGTGTCCCCATTCTTAGGATGTCTGCTGTGCACATCAATGGACATGAGGGGTTCATGTAGAACTGCTACCTCTATTCTTGGCTGAGTGAGGAGACAGCCAATTAATTGGCTGTCAGGAAATGCATACAGCACTGTAACAGTTGGATGGAAAATGAGAAAGAGCATACAAATCAGAGAAAAGAACACAAGATAAGCAGGTCAACTATCGTAAAAAGCATGAAAAGGAAAAATAGCTACTGGAAATAAATGAACACAACAGTGGCTCAAACTTTCAATTCACTGTATTTCTACTGGCATAAGCTTGGCCAACATGTTTATACAATGACACAAACCACACCATGATATATCTGGACTATTTCCAAAAGCTTGATTTACACTTAGAAGATAACCCCTGGTAGCACATGTCAGATGAATGGTGTAAATGAGATTACTGATATGATAAACTGTTACAAAAGAAAACTGAGAGAAATACCAATGGCTTTATGTTATAGTTTTAAGTTAGGAATGTAGGATAACACTAAAAGGGTTATGGGGTTTTGTTTCATTATATCTGTCTTCTTTTGCAGAAAACACAGGTCCAATACAGCCTGTAGCTTTAGCATCTTAAAGCTCTTGTCAAACACAGCATTTTTGGTTGGGTCTAGCCTGAGAAAACACAAGCGAAATACAATGATATAAAATGCAAGTTGTGAATTTATACCCATAAAAAGGAAAACTGTGTCAAATAAGTAATAAATAGAATGAAACAAAATCAACCTAAATACTGCCCAAATGTTCCATCATAGAAAAACCAGCTTTCACAAATGTATCCGGGGAAGTCCAATGTGGAATAACAGCCTGGAATAAGGCATTTAGAATTCTACAATCTAAAGAAAGACAACAGTCATCATTTTCAAAGAAAGACTTTAAAGAAAAACTACATGAAAAAAATCACTATATGACATAAAAATGGTTAAGGTCTTAATTGAACTTCAGCAGTCATATAAATCAGAGTAGCTATGATGGGACCTGCATTCATGACAATTACAGGTCAGGTCAGTGCCCCACTGCCCAGACATCCCTGAGACTGGGGAAGTGAAAATATAATAGCTCCAAGGAACAATTACTGAAACAGTATTTTTAAAAATACATATTTAGCTACATTAAATTCTTCTATCCTTTCCTGATAAACTACTATAGAGTACAAAAACCAAAATCCTGTGCATTATTTTAGAGTATTGGGACAGACTTCACATTTTACTAATAAAACCAAAACCATAAACGTAAAAAAATCTTGTTAAAGTTTGAATCACATAGAAGTCGATGTTTAGACAAAATTATCAAGAATAACTGTAGCAATGCAGCATCATGCTGTGCATTTATGTTCTTAGTCATTTCTAAAAAATCATCACAATTTTAACTAAGAAGCAAAAAGCTAATCACATTCAGAAATCTAGAAACAGGCCTGAGATCACAAGGCTAAGCATTTTGGTTCTACAACAGAAATCCTTATAAAACAACATTAAGCATATATTAAAATGTCTACTTCATTAATTTCTTAAATAGCACCCACATCTTTGGTTCGAATACACAAGGGCTGATCATGACATTAGAAAAGCAGGTAATTCAGCATTTCATAACCAAAATCTTAGCCTCCTTTTCTCCTCCTTAAGCAGAGGCAGCCAGAGAAGGAGCAATGATTTGCTATTCCAACAGGTTGTCAGCTAATTGAGAGTCTTATTGGGCAGAGGGAGCAAGGAGGGAATGGTAGGAATGGGTCACATCCTACTGACTCAACACAGCTCAAAGAAAGCCCTGTATTTGAAGCAGGAAGGCAAATACTCACGATGGATAAATTCCTTCCCGTTTCCTCAAAGAAAAGGAATGTGATATTTGCATGCAAATGGCATCCTCAAGAATGATAATTTCCACATATTTCCACTGTATTTCAGGATGCTGGTATGTTACTTGATCTTTAAAATTCCTGTATTTGACTCTGTTGAACCGCATTTGTCTCTACTAACATTATACTACAATTGCCAAGAAACTGCATTTCTCTTGAGAGAACCTCAGCAAAGGTAATCAAGTAGCATATAATAAAAAGTTAGGGTTTGATTTCCCCTCCTATGAAAGATGTGTTCTTCTTGAGAAGGTCGTGGACCACTGAAAAGGTCACAATTGGCTAAGGTTTTAGCCTACCTAGTAATTTTGAAGCACATAGGTGGAACATTTTACCACACAAAATCTACAATGCACAGCTGGAAACAAAAAGAATAAGTACACAGCATTTAGACTGCAAGGTGGTTAAAGGCATACAGATGCATCCTACAGAATGTAAACATACCTTGTCACAACTTAAATAATTTAAAATGGATCCTTTTCATTGAGGGTTGATTCAAAGTGGAGTCTTACTCTTAAACAAGATGATTTCGCTGTTTAACTGCCATCCTCACTACTGCTGATAAAATGCCACCAACAAGGGGAAAAAAAAAAATCTTTACAGCAGACAAAATCTTTGCCAGTGGCAACACTGAGAAAGTAACTTTTAAGAGTCAGTCATTACAATTGAACTAAATTGCTGAACTATATATTTTATTTAAACTCAGCTCTAGTATCAGACTACTTTAAAATGTAATCAAGCATAGTTAATTATTGTCAGCTGCTTGTTCTTACACTGTGTATAGGTGGCACATGTTGTAAAAAAGATTATTAAAACACATTTTAACTCCTTCTCCCTGGGAAAGTAAAAATACTCAAGAATCCAAGAAGGAAAAGAGGCTGCTGCTGGCTACTGTTTCAAATTGTACTGTGCCAATCTTCCATTCAGCTGTATAAATGCAAGATACAGAACGAAAAATATTACTGATATTCCCAGTGCACCAAAGTAGAACAAACAATTTACTTGTATATACTTTTACTGGGTTTGAATGCTGATGTCCACAGAGCCTTTACAATAAATTTTCCATTTGTTTTCCTCATGGAGAGAAAGACTGAAAGAAGGAAAAGAAGGGAGATGAGATGCACAGACTACCTACAAAAATCATAGAAAATCCTTTAAACTAAAACCTCACCACTTCAGGCAGCTTTTAGTTAGGATAAATACAAAGCACTATATTCATTCATCGTCACACTTGTAAAGTATTTCTTAAAAAACCCCTATCTATTCTCTTCCCTCAAATCCCCTTCAAATCCTCTGCTGCCATATCTACAAAAACTTGATAATAGTGTAGGCAATGCATTACTGCAGAACTATTCATGACCTTGGGTTTTAGAGTTTAGCATCAAATGATGTTAGGAATATACCTTGATTCATTAATATTTTTCCACGCATACTGTATCCATACATATTACTCTACATGCACTCTTTCTAATAGAATTGACCTTTAAGCATGATTTACAGATAGACACACAACTGTAGAATGTGTATTTTTAAAGATAACATTTAAAAACTTTAGAACCTCCACAGAGCTGAAGGGCTGCCCTCAGAAAGGGCTGTGTCAGGATGAAGGCAGCTACAGCCTAACAAGCAAAGAGTGTATGCATCCTCAGGCACCTCACAGGGCACACAAATATACTCCATTCTTCCCTCTCCTCCTCCCAGATGCCAGAATAGAAGTTCAGAGTTATACTCTCCTACTAAACAATGTCTTTTGGATGTCTCGACAGTTTAGGCATTTCTTCTTTTAACACAGTGATGTCACAGACTGGTTTACAACACTTACAACTTGAGTCAGGTATCTTCAATAGCCATATTAAAAACACCAGCAAACAAAGATATCAAGGAGAAAACAATTACCTGAATTTGTGATTAGTGTCCAGGTACTTTTTGAAACCCTCAAGGTCCAATCTACCCTGTTTTGGTTCAGAAATGCTCAAAAGTGTCAAAGTTTTCCCAGGTGATATTCAATTTAAATAAGTGTTTACTGACTTGATAGGCTATAAAAAATTTTTAATTAAAGGAATATATTTAGATTAACTTTCTTTATCCACTTGTATTATCTGACTCTTTCTGCTACACACAAGGGGAAAGATGCAGGAGGCATACAATACTAAAGGGTTTATCCTCATTTCATATTACCTATTTTAACATTGATACCTGAGGGAATTAAGCAACTACATAATAAAACATGGCAGAAAGCCCAACAAAGTGGTTGCCATTACAAGAAAATAGTCTTAGGCACTAGAGGGAGCATCTGCCTTTACAGTCACTGAACAAATGTTTCCATGTCCCTACAACATATTCTATATTATTCGCAAAATAATTTTGCATGTTGTGTATAAGGTAAAAGTCCTACCTTTCCCATGAAAAGCAAACAAATAAAAGAAATACAAATATTATAAACTATTGCTTTAAATAAACATGCTTTCTTGTCTATTTAACTTATTCAACACTAATTTTAAATACTTTTCATAAATTTCAGACTCTGAAAATACACCTTTTCTGCAGAGTTATCTAAATAGCCTAATAGAACTAGAATATCATGGCTTACACTGTTCAGGAAATTAAAGCAATGACATTTTACTTTAAGGACACAGCTTCAGACTTCTGCAGACATCCACATCTTGGCTAGCTGCCTAGACTTACCATGAGAGAAGGGCATTTCTGGGCTGTGATTCACCTGACCAGATCTAGGCAACTGTCAGAGGATTAAGGTGTGAATCATACTCCCCAAGCACCACTTCTGTGAACAGTGAAAGTAGCTGAATTCACTTGTGGATGTGTACAGATAGTTAGCTCACAAGGTCTGCACCCAAAAACATAGATAGAACACACTAAAATATGTATGGCAACATCAGTGATCGTAAACTGAGGAGGATTATATGGTGGATCTCAGTGGCCAGTTACCTGGAGTGTATTGGCACCATGAATTTATTGTACATTTTCTAGTACTGTAAAACTCTTCATTCTTGCTACATGTAACAGATTGAGTTAGGAAAGCAAATATACAAAGAGCAGAAATCCCTTAATACAGGCTATAAAAAATAAGCCTGTAAAAAATAAGACCAAACTTGCATACACAACCATTTGAAACACTGTTACGCTTCCATCCCCTTAGAGTGATGGGAACAGAAAGTATCTGCCACCTATGGTTCTCCTTAATGCCTCAGCCTTTCTGTGAATTCCCTTGCTTACTGGCAGGTTTACATACTCACTTCAAGACAGTCCTCAGCTCTCTGCCTGTCTGGGTGCTGCTAACTGAAACACTGCTAAGAATCACAGCTTAGTTTACCATGGCAGTTCAGTAGCCATGGTTTTAATATCAGGCATTATGTTCCCAGACACTGTGCCAAGCCCTGAAGCAGGAAATTCTATTTTCAAATGCATCAAATTGGTACTGCTGCAGTCAAGGTTATGAAATTACATAATTTTAGTTTGTTGTGTGGTTTCTTACTGTTGTCTACAATGATCAGCCACATAAGACTGGATTTAAATTTTGGGAAGGAATATTAACTCTGCCTACATCCTCTAAAGAAAGTACAGCGACTGTGGTTCTCCAGAATTTTTATTAGAAAGCTCCTTTGTTCTTCCCCATGGCATGAAGGTCCTTGCACAAGGACAATGCATCACAAAGGCAAAATTGCCACAGTTTCTTCAGTTATTCTTCCAAACTCACAAAGCAAAGTGATCTCCAAATAGACTTTTACTGAAAGAAGGTAAGAGACCAACAGCCTCCAAAGTCTGCTAAAAATGTTCAAAGCTGTGTTCACAAACCCACTAGTTTTGACTCTAATAAAGCTGAATATAAATTATTGTACCAAAAGGATCTGAGCTCCTGTAAATTTCAGATCTCTTTGAAAACATTTCTCTTTGCACTTCAAACGTTTTTGCAGTACTGTTGCAAAGCCTCCAGAAAACTAACATAAGCATTTATCCTTAAAGCACTAAAAAAAAGAATAAAGAAAAATCACAAAAATAAAACTTAAAAGGTAAAATATTGAAGATTCAGCCAATATACAGGGTTTCAGAATATGAATATATATATATATTTGGTACTGTAGTAATAAGGCAGCTGGAAATTCCCATCAGCATTGAGGTTTTTAAGTCATGGAGACTGTTCCTGAACTGCAGAGTACCTGACTTAAGCGTGTATGGGAGCAGGGGGGGAAAAAACAAAAGGGACAACCCAATTAGAAGGAATTACTATATGGTCTAGACTTGCCCCAACATGAAGCTGGGACATTACAAGACTAATAATTTAAAGATGAAAGCCTATTTCTTCACCTCTGCTCATCTTTTTCACTTTCTCCATTCATTCAGTGTGAGCTCCTGCAAGAACAAAATGCTCAGTCCCTGCATGTTAGGTCCACAATGTATTCCTCCCTGTGCAAGAGAACAATCTGTTTTCAAAACACTATGTGAACTCAGATTCACTCAGATGTGTATTTTGAGCATCTAAAAGCCACAGAAATTAAAATCTTTGATGTGGGAGGCATACTGTTGGTCCCTGTGAGCCTTAAGGCAGAGGTGACAACACTACAAGGATGCAACAACAGTGGAATCAGATAACCCAAATTTATCCCCTCATGAAACAAAAGTTAGTTTTATCAGTAATACCATACTATGGAGGCAGAACGTTTCAAGTCTAGGACATTACTTCTTCCCATTCTTGTGTGGTTTTAAAAAGCAGCACAACTCCTTCGGTAACAACTTCCTAAAGACTTAAATATTTTGTTCTCTAAAATACCTGATTTTCTAAAAAGCAGCTAAAAAGACATGTATGAAGAGTGATTGGTTCTGATCCACAAGCTTCATTCTGTTTAATTGGGACCACAAAGATTAAGAGCTATATCCTGTGCTGGGTGAACTAAAAACTACAGCAGACCACACTCAGTCTAGGACAATGAAGAAGTAAAAATCATGTTTATGCCTCCATTGGGGATTAAACAGTTTAAAGGATGTTTCATAACTCACATCAGCTCCTTCCCCCAGTTACCAAGACAGTTTCAACCTCCAAAAAGGCCACAGCACTGTCCACAGGCTTCCTCCCAAGCATAATGCATTGTACATCATGCTGTGAAAGGGAAGGCTACAAATTACATCCATCACTTCACTCCTGCTCCATTCCTTGTGCTTTGTGGAGTGAGGGGGAAAATAAAACACTTTGGAGAAATTGAACTCCTTCCATGCTTCAAAAACAAAGCTTCAGCTATACAGGAAAGTTCTAATTGTTTTGTGGTTTTTTTGGGGAATTTTTTAAACTCAACAGTGAAATCTACTAAGGCTGTATCACTTCAAAAGAAGGTTACAGATACATTTTCGTTAGCTCTGAAAACACACAGTAGAGTCCCCTAACCATTTTCTTTACAAACTGCAGAACACTTGCTGTATCAGAAGCAATCCATAAATATGTATTACTGCTTCATAAATATGTATTGTGTTACAGATGAAGAAAACAACTGAGTAGAAGACCTCATAATTGGTATGGTCCTTTATTTAAAAATGAAAAAAATCTCCACGTAATTCCACAGGGAATTATTTTACATGTAAGCATGGAAAGATAACATAGCAAAATAGTTTCTAGTTCTTTGTACTTGAACAAAGCATTTGTGAGTTTCAGGCTTTTTCTGTCAGGTTGGGCTTTTATCTATTTATTTATTTTGGTTTTGGTGGGTTTTTTCAGTTTTATTTAGTTTAAACTGAGGCAAAAGGAGTGCAGAATGAGCTGCTTGGGCTGTTGGGAGAAGAACAGCAGACAGGGCAGTTAGTATTCATCCACATGGCAACCCTGCTCATGCAAGTCCACAGCACCTCGCACCTCGATTATTGTATTGTTTTTCTTTCTAAGGTTGGCAAATGCAACAGTGTCAGTTGTGATCACTTCCTGAAGCTGTTGCTTTGAGTATGCCACCCACATATTGCATCTCACATTTTCTATTAGACTGAAAGAAGTGTAGACACATGACTGTAATTTTATGCAAGTTCTTCTTAGTAAGCAAGCTCATCAGCTATTTGAAGCCCAGCTATATACTTTGAAATTCATAAATACAAGGAAAAAGATCAGTTGGTTGAACTTCCCTTAGAAAAATATGCAGGTTTTCAAATTTACTCTTCCCATTTAAAATGTTCCAAATTTAACAAGATATCTACAGATCAGCCAGGAGCTGAGCTGCAAGCTCCTCAAATGCTGGGCAGTCAGTGGTGAAAGAATCCCCAGCTATTCAGCACTAAGCTGATATGAGCTGTTGGAAGAGCCACACACAGGTCCCTTAGTTTAGGCTATGGAATTCTGTACGTAAAGTGAAAACACCAGCAACCCAGATCAACAGAGGAAGAAAAGACCTGAAGTCCAAGACTCACCATCTAGAAAATATTACTAACACTTTTCTTTAGGTGCAGAACTAGAAGGTAGAAGAACAGATAGTGTATAACTTTTAAAACTCAACAGTGATAATATCAGTAAATGGCAATTATTTCTTATTTTTAAGATAGAAGAATAAACAAGATTATAATGAAAGAAGAATGCTCATTACTGGGAATATCACCTGTACCTCAGTTCATCAATTAGACATTATCCAACTGAACATTTTTCTATGCAAAATGATGCCTTATTGACATTGAAGATCTCCAAGCAATTAATAACACGTTTTGCAGGCTGCTTTGCAAAGGTGAGTGTAAGAAAGACTAAGAATCATAATATAAGCAAAGCATAAAGATGGTGATTTGAATCATCTCCATGCCCAAGGACACGGCCTTTGGACTCTTTACTTTGTGTCTTTGATGTCATTTGTAAAGGTCATTATACCTCCATTCCCAGGGTTAAGCCTGAAGAAGTGCCAACCCACAAGGCAATTTTTGAGCAAATATGGTGCTGCAAATTGGAGAATCCAGCTCAAAGTGAGCTAGTCTACTCCAGAAAGAAAACTGTGGAAAAAAAAAAAAGGCAATAACTTCATTTGCAGGAAAAACTTGAGTTGTTCTAACACCCTTATGCATATTCCATCCATGTAGCTTTACAAATGAACAGTGAAAGAGGTTTCCAATACTTCATAACATCTATTTTTCTCTCATTGCCTTTTCCACACAAAATTACTCCAGACTAGGAGCTCTATAGAAAAGCATGAAAAACACCAGGCAGGCTATAGAGAAGGGCCATCACCAAGAACATTACAAAAAGTGACATGGACATCGACTGTGTGACTGTATCTTCCACGTAAAGCATCACCAGAGCGATGCTTTACAGCAGGCAGTCAGGGTTAGAATCCTGTCTTTCCATGGACCCACCTATTCTCTTGTGGCAGAGGAAGGTTTTGGCTGTACATCTTCAGTTTTTCAGGAGAAAAACAGCACTGCCATCTGAATATAACATAACACTACTGTTTAATATTCTGCAATTTAAATGAAAGCAACAGCAGACTTTGCAATTCAGTAACCTGAGGTTCTAAATTAATGAACATGGGATGATGAGAGGGGAATATAAATGAAAGGGCTCAGCACTAGAATTCCCACAAATAAAGATCCAAGGATTTGAGAAACAATTCACAAAAACATCTGATTGTTTCACTGCTATTTTTCATTAAGGACTGGAAATACAGTGCTATTTTCTGGCAATCCACTGATGTAGATCTTTATTGAAACTAAGTGTCTTATTATAAAATGAAAAGATAATTTACTGGGAGTTTATGAGTAAGAAGTTATTTTACACTCTCTAATCTCCCTCCCATCCAAACACCATAAATGTCTCATTGTTCTCCCAAGAGTACATCTCTGGTGGAATATAAAGATGGTGCTTACAGCAGCATTTTGAGACAGTTAGTAGTTAATCATATACAAAACTGTTAAAAACTAGAGGATCAAATAATTTTTAAACCTCCCTCATGCATCCTGTAATTGTGCTGTGGGAGTCTGACAGCCTGATGAATACTGGGTCAAAGTTTTGCAGAACACACAGTGTTTAGGTGACTGAGTAGGTAACAGTAAGAACAGCATGGTAATTACAAGGAAAAAAGGCCTAAGGAAAAGCCTTACAGGAAAGGCAGACATGTGTAAACATGTCCCTCAGCCAGAAAACAGAACCAAAGGTTCTAAAACCCAAGTGTCAGGGCAGACTCACAGAACACAAGAAGGGCAAGCACTGTATGTTGTATTTAACACACCTTCTCAGTATCGTGTTGAAATGGGATGCAAGACTTGTCTACAACATCTCACGAGATTTTTCCTGTTCATCTACCAGAACTGACTGCCACTTCATTTCTTAGTTCTTTAGACTCCCATTTGGGTCTTCTTTTGGGCTGATGTCATTGCCACTCAAAGAGATGTAATATAGCCTGCAGCTTTTACATATTCAAACCCTAATTAGAAAATCAGAGTAGAAGGCAAGACATTCTCTCACAGGAGCACATGGACTATGGTGACCAGAGAACCCCTGTTAATCACCATTAAAGGATGACCTCCATGTTCTGAACAAAGTCTCCGGATTTTGTCCCGTGTGGAGTCTGTTATGAAGCCTTGTGTGTCTTTTAAGCAATGGCTTTAGGGACTTGCCCATTCTTGGGCTCAGCCAGAAGGCAGAAGTCAGGCAACCTAGCATTAGCCCTATCATCATATCTTGAAAGTTGCTGATCATCATATAATTTGCTGTAAGATTGATGATCCTGATGATCCTGCATTTCATCTAAAAAAACCAAAACAACCCAAAAATCCACCTCCAAAACAAACAAACACTCAACAAAAATTGGACCACAAAAAACCCCCAAAAACCAAAAAAAAACCTACCAAAAAACCCTAAAATCAAACCAAAACCCATACAAAACTCAACTGCCCCCCCTCTCCAAAAAACAAAACAAACCCAAAAAAACAAAACCCAAAACCAAAATGATCCCCANACTCAACTGCCTCCCCCTCTCCAAAAAACAAAACAAACCCAAAAAAACAAAACCCAAAACCAAAATGATCCCCAAACGCATCTTTGTACAAGAAAGGTAACAATTTCTGTAAGTTTTAGACTTTGTGCCTATTTGTGCTGAGAGAAGCCCGAGAGGTTGAGTTTTTGTTGGTTTGCTTCAAGCACACCACAGCTAGCAGAGCAGCTTCACTGGTTCAGTGTGAGCAACCTCCTGGCTGCCTGCTCCTCTCAAATATGAAAAGAAATGTATGATTTCAGCAATCAAAAGAGCCTTTGAAAGCCACACTGGTTCCCCTACTACATGGGGCAATGAAACACAATGTCTCAGTCCCCTCCTGAAATCACTTACATTTTGAGCACAATTTATTCCTAAGTTGTTTTTCTATTACTAACTTGTTGAAATGACAATTCTAGTTTTAGTATGAGTTACCTGTGAACTGCATTCACTGACTTGCCCAAGAAGGAACAAGGGACAAAGAGAAGCCTAAAATCAAAACTAATTCACTTGGGGTGTTGGAAGTCCTGCCAACATGGCAGTTTAGTAACATGGCTATATACATAAAGCCATACAAATACATTTTTCCTTTTTTCCATGTTTTACACTATTTTTAATATGTCACAAATAAACCTAAAATTATTCTTCCTGGACATCAGAATGCCGGATAATCTTTGCAGAGTGTCTGGTTACTAGGTGTGGAAACTCTTCTCAACTTGCACAGCACTGAAAAAACCAACCAAACAAACCAGTTTACATGATTTGGTCTTTCTTATTCACATTTTGGGAATAAAAGGAAGGAAAACTTGTAATAGTAATATTCAGAATATCATATTCAGAACTTTGGAAATGTAAAAGAGAACAGGTCTAAAATCTGACTGGGTCAAACAGAAGTGAAAAACGTGTCTCTACTTACTGCTCAGCTGGCAAAGCCATTGTTTGTGTGAATGCCAAAGAAAATTAAATAATATTCATTTGGAAGCCGTTCAGGGTTTCATTTCACATGATTATAATGAATTAAATGCAGACAGGATTCACAGCATCAAAGTACTCAATCAAAATAAAACAGTGAGAAAATAGGCAAGAAAGCTGGATGATTTAAATATGAACAATTCTATCACAAAGCAAGTAATTTTCAGTGACACAGCCAGGGGAAACAAGGTAAATCCCCTACATTATACACTTGGTCTTATAGTTTTTTTGCACTTACTGTAGAATGAACACCATTTGTTTGAAAATATATAATAGTACATTAAAAAGTGAAACAGGCTTGACTGACAGAAAGGGACGGGGATTAAAATCCCCAAGGTTTACTAGCCTAAAGGCAGCCATGACAAACTGCTGCCAGTTGCCCAAAGCCTGCACAGCTACTCAAGCACACAATCCTCAAAATAGTAATATGTGGCTGAGGACAATCCCTGCTGTGCAGAGCTGAATTTCAAACTGGGCTCAAGAGAAGGGAAAACATCAACACAATCACACACCAGTCACTCACATCTTACATTCATTATCAGGTTTTTCAAAGGAATCCCCAAGGCAGCTATATTTCACAGAATTGAAGGTTTAAAATAAAAGGAAAAGAAAACCAAAGCAACTCCCTCTATTCAAAACTGTATTTATTCTATTTTATAAATGGGCAATAAAACATATGAAATAAAACTCTTCAAGTAGACTTCAAGACAAAAATGTTTTTTGGAAAGTGAAAAATAAATACTAGGAGAATACATAGCGAGAATAACACTGCTACCATGCAATTGAATGCCATCCAATATAAATTCTTAGCCAAATACTATATACTTATTGCTTACATTCCAGGAAAGCCTTCAAAGAAATTTTGATTCACAGCACAGAAAAGCATAGTTACTCCTCCTGTCCTTTCTTCTGAGAAAATTCTATGTATCACTGAAAGTAAGTACCAAGTATCAGCAGTAGGATGTGATATGCTAATATGTTCTAATTTTGATTACTTCAGCAGAACTGATGTGTGAAGAAATTAAAGTCTGTGCATTAGACAGATTAATAGTCTAGGATGAATAAAATACGCAATTAGAAAACAGTTTAAATTAAGAAGAGAATTTGCAGAGAGGAGGGCACATCACATTCATGTGAATGGCTATCTACTGATTTTTGTGTGTTTTCTGGTGTCAGACTGAAATTTTCTTTATAAAGGTACCCTGAAAAGGGTTGGAAGAGATTAATAAAGACTTTGAAAGGATTTATGTACATTTTACTTATCAAATGTGTTTCAAGAAAGCCAGTACTAGTCAAAAATAAGGCAACATTAAGTAGTTCAGGCAGAGAGTTCAAGCAATCAAAACACACACATCTTATTGATATGTTACATGTGCAGAAGAGAATGTTAAGTACAGCCTGGGAGTTGTTGGTTGTATTTATGTTCATTTTACTGCAAGAACCTCCACAGTCCTCGTACAGCACTGCGCTAGTGTGAATCCTTCTTTCACATTGCCCTTTTACACTGGTGGGAAGTATTTAATAAAACCCCCCGAGATTAAACAGATCAGAACAGTTAGTGAGAGTGACTGCAGCCAGCAATGTCATTGTCATTACCCCACTCAATGAATTACCCATTACTCTCACAAAGGAAATGTGGCAACCAGCAAACCCTGGTTGTGTCGGGCACAGATGGGAAACTCCCTCCCTCTGCTAATTGTCTGGGAAGGAAACTCATTAAATAGCGTTTTTCACCTGTCACAGTCCAAGAGCAAACTCGGCAGCCCTCTCAGCTGCCCACTCGTAGGGGAGGCAGAGCTGATGCTACACTGGGTTCTCCTCTGCTCCTAAACAAATGCCAACTTTCTCAACACCAGAGAGCAAAGGAGTATCCCTCTAACAATTAAGCTCCAGGAGACCCCAGAGTCATACACACCATTAAGGTCTATCATCACCCCAAATCAGTGTTACAATTCCTGATTTTCATAGGCACTCAATCATGAACAATCTAGAGGATGAGTTCTGTACTTTGTTAGGGCTTTTTTTCCCTCTCATTTAAAGCACTGTCAGCACACTGAAGCTTTATGAAAA
>VYXF01012560.1:52417-92057 GCA_013397295.1 Polioptila caerulea
CCCTCTCATTTAAAGCACTGTCAGCACACTGAAGCTTTATGAAAAGCCATTTTGATTTTAAAAATAAGAAAACACTTTTTTTAAAATTACTTTTATTTTTTCATTAAAAAGCCCATTATTATTTGCACTTTTTAGAAAAAAAAAAAAAAACAAAAACAAAAACGGAGTTTTTTTTCTGATTTGTGCTGTTTTATTATACTGCTAAATTTAATGGCAGTAATAATTTTGTAAAATTCAAAGAACCAAATGCATATATAGCATTAGTGCAAATCCATGCTAGACTAGAAAATCTTTAATTTCTGTGGTACACTGGTAAAAAATAGACAGGGTTTGGGTTTTGGCATTTATTAGAATTGTTAAAATAGTTCCTACACACTTGTGTGACTTCATTGAGTTGTGAAATTTGCCAGTG
This sequence comes from Polioptila caerulea, assembly GCA_013397295.1. Lineage (NCBI taxonomy): Eukaryota > Metazoa > Chordata > Aves > Passeriformes > Certhiidae > Polioptila > Polioptila caerulea. Next base: position 52,830 of record VYXF01012560.1, read on the forward strand.
GGCTCAGAGAAAAATTAATTACTGCACCCAAAAAATCTTTCACAATTGCAATATTAGGTTCAAACAGAGTAGATATTGAAACTCTCTAACAGAAAAATAGACCGCTGCAATAAGATATACTCATATAGAGACAACAGAGGAAAAAAAAAAAGGAAAAATAGTCCCAGTTATACATCTCACAAAAATTAATACATGCAGTTACTTCAGAGTCCAACAGCACTCAGTAAGAATGCACAGTTCTTACAGAGACATGAAAGAATAGTAAAGAGTTTTAGAGAAGGGGTTTGTGCAAGCTCAGAAACAGATAGCGTGCCCCTCCTAAAAACAGTCTTAAAGGGAGTTCCACCAGTTTCCTGTCAAACAGCACAGCAAAGTGGGAGAGTGGACATAAATCAAATCTATAATCAAAATTTCTCCCACTGCTGCTTTTCCCTGACCTCTCCCACCCCAAAGAAAACCTCACTAATGCTTATCTGTACTTCATGTACTTCATATATCATGGCTGGGCTCTCCTGCACACAAACCTGTCCTTGTATTTTAAATGGTTTGCAGGAAGAACAGATTTTACTTCAAAGTAATGCTGCTTTCAAAGAGCTGCTTAGCTACCAGTCTATTTTAATTTATGATTTGCATGCCAACTCTAAACCACAGAAGAATTTTCTCTCACAATGACTGGAGTTAAATAATGCAGAGCATTGACGCTGAAACTGAAAGAAGAATTAAGGAAAACAGTCCCAATATTAATCCTACAGATAGGAACAGTGCCATGTGGCATGGTTTTTAAAAGGACTGGTCCCAATACTTTAGCCGCTTTTCTAATTTAATATATTTTTAAAGAGTTGCTTTCCTTATTCTTTCATTGAGTCCTTACATAATGCAACAAACTAAAAATTTGAGTAAGATTACTCACTTTCTGCCTTAGCCATGGATTAAGATCTAACTGTTGTAGAAAACAGAATGAAGAACAAATGGATACTTCTTCCTTTTTGTAAAATATTATCCATAGGGAAGGAGGAGCTATGGCTTTGTAAAGCTAGCAAAATAAAAAGCAAGAGCTGAGCAGGTCAGCCCAAAAGCCCTCTATAAAGTGTGTTTTCCATTGGCCTCATGATGGGCAGTTTAAAGAAGGAGCGTGATGGGGAGCAGTGAAGCAGTTCTGTCAATCTTCATGCTGAACTCCAGCCAAGTATGGAAAGCTGCATGGGAGACTGTCACTGGTCAGTGTGATGTGAGGGAAAGATGCTGTCCTGAAGAGCAGATTCACACTAGAGCTACCCAGTGCAAAAGCAGAATGTTTACAAATGGTAAAGGATCCCAAATAATGAGCAAAGACAATTATCTGCGTAGTAAAGAAGGAGCAAATGCACAAAGAGCAGCACAGTCCATGCAACAAGTCATGAAGAGGACATAGCATGCAGCTGCTCAAAAGGAGGTAAAGCAAGCAAGCTTCCTCTGCAGAGGAAAATGAAGGAACAGTGCCTACAGAAGAGCTAGGATGGAACTAAATTTGTCTTCATTTTTTTTCTGCCAGCTCTAAGAGCTGCTGCTGAACTAACAACTGGAAAACAAATGAGTAAAATATGAAGAGAGACCCCCCCAAAATGTAATTTTCAGACTCACAATTCACACTTTACTGTTTGCCTACAGGGTAGAATTCAAGACCATGCTGCTTTTATTTTTCCTTAATTTCTTTCCATAAGACGTGATGGTAAAAATCACCAGGTTAGACAAATTTGTTGCATAGACTAAATTTGCCTATTTTTCTAGTTTGTGTCCTACTTTCATTGACAATTCTCCAAATAAAACTATTGTGCAAGTTCCTTGGTTTCATCGGGCTCTGTAAAGATTGCCACAATGTTATAAAAAACATTCCAAAAAACGCACATAAATTCCCATATGAGAAGTCACTTAGTCACTGCCATCCCGTTTGAAATGTTTTGTTTGTTTCTTGCTTCAGTTGGAATATCCCCATTATGTTCTCAGATGTCAGGCACGTCTCAAGAATACAATGCTGTCAAACTATAATGGACAAAGCCATTTTTTTTTCCGTAATGTGTTTTGCTTGTATGAAGAACTGGGCCAAGTATCTACTAAGTTATATCATTTCCTTCAGTGAAACTAATTTACAGGGAAAATGAATCATGGGAAGGACAAAGACGATATCAGCTATTCTATATCCACCCTGTTCCTTCCTGTATCTGTGCCTGGAAAAACCAAGCAACATAATAACAATAAACGCCGACCTGCTGTAATGCCACTGAAGTCAACGATGTTACAGCATGAATGAAGTTGGCGCAGCGTCAATTCATTTTTTAGCAATGCCAAAGTCCACCCCAGCATGTAGAGGTTTTCCAATCACTTGACAATATGAAGATAACCTTTCTGTTAAAAGCACAGTATGCTATATCCATCCTAACTGGAATTGTGCAGGTAGGCAGGAGTTTATATACCGTAGACTTGAAACTAAGTTAATGCTTCAGGAGAGTAACATAGTGCTCTAACAAGCTGCATGAAGGATTAGTAGGAACAGCAGCAATGTATTTCCATAACCAAACAAAATCCCACCTTGTTTGCTTCACTGAGAACACAGACTTTAGGACAGGAGGGACAATGTCATAGCTGTGAATAAGTCATTTTTTATCATAAGTCCCCATGTCAGGTATTTTCATGCATTTTCTTAGGAAGGTCATCCTTTGGGACAAAATTTCTATGCTTGATTTGTTCCCATGATTTCTAAGGGTAATCTGTCATTCTTGTAAAATTGCATACTAAAAAAAAAACCAAACCAACCAAAATCCCCAAAACAACAACAAAACCAAACATTTCTCAAACAAAACAAAAAACCCACAGCGAATCCCTAAGCATAAAAATACTCTATGACCAATATAAGGATTAAAGGATTATACAGCTGCTTTTCTTCTCCTAAATTAAGTATCTCAAAAGTAAAATTATTTTAAATCTGAAATTTACCACCTATTTTATCCTCGTTAAAAGATGAGCCACATTACAAAAGTCTACATTAATGGCTCAGCAGGTTTATTTTTCCTGTGCACTGTCTCACTAAACACATGCTGCCTCTAAAGTCAATGTTTCTCCAAAGTTCATGGGAATGCATAGTTAGACAGGGTACAAAAACTGTTGCAAAAGAAAAGATAAATATCTAGGCCTAAATTACAAGTTGTGCTGATAGACAAATGACTGGAGTTGATTTTCTTTTTACTTTTTTGGAATTACTTAAAGATTTTTTGAAGGGTATTTATGTGAAGAGCAGCAATCAGACTAGTATTTGGCTTGTTTGTTTCTTCTTACATCAGTGAAGAGTACATGATTTATCAGTGCCCTCTCCACTGTTAACACATTCTCTTGTGCAGCATATGAAAATAAAATCTATTCCCATCTAGATTGTACTCACTGTTTCAATTCTATTTCAGTAAAATTCCATGCCACCTGACCTCAACATTATATAAAACTAAATGCCCATTTGAAATGTCTCTGAAAGTCTTTCTCAAGTACTACCATTATTTAATATGTGTTCATAAGGCTGTAGCAGAGTGTGCACTATTACATCCCTGGATTGCTCTCCCTGAGCAGGGCCAGATGACAAACACCTTTCTCCTGGCTGACCTGCACCACCTGCGCCTGCCACTGCTATCCACAGCTTAAAATCACACCATACATAGAAATTTCTGCTCCGTCTTTTAAAATTAGGCTTTTAATTCCCTATTTTTGAAAATTGATTTGAGATTAAGATTGTTTAGGCATAAGGACTAAACAATGGAAGTCTACCAGCCTTTGCCAGAACGGAAAAAAGTTTTAAACTAACAAATAAGGAAGAAACAGATGGATTAGTACAATATAAAATCAAATGATGAAGTTCAAGACAATTACTGATTCCAGAACATGGATGTATATTTAACAGCTTGAAAGAGAAAAAAATCTTCCATAACATAATAGGCCCAAACAGACACACACACTGTTGACACACACAGTGCTCTTACGTGTCCCAAGAGCACTTAAATCAATCACACTATCCTTGGCAACAGACGGGCCAAGCAGAAGTTGTTGGTGTGTTGCACTGCGCGCTGAGCTGATGCTCCAGAGACTTAAGTCCTGGCAACGCCTCACTGACCTAGACATGTGACCTTGTGCCTCAATTTCCCAGTCTTCAAAACGAAGGCCAGTGGCTGTAGCCTCACTGACGTGCTAATGATTTACTCAGGACAAGCACTGCAAATGCTCGGAGCCCGGGGGTGTAGCAAGTAGTGCTATGTCACATGTTTGCAATCACACAAGCTTAACTACTTAGGATTAAAATACAGCCTTGTGCAGGGCAGCCCTGCAAATAAACAGCTCTGGCTCTTGTTAAGTGCCTAAAATGGCATTTTTTCTCAGTTTGCAGTCAATTCAGGTCACAAGCAAATAGGATGCAGTTTAACAGCCTCCAAAACAGGCTAAGAGGGACAGTGACTCAGTTTGAATTCTGTTCCCTGTGCTCCAGTAGAGTATTGAGTGTACTGTGTTCGTGTTGTTGAAATATACATCCTCTGATGCATTGCATTGAGTGAAGCAGAGTGCAAACTCATCTGAAAATATGTGCTCCACTATCCTTTTCCTTAGGTGGAGGACTTTCTTTTGTAGATCCAGTTTCTATTCTTGTTTTCCTACCAGCAAACTCATGATGAAGTGAGTGACTTCTCTATCCCAATAAGGTCATTCTCCTTCTCTCAACGTTGCTTGCACTGTATTAGAAAACAAATCTGAGCCATGCACTGAGTGCATAACAAGGGCTGTAGTGCATCTCTTTGCTTAATATGATACCATAAAATTTGGTTATTGTATTCCAAGCAAAGTACTGAATCTAATGATCTTACATAAAAAGAGCAAGCAAATCTTGTGTAAGGAAAATAGAAGGAACGCAAGAAATAAATACAGAAGTGAGGAATAAACAGCAATAGTTATGGTTTCATATATTTGTCAGGGACTACCAAATAAAAAAAAAGTAGGGAAAAATGTGTTTTAAAATTTATTTCATAAATGTAATGTTGCAAAGTACATACTACACTGTCAACTGAAAAAGGCAACAGCTCAGTCAAAGTAACAGTAGATGTACTCCCTCCAAATCTCTGATAAAACAATGTTTGAGCTACAACAGCTCGATTCCAAAGTATAGCTCTACGTACCCTGAAATTTATCACTGGCAAAGACATAAAGAAATGAAGGCAGGCAGCCAACATTTACAGAAGGGAAATAAATAACAGTACCTAAAATGACTCCAAATACACACAGCAATATAGCCATAATTTTAGGGGAACAAAAATGAGTAGCTAATAAAGGAATGCTTTCAAACAGCTTCAGCTAGAAATCTTGCTCTTTACTTTTCACCCATATAATATTTGCATATGTGCACATGCAAAATAATGAATAGTACTGAAAAATTTTTGTTTGCTTCAAACTGTTCTGTAACATGCACTACCATCTTAATCATACCCTAGGTATGTTGGCAACAGTGCAACACAAGTGGGAGTCACAAATGAATTTTCTTCTACTGTAAAGACCAAATCAGCCTTTAGAGATTTAGAAAGGAAAGGTCCTGAAGCAGCTTGTTATGTATTACACGATTTGTTCTTCAACAGAAAACAAGTTCCCTTTTATTTAGAAGCCGCTAAAGAACAAAACTTACTAATTGTTTAGAGGCTTAAATTGAATCTAAAAACCCTTAAATATCACTTAATGGTGATTTTTGCTGCATTATGAGCAGTAAGTTGACCTTATTGCAAAGAAGCATATACATATGCTGAGGTGGTAACAAGAGTACATACATTTTATTGTCCCACACACATTGAAACAGTTACGTATTCTTCGCTACATGTTTTTCCAGAAGAACACACACAGAGTATGTGTGAGTTCAGAACCTCTCTGAACACCCTTCTATACCCTTTAACAACATTCTGGACTGCCAGAATGATGTATTTTTCATATATATTGTACTTATTTTTGTTAGGTTTAGGAAGCCATCATTAACACTACACAAAACATTATCATGTAGTAAATTAAGCAAAAAAACCCAGTGTCTACTTCCTTGCAGGTGATTGAAAATCCCTAGCCAAGTTATATTAATTTTAATCTAAAATAATCACCCAGAGAAATAATTTTGATCCACATGAGTCTTTAATCCTAATCAGCCTTACTGCTAAATTCTTTCTTATTGGACCAAACCACAACATTAAGAGGTATTTTTTACAGTATAATGCCCCACTATGTAGAATTATTGCAATTAGCTCTAAACCCCCAAAAGGTCTCATTGTTTTCCGTTCAGGCATAAGCATCTGCACTGCTCTGTATTGTTAAATATTCCACACCAACAAATGCAGAGCAATGTAAGTTGCTATTGATCCAGAAGATACTCCCTCCAGTGTATATCAGTATCATTGTAATGCAAAAAAGACATGCAAAACCCAATAAAGAATTTCAACAGGATTCTCATATGGTTTTCAAACGGGGGGGGAAATGCGACAGATTTTGAAAAGGGGACCCTTTACAAACTTGCTTAGCTTTTGATGATGGATCAAATTATATCATTTTTCCTTCTTCTCCCTGCCCTTCAACCCCTAAAAAGGCAAGGAGGTGGTCTCTTAAAATGTAGCTGCTTATATCAGGCTATTGTTTCCTTTCCCTCCAAGACCACCCAGATTTTCCTAACTGAATCATCTCTGCATGAGACAGATTGGAGCACTACCACAGCTCTCTATGGAAAGACCTGCTATGCTGCACTATTCACCATCCCTGCATAAACAGAGCATACTGTACTGGCTGAATACACACACAGAGGAGACAGTAAAGGCTGGGAGGGAAACCATGAAAGCTTAGGCATTTGAGGAGGGGAGATCCGTGACTAAAGTCCTCTTCAAAGCTCAGGAGATTGCTTAAAAACAGGTGCTTTTTTAAGAAAATGCATGCAAAGCCTTTATTTTCTTCACATATTTGGAGTTTTGAGTCTATAAAATTTTAAAAGAAACTGGAAATTAGCACATAATATCTGAATTCCAAGTTCCAGTATTTCTGCCAGAAAAAAAAAAGAGAATCCAAAGAGGACTCAAGTTCCAGTTTGCCCTGGAGGTTGGGGCAGTACATTGGGCAATACAAAACACAGATTCTAATTACAGTGTTCTTGTTATCTGCTACCATTCTCAGATTATGATGCTTCAGTTTCCCACCCAGATAGTGGTATATTGCTACCGGTCTTCACTGTGCTTTGAAATCTACAAATGAGAAGCAGAAAGTAGAAAAGGAACTATGCTATTATGGAAATGAAGCTGGGATACCACACAAGGGAGAGACACTGCTTAGGGGCATGGTTTTTCTAGCTGGCTTTGGCCAGCTTGAAAAAAAACAAAACAATAAAAGGGATAAGGTATGAGCTCCTTTGAAGAAAGAAAAAAATCACAGCAGGGAGTTGCTCAACACTGGTGCCTGCCCAGACAGCTAGCTTTAGGTGACCTGAAACACACCCTAGGCAACAAAATAAAGCTAAATTATATACACAAAAACATGTCAGGCATTTTGTCCTTGGCTCATCAAAGCACAACACTGGCACCAGTGTTGTTCTGTATTTCATATTTAGAATAATCAATTTTTACTGTGCACACCTGCATGTATTCTTGACCAGTCATGAACCCTCCACCCACACTATATAACTGGCACAGAAGGTATCTTATACATCAGCATCTGCTCAGCAGTGAAGTGGGGCAGGCAAAGAACCTCCCAAGAGCATGATCGAGACAGGACACTTCTTTCTGCTATGACACGTATCAAGGAGCATCTGAAGACAAAGTTATGTTTGAACTAAGACACATCATTATCAAATCTAGTTAACTAGTATCAACACAGAGTTAGGCTGGAAATTATAGACAAGGAGGAAAAGTGTTTACTAGACTCCTGATAGTAATAACATTTTGACCCTGTCTGGATGTGGGGTTTAAATATTTTGAAAACTTTAAGGTATGCATTTCTTAAAACATGGAAAAAAAAAAGATATCATTGCTCTGTTGCTACTGGTATTTAATAAGACACTTAAGTAAAATGCTTCAATTTAGATGTTGGGTTTGTATCCTTAATTTTCCTTCTGGTTCCCTAAAAATTGATAAGAGTTGTAATGTGCAGCTCAGACTGGAAACAAGGTTGCTGGTTCTTTGTTTCCATTACATACAGCATAAACATGACAATACAGCAAAATAAGACAGCTAAATTGGGGGTGGGGCTGTCAACATGTGGAGTTTTCTTGGAAGCACAGAGGGACAGGAAAAGTGACACTGACACAGGCTATGATACAGGAAATTCCAATGAGGTATTAGGAAATAACTTTTCAAAATGAAATAGTCAAGCACTGAAACAAGGGGCCGGGCCAGTCCAGTTTTTGAATGTGTATCTTTGGAGAGACTTAAAAACTGGGTGGGATGAGGCTCTGGGCAACCAGCTGTTCTTCCTTCTAGCTGCAAGGGAGGGTCGGACTTGGTTCTCCAGAGGTCCCTCCCAGCTTAAATTGCTCTGATTGTAAACCACTTTGAAACACCTTGCCTTTCAAATGAGCACTATGTGTAAGACATTTTAAATGACTACAGTTAACAACATGGTAGAACTGCCAGCATTTCCCTGCTAGGTGAATTTCTGCGTCTCAGGTAGGCAAATAGCTCATGCACCAGTGACCTGGGAGGCTGCCTTGAACATCTTAAGCTTGCTTGACAAAAATTAATTTCTTTTTTGCAGTCTTGGCATGCTTCCTTCTCTCTCCATCCCTATTCACAGCTGTGGCCTATAACTAGTTTTGTGCCTGTAAAATAATCAGTGGCATTAGTGCTCTGTGATAACTACATCACTCTTGTCCCAAGCTGCCATTTTTATGAGGTTTCATGTTGCCTGCTTCTAACCTGGGCTTTGGAACCCTCTATGTGCAGACAATAAAAAAAATGTGCTTCCATAATTAAAGTTTAACTAACCAGTCATCAGCAAATTAGTTACTCATTGGAATAAGATGTTTGCAAAAATAGATGCTTCCAAATATATTAGTAAATAGCTAGAAAGGAAGGTGGTTGATAGCAATACTCCAATAAAACCATATCCAAAATCTATGCAAAATTTCAAAACAATAGTATCGTTTCTGGGATAGAGAATTCCCTGTTTTAACACCACCATATATCTCACAGAAATCACCCCAACAGTAAAAGAGTGAATTTTAACATTTATGAACAACAAAAATAATTTTTAAGTGCAAATGTTCCTGCCAACCGTTTTTTGCCAACCCTCCATTTTCTCCTAACTTGGTAGGAAGGAAAGAAGAGCAACCTCACAGGCATCTGACATTGACAACTGCATGGGATTAGGCTTTGGACAGAGTAATAAATTACCATGGTTCTTATTATGATGTATATTCATCAGCAACTGAGCTTTCACAAACTTCAGGAACACAAGTATAGCTACAATGTCACAAATATCAAAATCCATTTCCATGAATAAGGAGATGTAAAAGGAGCAAAAGGGAAAATGGAGATTTTTAAACTATGAGAAAATGCCAAGTGGAATAGTAGCTGTTGCATTTAAACTATATTAAGGCTTGAGCTTATACAAATATATCCATATATTTATGACAGACTTTGTCAATTGTTGGTTAGAAGTTTTTCATGTCATTCATAATGATTAATTCTGATGCCTAATAAATATAGTCTTACTGTATTTTTTCCTCCCTTCATAACTTCCAATAAGAAAAGCTTACTTAGCACAATATTAACACTAGACTGAGATGAAAGGAAAGAGGTTTTTGCCACAAAAATTTTCATTTTTTTCTAACTACGAATAAAATGTCAAAAATCCAAACATGGCCTAAAGCCAAAAGTAACCCAAAAATCAATCAAAATGTTTTATTTAGATGGCTGCAATTTTTTGGTTTTATTGTTAAATATATATATAGTTGAAATAAACACCAAAAATGATGATTTCATTTAAATAGCATTAAATTAGAATGTCACAAAAATTTCAAAACTCCTTCAAAAACATTTCAAGCCAGGAAATTCCCAACCACTTCCTATTAAGGTTGAAGCCAGGAAAATTCTGGTGTAGTTTGCTGCTTGGGCTGTTCTTTGTGTGCATGACATGAAGCATTTCTATTATGGAACTGCAGTGAAGAGATAGCGTTCCAAAGTCAACCATTTTAGAAATTGGAATGAACTGTGAGTACATTTTTTAAACTTTATTTACATAAATGAATTGTCACTTAAATATGGAATAAAAGTAGAAAGTGCCTGCATGTGACTATGAGAAGTAACATTATAGCAACTTATGCTTTGATTTTCCATTCATTGCTTTTATTGGAACAAAAAGTATTTGAAAAATGAGTGAAAAGCTAATGAGCTTCTGTTGTTCGTTCTGGGTAGTGAGTCAATCTCACACTCCAAATCATCCAGAAGGATCATGAAATACAAAAGGGGATGCTGTAGATCTGTGTCTCAGCATTGAATTAATTATTTTGTCTCTGGATCAAGCACATTTAACATTCAGATGTGTTACAGCTGTTTTCAAGGTTCACTGATAATTCTTTAGATGAAGACTTAAGTGTGTTTCTGTGTTTTAGAGAAGACTATCTGGAAAATGCAAAATCTTTGCCTTTTCAACAACCATGTTGTATGTGGACATGCTTAACACATGTCCTAGGACAAATTTTCTGCAGTTCTCAGATGAGGAAATGGCCTGAGTTAATATTAACCATGAAGTTCAACCTTTTAGGTAGGCTGAAAAATCTTATTTACAAAGGACTTTTAGAGATTATTTTCCCTTGGACGCAGAATACAACTTGATATATATGTGACATGGTGTTTATCAGCCCCTGCACAGCTGAACAACCTGCTGCCTAGATATCATTGCCAGATTTTGAGGCACTGTCCTTACAGACCTGAGTATCTGTACACAGCGCTCCAAAATCACAGGAAAAGGAGGTGCCTCAGCTTCAGAGACCAGCAACATGCCAGATGACAAAGTTAGCCAACAGGAACCAAAAATGCCAATAGGAGATCCTACTGGTGCATCTTCAAGCCCCCTTCCCCTCTCAGGGGAGCACAAGCAGCAATATCCCCATTACAGCTGCCTTGTATGTAATCAAAATTAGATACATAAACTTTACAAATCTAAACTGTTGCTTAATGTTTTTAGCTAAGTCTCACGCTTTTTCATACAAACGTGCAAAAACTAAGGACTGTCAACTAAGTTTCAACTAAGGACTGTCCCTCAGCCCAGATGAGTGTCATCTGCAACACAGAACACTTCCTGAGTCTGGGCTAACATAGTTGCAAGAGAGAAACCATCAATCTTTTACATCCTTGCTGAGCCCTTAAAACAGAGATGGCAAAGTTTCCCCTTCCTCATGTTTTGTTGGTTTTGTTTTTTTTTTTTTTTTCCCCCTATCTCTCATTCCCATTAAAATTCTTATTAGAATGTAGCAAGTTTACAGAAATAATCATGTGGATATGGCAGATGCTTTAATGCCTAGAATCAGATCTCTCAGCTCTCAGAAAATTTTATTCATGAAAATCTGAGTACTAATTGGCTTGAGAGGTGTTATTAGACATACCTCAAGAACACGTTTAGGCTTCTAAAATTCTTTTTCTACCTAGTTTTGGGTCTCCTAGGGCATGGGTCTGAGTATATCACTGAAAGACATGAAAATGGAAACAGAAGGAGTGAGGTAGAAGAAAGCAGTTTGTCAGTGAACACTCTCAAGTGTGTTTAGAGAGAAAGATGCTCTGTGATGTCCAAGGACAAAGGGCATCCTCTGCCACACCATGTCCCAGAACAGAATCTTTTACATATTTAAAGTGTTCATAGTTATGTATGCTTCAGTGGTTCCCCAAACAGAAGTGCTTTCACTTGCAGCCTGACAAAGTCCTCAAAGAAAAAGGAGGCCGAGGAATGCACAACCTTCAAAAGTACTGTTGCAGAATTGGAGACTATTCACAACTTAAACCTTTCTTAAAAGCCTCAGGTGATCACTAATGTATTAGATGCTTTTACAGAATTGATAATATAACAGATTTAGTATAACTTGATCAAGCACAAACAACAGCCTTAAAAGAAAAATCATGTTCTAGAGAAAACAGATTTCATACTTGATTGATCTCTGACACAGGTTTTCATTTCCTTCATTGTATCAATGAAGTTGCTATTTTCTAAGTATATTTCAGTGCTAATTGGAATAGTTGAGAAATTAACTTTAGTTATCTCAAGCTACTAGTAAAGAACTTCAGTCCCATCTAGTTTTATAGGAGAACAGGAGCAGCATTGAAGGCTACAGGAATTTATTGCAATAGAAACAAACGCCTGGGGTGTTCATAGAGACTAACAAGTCATGCTCCTACTATTTTCCCAAAAAGTCATTCCCTTATTAGAAACAAGCCACCTATTTCATATTTCTGGAACTGGCAGTTGTTTATTTGGTGGCTCATTTTATTTGTGTTTTCTGCTCCTAGGTCATGTTTTGGGGACATCTTTCCCCTCCTTTAACTTCAGCAAGGATGAAATAGGTAGTTTAAATTGCTGAATAGCAATTTCAACAGAATTGCTGCTCATGTAAATTATCTACCCCCTGTGGCATGTTTACTAACCAATCAAAATATTTTCTTCAGACAAAGCACTGCAATAAATTTAAATGAAAATAAGGACAACCACAACACAAGACACATTTAATAAGAGATTTGTGTGCAGCATGGAAAGTATCTTATAAGTAAGAAAATTATGTTCCTGCTTTACAGTACAGAATTTTCAGAATAATACAGTGTGTTTATCATTTGTTGCAGTACAGTTCTTTCCAACAACTTAATGAAAAAACTCCAGTAATAAGTTGCTATTGGAATTGTTGGGAATAAAAAAAATTAATCTGTGCAAGGCATTTGAAAAGCTGTGCATATTCTATGAGAGCAGATCTGTTATCACATTGTTACTGTAAAACACACTGAAATGTACATTGCAACCCAGCCAAAAAATTCCATCTAATGATTTCTGGAGTCCATTGCAAGTGTAGATGGAGTATAACGCAGCTCTCATCAAAAATTATGGGGCAAGGCACACACACCAGAGCTGAACAGAAAGGATTTGTAAACACACTGTAAAACACTTTACGACCCCTCAACAAACAGAAGTTAAAGACCCTAGTTGCTAGCAAGCTCAGGAAGTATCTCTTGTGTTTTTCTTCTGTTTACTAAAGAAAAGCCACACCCAGAATGATACAATAAACTACAACTTTGGAAAGTGACATCTATCCTAATCTAGGGTGGAGTCCCTCAGTTTGCTTTGGTCTGCGAACTGATAGTCCAACTTTCCCCTCCAGGGTTGTTAATATTTTACATATGCATACATGTGTGTATATATATATGTGCGTGTGTTTATACAGACATCTACATAACTATATAGATAAAAAACCCAGTACTGACATCCTGAATCAAGAGACAATAAAATTTCATCCCTCTTCAAATCCAATTTTCCAATATGCTGATGTTTGGCAGCTCCCCTGCTGCCACAGTGTGAGCCAGTCTCTGTTCAGGCTCTTCCCAACACAGGATCCTCTAAAAGCGTGCAGCTGAAGCTGATGATTGACTACAGCAGCAAATTGCTGAGGACAGGAAAACAGTCCTGTGACCCTGCTACCTACTTCCCCATTCTTCCAGCTCTCTGAGGAGATGGCTGATGGTGATGCTGATGAAGAGTGTGAGGCACAGCAGTGACTCCTGCCTGGGGAAAAAAGAGTCAGACCCACCCTCCCAGGTAGCCAGTCTGCCCCAGCTCCCTTGTGTGTCTCTGCCTCTCACCTTCAGAGAGGAGAAGTGTTTTTATGCTGGGTGGAATGGGTCGAGCCAGACTTGGAGACCTGCAGCCTTTGCAAGCCCTGTGGCAGAGCCCATCACATCACAGACCCCACAGTGCCCCCAGGAACCAGGGGGTGTGTCAGGCTGTGCCCCCAGCTACGTGTGACCAGTGACTGACAGCACAGCCAGCTTGAGACACAGAGCATTCCCAGAGCCTCTGGAAAAAAAGGCATTCCCATGTGAAATGTCCCGAAGTTCTCTACTACCTGATAGTCCTTTTCATTACTGCCTATTTTCCCTCCAACAGCTCCCTTCTAAACTGAGGCTGCATATTCAGACAGCAAACCCATCCACAATACACCGACACACTGCTCAGTTTGAATCCATTCCCCCTGCATCACATCTGTGCTATGGAAGCAAGGACACCATGCAGGAGTGCACTGCCACAAGCGCTTGACAGGCGAGAGGCAGAAGCCAGCTGGTCCAGCAGCTCCCAGCCACCTCCGTTACTCATCCAGCCTGAATGCATGCTCATCCATCCAGAGAAGGGCAAATGTTCGAGATACATTAAGATAAAGAGGATGTCATGGACCTAGTGGGGATAATGCAGAGGCAAATAGAGGAACGTGCTGCTGGGAGTATTGCAAACAGAAAAAGGAGAGACCTTGTACACAGGGAAATATGCCGTGATCTATCATAGTCCATCAGGCACCCTGATCTGTACATTCTGACTGAGGAAAATGGGAAAAGTTGGAAGCATTCAAATGAAGATACTACAATTTTAACTCTTTTTGTTTTTTTCAAACAAAAGAAAAGAAAAAAAAATAACAGCTACAACATAAAAATTAGCAATTTCATAAAGAAGTTAGAATGAGAGCAACTTATCTTGCAACATAAGGAGTTGTGCAATGAAACTCAAGGCAGACAAATGCTAATCAGTATTGTTTGGCAGAATTAAAACAAAAAAAAAGAAAGAAAGAGCAAGGATATACCTAAAGTTTTGACAGCCATAACTTGCACAGCTGTCAAGGATACTCAGATTTTGTGAAACCAACATAACATCTTGAAAGGTTATTAAAATCTCATGTTTTATGGGTTTAAACCTGTCTTTAAATATCAGTAATCAGAGTGAAAACAGTTGGAAGAAGAAATTATATGCCTACTGTGCCATTTTTACAACTTCAGTTATCTGATGCTGTCAAATACACTGTCAGAGCCAGGACACCAGCCAAGGCAGCACTGGGAGCTGGTATTCCCACAAACAAAGGGCTCATTCCTCATCACTGAGGTTTCCCATAGCCATTGCTCTGTAGTCAGTCATTCTCAAATAAATCAGGGTTAACAGACCAAAAGAAAAACTGGAAAAAAAATATTGTGCTGCTGGAACTGGATTCACTCACAACAGAAAGTTAGAAACTGCTCATCTGTAGGCTGTACTTCGTTAAGTAAGCTGGATTTTGGTTAAAAGTTTAAACACAAAATTATGGTATACAAAACACAGAAAGGACTTATTTTGGGAAAAAAAAATAAAACACCTTTTGTTTTAAATTTACCCTCCTTTTTTTGCTTTTTTCCCCCAAAACAGGGAATATTTTTTAAAAATTTAATATAACATCTTTGTCTTAAATAACTATTACAGCATTAGGACAGGTTTAGCTATTCAGTTAAAACAAGAGCTATATCATCCAAAGGGAAAAATCAAGCCCAGAGCTGAACTGAAAAATTCTCCCTTGGAAGGGTAAGAAAAAAAACCTCAAAAGTTACTGATTCCTGACAGGTCCTGAGGTTATTTTACTTTTATTGCTATTTTGCATGGAAATTAAGAGTTACCTCAAGCTTTTTAAAACATTACAATCTATTTGTGTTTTACCTACAATTACAGATTGAAGAAAAAATTTCAGTACAGAAAATTAATGAAAAATAAAAGAAGCCTTGTCTTTTTGCACTATCAGTAGTCTAAAATTTTAGTGAATCTTGGCTGAAACCTCCCTACCTCCACAGAGACAGAAGGTTAACTTGAGTCTGAATATCTTGAATCCTGACTAGCTAGCACAGATGGCAGCATGGCTTAGAGCCCAGGGTCGAGTTTAAACTCCGTGAGTGCTTGCCCATTTTGTAGCAAGAATACAAATAAAAACACTGAGAATCCTCCAGTGCCCCTCCTGCAACCTGTAAGAAAGGTTAGCTTTAGAAAGGCTCCCCAATAAGGAAGTCTAGTTTTCCACATCTGGCTGGGAAAACCTTAGGGCACCTCAGGCCTTGGGAACCTAGTTAGAGACACAAGGTTAGTCCACACTGTTCATCGACCAGCACAATAGCTACATTTAAAGAAAGAGATAAACTGAACATTAAAGTGGCAAGCATGAACTTACAGTACCTGTAAGTAAAAAAATCTGTTTCCTGGTCTCTATCACTTTGGATGATAGGATCAGGATGTGAGGTAGATCAGATACAACTATCACACCCTGAATTAACACTCTGCCCTAATAAGGAACATTGGGAAGGCCACCAAAGAATCAACTTTTCAGACATATTGAGGCCTCAGGTGAGATCAGCCACAGAAGCCCCACAGTTGTGAAAACTGCAGTAGGTGGCCAGGTTTACCTGCAGCCATGGAAATGGGCTGGCTGCTCATTCTGTAAGTGGGGATCATACACAGCCTTTCCCATCCCACACGGGCAATATGGGGGAAGCTGAAGCAGTGCTGCTGAAGCAGCAACACTTGTCCATTTCTAGAAAACCCATGCCTGTCTAGAGGCTTAAAAAAATTTCCAATACGGTCCAGTCTTTATCTGTGGAGCTCTGGGAAGTGTCAGTAGTGTTCAGCTTCATTAAAAAAATTGAAATAAGGTGTATTCAGTCAGAATATTTTCCTTGTTTGCTTTTTTTCCCACTGACGCTCTTGGGATTGTAAGTGTTTCTACTTCAAGTCTTCTAGTTGCTCTTGAAGGGTAAACCCAGAAACACGTGACCATTTGCAGCACACTACACTGATTTTAAGAGCAGAATGACAACATACCAAGCGGAAATAGAGAAAGTAAAACCTAAGAAAACACATAAAATCTCAACCATGTATATTTTTTAATATCCTTATTAAAATAAATCACATACAGTAGCTTCTAGTACTCATACCAGTATTTACAAATGACTTTCAACCTTCCATTCCTTTACCATGTTTTCATCTCCAGTTAAGTACATCTTATACCCTTCAATAAACTTTTCCTTCCAGATGTCTGTTAGGCAGAGAAGTGCTATTCTCCCAAGCTTCATAAATATGTTGCCTGGAAAGTCATTATTAAAACCATTCTTGTGAATGCTCAGGTTCTAATTCATTACTTCTCTGGAACGATTTAATCAAACCAAGATGTCCAATAGTAAAGAAAGTTCTTCCAATGGGCAAGAGCAACAGATCTTTCACAACTCGTTAGAAGATGTGCCAAGACAAGTTCCTTTCCTGTGTAATAGAAGCCACAGGAATCAGAGTTTCTGATCAAAGTCCAACACCTCAGCCCTGCCAAAAGCTGACAAGCTTTTTTTCTCCTCTCTCCTGAAAACAGCTCTGTAATCACACTGGATTTTAATAGGATAACTATCTCTTGGACTCAGACTGAACTCAGTTGTATTAAGCTATGATTAAACCATTTAACAGTTGCTACATATACCATTACTTCATATATTTATTTTTAGAGCACGCTGAGATTCTTATGCAATCCACTACTACATCCCAGGTCACTGGGATTTTCTTAATACACAGAAATTTCTCTTTTGTCAGGGACACTACATGAAGCATGGAATAAAATATTCAAAAAGCAAGTGACAATTCTGCTCTATTTACCGCTCCAGAATATAGATACTGAATTTAATGAAGTTATTCTGTTTTGACCAGCATAACCATGAAGACATTTTAACTGTTGGGAACAAATCATCCTATACATTCTTCCATACTGTAGGGCACTGCTCCGAACTCTTAGAGTCACAGCACTTATGAAACTCGTGGCTGCAAAACTCCTTCACCAAGACTTAGAGATTGAAATTAAAAACTGACCATGCAAGAAACCAGAGCAGGTCTGACAAAGTTTACCTGCTCGTGTTTTTCATTGCAGCTTACAGACAGGGTGTTTTCAGTTTACTAGTGAGGCACACTCCCATCAGTGGGAACATAACCTGAGGCCATGTGAAGTCTTCTTCACAATTTGAAAGCATCATAAAACTGTTCTTGAGTAACAAAGAACCAGGATTACCAGGGTCTCTTGGAGCCAAAAGAAAGGAGTTTTATAGCTAATAGTCTATACAGCCACTTCACACTCAAGCCAGAGCAGAGGGTGAGGAGGAGGAACATCGAGATCTAGGCATGAGGCTTTGCACAGCTGTGCTGATGCAGTGCCTCCTGCAGCGTGGGGAAACAACCACACACAGACTAAACAAATCACACCTTCACTGAGGGACTCAAGTGCCACTCCAGCCGGCCGACATCCTGCATCCGTAATGCATTTTGTTACATAATTTTGCACCACTGAAATACTTCAAAAATGTAAGGATTGTTCCCATGGAAACTTTAAAAACTCTTTACCAGTTTTGGGTGTACAGTTTACTTTTAGATGTTATTCAGGTAGGTGTACCAGAGGAAGTAGACATTCAGTAGTAACATATAACAATTTGGACTTCTGAACTTCTTTCCTCTTGTATTACTGATTTAGTGTACAGCCACAGCAATATCCCAGAGCTGACCAGGACTTCATTTACAAGGAGAAAAAGCTAAACACTGCCCAAAAATATCTAATTGTTCTCCAGAGGAAGGACAGTAGCCATAACACGTAGCCTTAGGATGAAAAGTCAGGAGAACCTCAGGACACAGAAAACTGCTCTTTCCTTAGTTCCAGTTCTTCTGTTTGAGCTAAATCACTTAAATGTGCGTTCCAATGACCTAATTCTGTTTTGTAAAGATGTATTACTTATGCAAGAGAGACCATAACAACCTCTTCACAACTAAGCCCATTCAGTTGCAGAGTTACATATTTAAAATAGGCGCAATTCATAATGAAATGTAATAGGGAGAAAACATGGAGAACCGAAATTTAGCAGAGGGATTATAAGAAGTTAATACAGTCTCAGATTTGTTTTTACTGAATTGAGATGGATCTATCAGATTGTATACTACTCATTTATGGAAATTTTAGCACCTACAGAGAAATGAGTTAGCTTCCTGAGGCACCTATATTTTCGAATTTAAGATGTTATGGAGGCATAAAAATATCATTAATTAAATATATAAACTTAAACTTCTCATAGATAACATAAACTTCTCATTTAGCATAATTTTTCTTTTAAACCTACTAGATGGGCAAAGAACATGTTTTCTCTCACAGTTCTCATCACTCAATAGTTACTTATTTGCTGACAATAATCTTCCATCAATTAGGATCTTACTACTTATAATAGTGGAATAATCACAGTTAATATTTCCAAGAGAGATTTTATAGGAAACAATTTTCACCATATGCTTGGACTTGTATTAAGAAGAGTTTTTGTGAGTCTAATGTTTTTTGATTATTAAGCTGCAAAATGCTGACATGAGGCCTTACCACTTGTTATATTAGCTTAACTTTCAGCAAGTACTAAATCACTCAGAGGTGTAACAGGTTTGGGTATAACATACCATTATTTTAAATTTTAAAGTTTGTGTTTGCTAAAACTATCATTACAACCTAAAGATAACTAGAATTTTTATGCCTGCCTATGCACGGATTGCTTCTTGTGAGCAGGAACAATGGGAACATGCAACAGATTCCTCTGTATCTGGTGATATTTAGGTCTGTTTGAAGCAGTTCCAGTCAGCCTAAGGCTACCAGTGTGGTGCTGACCACACACAACCTCTCAGCAATTGTTGTATGACAAAATGCTGTGGACTTGTGCACAAGTGGAACCAGCTTTTTCCTATCCATTATTGGCCTGATACTCTTCCCAGCCAAGCTCTTGATTTTTTCTAACTGATTTCAGTAAGAGAAGAATTTTAACCCTCAAATCACCTTATTATTTTAGAAATCCTTCATGGAAAGATAAAACACACAATCATCCAAAGCCAGAAAAAAGTGTCTCTCTAAATACAGAAACTTTATACTAACAGAAACAACATGGGAATAAAAGAAAAAACCAAGTCTCTTTAAATTACCATTTTGCGGTGAAAAACCTAATGTGTATGGCAAAACTGAATGGATTTTACTTTGCACATTATATCTAAAAAGGAGCTGTTCACATCCTGGCACAATCCAGCCAGACAGGAAACTGTTTGCTGTCCTGCCAACAGTTACTTTATAGTTTGAGCAGGTTGCTTCCCTTTAGTTTGAGCACTAATTTAGCTGAAAAAGCCAGCAGACCAAACTCTTCTCCTGGTGAAGTGGTCTTTACTCACCCCCACCACCACCCACACACTCACTTCAAATGTTACTGCTTGGCCAGGGAACAGGAAATAAGTTAGTTCCCTTTGCACAGCTTAAATGGAAGCAGATTATCCCATATTATTGCCAAATGGGTGAAACTGAAGTCACAAGATGCGATCATGTGCTTGATAATATTTGTACACATAATGATCACACTTTCTAGTAAGCTAATTAGGGTATTTTGGCACATAACACCCATAAAAGTCTTAGAAGACATCTATGTTTATATATTTCTCACAGAAATTACCTCCTATGCAAAAAACTATTCAGCTAGATAAAATAGAGACAGGAGGCAGTTTTTCAAGTCATTACCTTTAAGAAACAAAAAGGCTAAAATGAAGAGCTAAATTTTAGGTTCTCTTTGCATCATACTTGCCTTGCAGCCAGACGAGAATCGTTTACTAATTTAGTGGACAATGTAATCCTGTAATACCTGTGCTGCAACCCAAAAACCCGTGTGCCAACAGAAGCCTGTGGCTAACTCAGAATGAAGGACTGCTTGTCACTCCACAAGACCAGACAATGTTAACGTCAGTGCTGGATCTTCCTAAATACTACTTTGTTGTAGTTTACTATAATAATGAAAAAGAAATGTGAAAATAAAGGCTTTTAAAAATTCTCACATCAAGTGTTAAAAATAACTGTTCATGGCTACAATTTTCTTGAAACCTTACTAAAGCAGCAGCAACACTGCACTCTGTCTTTCCTCACACATACATATTAAAAAACTCCATAGACAGAGACAGGAGCTCATTAGCAATTAGAAGACAAGTAAGATGAAGCGTCCTTAAATTATTATTTTCCCATTAATTGTTTTGACATTACAAGACAAAAATCTGTGAAGAGACTGTCACAGCAAAGCAGTGTCTATAAGCATTATGTAAAGATAATAAGCCTTTACAGATCAGATTTAAGTCTGATTCCCCAGGAAGCAACCTATTTCAATTTGTCAAATAAAAATAGCTAAATAGGGAAGAAATTAAATCAGCATTAGCATATGCCTAAATTTTTAAGCTCTGAGAATTGCTATAGATGTATTGTCAACCATATGTTTGGTATCTAGCTGAATTATTGCCAGTTTATCTAATGGTAATTAAGAATTCTCATACACATGTTGAAGAAATCTATTTGCATGTTACATAAGCCATAGTTCATTATGCCTTAATAAATATAAAACCCACATACACCCATTTTTTTTCTTTCTAGACTGAATTATGCTTCTGTAAAAAGAAATTACTTTGTATTATGTACAGCTTTTTATCTTACATTATCAACATCATGATATGCCTGATTAAAATATCAAGGAGTATTTATATTTTGCTTCCTGGATATTTCAATTTCTTGTTTCCTCTATTGAAAACAATCAATAATTCATTGCAAAAATGTGTGCTTCACATTTGTTTTCAGTAGTCATTCCATTGCCCTTTCACTAACATGAGGATGGCCATAATCCAGTCTTGACAAGCACCCATCTCATTAATGCCTTTTTAATCATCAAGGATGGAATCCCTGTCAAGTTCTAGATAAATTATGTCAAAGCACATTCAACACACAAAAGCATCATTCTCTCAATACATTTCAGTATAAATGGGCTTATTATGGCAATCTGAAATTCAAAAGCAGTGGGCAACAATATAGGAAAAAGTAAAAGAGAATACATAAGAGAAGGGGTTTTAGTGATATGTTGAAATACCTAGCGGGAGTGTTTTGCTCTGGGTTGGTGGGGTCTTTTTAAGTTTGCTGGGCTTTGATTTTTTTCTCCAATCCCTGTCCTCCCCAGTATCACAAAAAGATATGAACTCTCAGGATTACTACTTCTTTTTCCTCCCAGTGCTGTTCTGCTGCCACCAAAATGCTTCAGCCCTGCTCTTTCCCCCTCTTGCTTCTCACACTCCTGTCTGACAGCTTCTTACACAGCATTGCCTCAGGGCCAGCACAGGGCTCACCAAGAGCACAGCAAAATAGGGGCTATGATCTCAGTTTCAATGCTAGCTCTTCAGCCAGGAGCAGCAATTGCAGCAAAATGAATCCAGCTTTAATGACGTAGCTCCAGGCTAAAGCATGTTAAGTATCTTGGGGCAGGGGTGATATGTGCACAGACTGGTCTGCACTAGCAGAACTAAAACAGGCAGAAAAATGCTCACACACAAATTCAGAGAAATCAGGAAACCCTGAAATGAGAATTCCCCAGTACTAACTTCAGTCAAGTAAGTTTTCTCTCCCTTGACTTCCTCCAGAAGTAATGAAGGAAGAGAGCAAATCAGCAGGAACCTAGCTTTGATCCTTTGAATCAGTCCAGAAAAAACTTGTCTTGCATTAACTACAGAGAGGTTAACTGTTTTCAAAATCTCCCTTTTGTCTCTATTCAGCCCATGCAAGCAGACTTTAGAAGTTTGTAATTTGGCAAATGAATTATAGAAGAGATACCCCTGGCAAAAAGGCCACGTGCTCCTGTATTTCAAGGCAGCGCTCCCATTATTGATCTCAGTAGATAAAGCTAATTATTATTATTATTAGCTGCCTGTCTTGAATGTAAAACGTATTTTCTCCTCATCTTATTTCCAGAAATCGTGTGATAGTTTAGTCCAAAAATTTAAAAATACAAAAAATAAACATTCAATTATAGCAGAGTTTAACACACACATGTATAAATGTAGTGATCAGGTCAATTAAAAATATTATACCTGGACTGCCATAAGTCATTCCAGTGAGGTACAATATTGTGTAAAGTCAAGCAATGCATAATTTCTATACCTCTAAATCCCTGCCACATTGAGAAAAAAGCCACACGACAGGGAAGAATCAAACAGAACAATCCATTCTCAGGGACCACTGTGCAGCGCTATTAAATGTTATCACCACTAAGCACACACAATTTTTCTTAACCCAGACCCTTATCTTCAAAAAAACCCCAAAAAAACTAAAACAATGTGAAGGTTGAAAGCTCCGGTAAATGCCCATTCTCACAACTTCCCAAAAACCCATATGCCTTCCCATCAAGACAGTATCACCACAATGCCCTCAGATCTACCCCTCCTCACTTCTCTCCTTGCCCCAAGAGAAGGAAATAGCCTTGCAGCAAGATACATTAGATTAGCTGCATTTCACCAGATGCTTTTTAGGTATAAATTTATATCTTTTCTATTAGAACAAAATGAGACAATAAATACATTCAGACCATACAAAATTGTAACTCAATCCTTCATTTTAGCAATTTCTGTGTTCAAACATTTAACAATGCATCTCGCACCTTATATCATTGTTAAAAGTGTATTAATGATCAAATTATAAAATTTTTATTAAAAAAGACTCTTAATATCTTAAGTTCTTAAAAATCCATTTTAAAAAAGCTACCCTGACTAGTCAAGGCAAAGCAAGACAACTATTACACACTTGAAGGAAATTTCAAATCAATTTCTGAATCCCTTTCTATACACCACTCATTTCAATAAAGAGAAACTAAGACATAATACTTTTCTAATAATACGTGATGAAAAACTTCTTGCTATTGTCTGTAACTGGGTTTTGGAAAACTTCATGGGGAGCTGATAGTCACGTGGCAGCCTTAATGTTTTGAGGTTTTTTTCAAACAATTAAGAGTAACTATGTTAACACATCCATATTCACTGAAGGCTTCCAGGCATACACTTGAAATAAGCTTTTGAAAATCTGCCAGACAAACAAAATTGCACATCTTTGCATTGTCTCATCTGAATAATGTCGGCTAAGCATCTCCTCACTAAAACTGGACTTCTCTCACTCAGACTTTCTGATTACCATCCATAATTATCCCTTCCCTCCAAAGAGACAATAACTCTTACAAACAGGAAACAGAATATGTTATGTTTTGATATTTCAAAAAGATTAGGAGAAAAAGAAAATTGAGTTAAATATGCTGATAATGAAAAAAAAATACAATCCTCTAAAGAGTTCCTGCTTTCCCAAATATTGCTCCTTTTTATGTTTTTTAGGTTCCATCCACCAAACTTAAAAGCATTGCACAAATGTATCTGAGAAGAGAATTCAGCAAAAAGTTGTTACGACGTATGGCAGTGGGTCAAATACGTAGATTTCTCTGCCAAGGGCAGTAGAGTGTTGAATATATAAACATACTGCTGGGCTTCAGGGTTGCTGTATGCCAAGTCATTCTCTTCCCACATATGGACCATAAACTTCCGAAAGCAGAGGCAGCGATCCTAGGCTTTAAAGCAGCTTATCAAAGTTAGCCACTGAATGCCCCATTGACTGGGCATTTCATTCCTCGACTTTTCCTTCACAGCCTCCCAGCATAATGGATGCCATACAGATAAATTCATGTCCCCATACACCAGATTTCTACAGCTTTCTTTCAGCTGTCTCAGTGCCTAATTGGATTTTTAAAAGCACTGAGTAATTTCACATTTATTGATTTCAATGGAAGTATGCATTCATGTGATTACCTGAGTCTGTAAGTACACAAACATCTATAATTTAACTGGACTTACAATGAGATCACCTAATTGGCTACTCCAATTTTGTCATTGCTAGTGGTGTGACTTCCAAAGATGCTGAGTCTTTGCAAAATTCAAGGGACTCAGAGCTTTGTAGATGCTCAGCACTTCTGAAAAAGCAGACACTAAGCTTACCTGCCCTAATCAGAAGAAGAAGGCTACCTTTGATCAAGTATGCCTGACACAGCATGTTTATTTAAAAGTGCTGAAGTATCATGCACTGTGTACTGAGAGAGTCTGCCTGAATAGGAGACTAAGGGGTCCTTCCACTTTCATTCAGCACAGACTTGACATTCTAGCAGCTGTGTTTAGGTAAGCTGGAAGCACAACAACTGATTCATATTTCAAAGATCCTTAGCACATACATCAAAAAACAGAAGGTTCAAACTGAATCGTCTTTAAAAACCTGTCTTTGCCGAACATAGCGCAGCCTCCATGCTGTCCTACTCTTTGAAGAAACAGGACCAGAGACACACATCCATTTCTGTGAGACCTATTTTGGAGTTGATTTATTTATGCTGGCTTGTAAATCTGGCTGGCATATCCCTGTTGCCCAGCCTGTTATTTGTGTAGCTGGAATCTACTATACTGGAGACATCCTGATGGAGTAGAAGTGTATCTGAACACTACAAACAGCTAATGTCCAAGGAATGAAACAAAGTAAGGAAGTGGAAAAATTCAAGCACATCCAAGAGTTTGTCAGGGAGATAAAGACTACTATTTCTTGAAATAATCTCACCTTTAAAATATGCTTTTAATCTATGCCCTTCAGGGAGCTCTCAACCTTAGCCAAAAATGGAGTTCATGCAACTAATTATCTACTTAGTCCATCCTAAAAGGAAGTTTCTCATTATGTTGTGGTGATAACAAAACTCTATTTCTTCAGCACTTAATGTGGAAATCTATAATATAGAAAATACTTAAACAAGATAGTGAAAAAGTTCTGTCTCATTAAAATAGTCCTATTAGTGCTAGTGTAAGGTGCAGCAGTGATAGTTATGTGTGCTTTTTTTAAAACAACATCAAAGAGGTTGAAGTAAACATTATATATGTAGCTTTGTTTAGGACACAAAAAGAGTAAAAATCAAGATATTTATAGAGCCAAGACTGAAAAATAGGCCTTTGCTTCTACTGCTAGAAAATAATTTCAAAAGCACAAAATACAATCACATGATACAAAGAGTCTTGTGGATAAGCAGATCTTAACTCTGTCTCCTTTAGATGCAGGTTTTACACTGCACTGGTCCGTGGATTTGAATCCATGAACACACTGAGGTCTAGGCTGGATAGCAAGATTTCTCAAATGCTTTTATACTACAGACTATGTCATAGCACAGTCTTCCATGCACTTTTTCTTCCACAGGAACTGACAACTTCTCACAAGTCTTGTAACATCTTTTAAATTACTATGTAATGTGTTTATTTACAAGAGCAATAATAGCAATGTGGCTTTGTCTGCCTTTTAATGCAATTTTAAAATTGAAAATGAAGAGTACACATACAATTAGTTAGCTCTCTAAGGATCAAATGCTTGCCATATACTTACCAGACCATCAATAACTTGTGAACCACAGAGTGAACACGTTAATGACACAGTGGAGAGTCGAGAGGTGAACCATGAGTTTTGCTCATTTCACTTTACTACTCAAATCTTAGTACTGTTGCCTTAAATCTACAGTATATACAAGGGCTAATATAATATCAAGTGATACATAGTAGCATTTTAAAACTAGGTAATGAATTGAGCTTGGAAGGTAGGGTGGATGATTAAGAGGGAATAGAGGAAATCAAGGAGGGGAGTGGGGATGTGTGAGAAAGAAAAATGTTTTTCCCATTTCTGATTAGCCATATTCTAAAGATTCTTTAGTCGAAGGAAATATTTAAGATGCAGCTACACAAGGCTCTCCACTCCTAAATCAAATGTTAATGTTGCTGGTTACTCTTTTCTAGTAAATGCTTACACAGTTAAGGTTTTTTCCTTGTTTGTTTTTATTTTGGGGGGGGGAAGGGGAAGAAGTTATTTGATAGGGTTTTTAAAGTACTTCTTTTCAGTTATAGGAGTAGAGACATATTAAGTAAGCTAGAAGAAAAAAAATACTGAAAACCGAAATACTACTTGTTCAGCTGCCACTAAAAGCTTTTCAATTAACAACTGGTCAGTTTTGCATTTTAAATACCAGCAGAAAAATTTACAGGAGCATTAAGAATTCTTAAAGATGAGCTAAATAAAGGTTTCTCCCTCAGAGAAGACTAAGGGTCTTCTTAACTCAAAAGAGCTTTATAGAGCTAGGTTTTCTACTGTCTTCCTTTAATAGATTCAGGATTTATTTCCTTGGTTGCCCAGCCTTATTTCTATTTTCCAGATAGTCCTGTTTGCTTGGTTAGTCACATGCAGGCAGCTATTGATAGAGTGCAACATTAGGTTTCTGCACAACATAGTCCAGACAATGAACACTTAACAGTTATCTTTAGCTCAGTCTATAGCTAGAAACAGAATTATACCCCGGCTCAGTTTTCAGTTCCCAGAACCCAGCTGGAAATCAAACCAATCTAACCTCAAAGCTCCCTAAAATACCTGTGTTAACACTAAATAAAATGCGCAGAAGCTGAAGGATCCTCAACAAGGTGTTTCCTACAAAAAGTCAGTTTTACTCAGGTCTGAACTCCTATAACGTTTAATTCAAAGCACTTGCTTCTTGTTGCCAGTAGTTTGTGTAAGTTTGATGCCAGCTGGCAAAACCCAGCCTGTCACCTCAGTAAAACTACCTTCCCAAACAGCCCAAGCCTCCAGCAAAATGTCAGTGCGGGCAAACGCCAATTGAGAACATATGCCCTCGGCTCCTCTGACACCGTCCTTTCACAGTATAGCACCTTTCTCAGCAGGGATGCATGGCACTGGGAAAAGCAGCCAACTCTGCATATGTTCCAATAATACAGCAACACTGGCAGCTGTGGGCTGGTAAATTTCTGGAGTGTTGTGCGCACCAACACAGGAATAGAGAGAGTGTAGTTTGCATTCTAAGATTTAATTAAAATGAATACAATTTTCTTGAGGCCTAAATTCCTCTTCCTTACCTTCTTTTGTACCTGATAAATTAAAAGGGAGGAAATTCTAAGAGGAAGGAAGGACAAGAGAAATAAAATAGATTCTGGCCACTGAGGAAGACAATGTGCTAGCAAAAATGCAGCCATGGTAACTTAGCAATTACA
The DNA here is from genome assembly GCA_013397295.1 of Polioptila caerulea. NCBI lineage: Eukaryota > Metazoa > Chordata > Aves > Passeriformes > Certhiidae > Polioptila > Polioptila caerulea. Next base: position 80,808 of record VYXF01012560.1, read on the forward strand.
TCCCAGCCTGCTGTACGATAATTAGAACTGACGAGGTCACTTACACCTAAGCTTCTATGGAACAAGAGAGCATGAACATTAGTTTCAGTACTTTTGATGACTATGATTTCATTACTGAATAAACTGATCATTGCTTTAGTTGTGAAAGAAAAGATGCCAAATAACAAGTTTTAAAACTTATCTTTGAAAAATCCACTTTTCCAAAGGAAGTTACAAATGAAGAATACCAGCACAGCACAATCGGCAAATCCTGCATATTGCAGAGAAACTTTTTTTATTGCTCAAACCTGTGCACATAATATGTGGTCAAAACACTTCTCATTCCTGTCTAAGAAATGGAGAAATGGTCAGATTGAATCAGACAGGCTGACTTTGCCAGACTTGACCCAAATGACAGCACGTTTTCAAGCTGCACTGCAAGGCAGGATGCCACAGACAAGAACACTGTGGTAAGATCATCACTTTCTGGCACAAGGTAAGTAGGTTTTTGAAATTGAAAGCAATTAAGCTATCAGCACGTTTGTATGGTAATGTTCATTTCTGCAAGGGATTTTTCTGGGTTGTTGGAAAGGAATCATTTGAATACCGTTCTCTTAGATTTTAATGACACATTATCTATTCACATGTGTGTCAGGTGAAAAAAAACCAATAAAAATAGCTTTTTATTCAGAGGAAAAGATACAAGTTTAATGAATCAAGCTCTTGCTCCATATGCAACCAAACAAATGAAAGACTCTAGTTCTTGGTTTGCAAAAAATCAACAGCTAACATTGCTGCTCAAGGGACAGTATCTCAGTAGACATCTGGAGAACCTACTGATTAATTAATAGATTCATTAATTAGACAGCTGTAGTGTTAGAAGAGAATTTAATTGTTTGGATTAATAACCCTACTAATTAGTCCTAAAGAAAATCATCATCTACCCATAGAGATGAGAAAACACTGACTTCCTAAATGCCCATCTGCATGATTAACTTCACATTTCCAGAACATGTTAACTAAGTACTGACAGATTTAAAAGACTGTATGTGCCAGAGGAACATCCAGAGCAAATCTAAAACTGCGATTTTTCTAGTATATAGCATATACATTTATATACACCACTGAAGATAAATGCTACTAACAATAACCAACCTATTTCTTGATTCTGAAGTATGGCTCTGACATGGAAATCTGAGGAAAAAAATTATAAATATTAAGCCTGTGTGGGGCTACATAAAAACTGAGGCAGCATATGAATATTACTTAATTTAAAATCATCAAGGTATGCAAGTGACACACAACAGCAAAGAGGAGCCTATGCAAAACCATGACAGGGCTACAGGGTTTGTGAATAATCTTATTTGTCTTATCAAGATAGACACATCCCTTTCTAGAAAAGAAAAGCTGAAATTATATGAGGTATTTCATATGAGCCATAATCATCTACAATGTGTGACAGCCAGCTTAGAGTTCTGTTTAATAATAAGCTAAAGACCTCAATGCAGAATGTTCCTGTCAACAGAGTTGAATCTGACAGTATGTCTGTTTGATGTTAAATATGCTAAAAATTCTCATGCTGGTATTCCTCCTTTGTGTCTAAGTTGCCAAATGTATAATGCAGGTAGTACATCAAGGAGTATCGTTAAAATAAATTAATGAATTCTGTGAAGGCTTCACTGTCATTCACCTCAAAACCCACAGATAAATGGGTCATTTTGCATGGAATTTCACTTAATTAGCATTAAAAAATGTAGTAGGGATATAGAGAGGAAAAAATGATATTTTGCATGTCAAACATCCCACGTGATAAAGAAGTTTACAACCAGATGGAAAAAATTAACTACGAAATAGTTACACATGAAAGGAGAGGAGATAGGGTAAAGTAGTTAAAATTGCAAAGGAAGCCACAACTTGACTTTTTTTCCTGTTTTGAGTACTTGCCTCTGCAGATGTAAAATTCTCATCCTGCAGTCATGAAATCTTTAGCTTCTTAGGTCTTTGCATGTTCTTGATTTTTGGAAAATTAAGTCTGTTGGCTAAGTCATAGACTGAAAGAAACCACACCACATCAAATTATAAAAGGTACTAAGTTAAGTAAAAATTCACAGAGTGCCTTGTAGAATCTTAATGGGGAAGAGATACCAAGGATGTCTTTAAAATTCTACAGCATCACTTTATGCACTTCATGCTTCCTCTGAATAAAATAAATCTTTTCATGAATTTGTATCAGATTATTATAATAAACCACATGACATTAGGAAAGAAATTTATAGCTAAAGTCAAACTATGACTTAAATACATAGAAATCTTGTCATTGTTAGGTCTAGCCAGTTTTTATTTTACCTGTAATGTAATGCTTGGATATTACAATCAGAATCAATATTTCTTCTCACCAACATGTACAAATTTTGCAGTTGTATGCTAAACCAGGAGTTTCTTAACAGAATAGCGATCAAATAAGTTTAGCCATTAACTTCCATCCTACCAAGTACCTGCACGCTTGTGTGTACCATAAGCCCAGTGCTTCCAAAACACACTACAACTCACCCACAATGCAGAGCAACAACTGAGCAGAGAGTGGGAGAAGCACTTAGAGAAACCTCCAGAGACTGCTTGGACACAGACAGGGTAGAAAGCATTGTGGTTGACCATGTCTGGACAACATGTACCCAAAGCCACTCATGGGTCAAGGTAAGGACAGGGACAGGTCACTCATCAGTTACTGCCATGGCCAAAACCCACTTGACAACTCTCTCTTCATCCCAGGCTTAACTTCATTCCTGATTTCACCACACCCTTCCCATGAGCAGTGCAGCAGGACAGTGAGTTGGGATTGTGGTCAGTTCATGACACTCTGTCACTCCTTCCTCCTCACAGCTTCCCTGCTCCAGTGTGAGGTCACTCCCACAGAAGACAGTCCTCCGTGAACTTCTCCCACGTGAGTTCTTTCCACAGGCTGCCGCTCTTCACAAACTGCTCCTGTGTGGGTCCTTTCCATGGGGTGCAGTCCTTCAGGAACAGAAAGCTCCAGAAAGCCCCACAGGGTCACAAATGCTGCCACCAAAGCAGCTCAGGTCTGTGCTCCACTCTGCACATGTTCCTAGGTCCTGCCAGGAGCCTGCTCCATTGCAGACTTGGCCCACTGTCACAGCCTCCTTTGGGCACCCCTCTGCTCTCCAGCATCACATCTCCTCAGAGCACATAATACTAATAATCAACCTACAGGCTACAACACATTAGAGCACTTTTGGTCCCTTGTTGAACTGTACCTGCAAAGTTGGTCTCTACATGACACAATCAGGGTTAAAAACAGAGAAGAGGAGGGGGAAAAAAGTAAATAATTCCACAGTCTAAGACAAAGACATCCATCCACTTTCTACCAACTAATACATTTTCCTGACAATTATTTGTTTTATGCAATTACTATTTCTATTTCCTTCAGGATAAAGACACAGGCAGCAAAATAGAGACCCACAATACTGAGAACTTCCACATTAAAACTGTCCATTTCATTTAGCAACTTTCACAGTTCAAAGAACAACTACAACTAAGTGAAGAAGTCCTCTGAATAACCTAGAAAGAAAACAAATGGTTAAAAAAAAGAGAGACAGATCATGCACTGGGATGAAGGGAAAAAACACATTACGTTAGGCTCCTTTTATATCACATTTATAAAAAGAGCAAATGAGGTTTTTTTAACTGACAGAAAAAGAACAAATGTGAATTTTAAGAAACAAGTTGAAAATACAGCAAAATATGTTCAGAGGAATGCTGTATGTGGGAAACCACCTTCCTGCCTTCCCTAAGTATACCAAAAGTTAAGAAAATCACTCTAGAAAAAATTCATGTTCAAGTCTATGGTAGAAAGATTTTTCAAGTAGATTTATTTCAGGGATAAAATCCACAAATTCCTATTACGTGGTGTTAGGGAAAGACAGATACCTATTTAGGTTGTGGTGACTGCAGTAAATAAGTGTATTTCATCACTGCTGCTGCCAAAATAGACAGCATAGAAATGTGTCTGACAAGTTTAAAAGAGAACCTGAATGATTTATTATTTGCATTACATTAATAACTGAAGTGTCTGAAGGAAGATGAACCAAGTGGGATCAACTGGTTAAAAATAAATCACTGGCACTGCATTTCTAAAAATAACCTTTGTCCATAACTCAAAGTGACTTTTTCATATTACTTTTTCTTCTACATTGGACACCCTTTCCTCCTGTGCCTATTTAAGAAAGTATCACATATATTGACAACAGTCAATGATTCTGTTAACCTGGGAAGCATGAAAAGTTCCCTAACATAAGAGTTACCAAATCATACTTTTAAATTGCAAACATTAACTAAAAGTAGCTTATTTTGTGAGCATAGAAGAGACTTATTGAACAGAAAAGCAGCTTAAAGACAAACGTATTGAACAAAACTACTAAAATTAAGCAAAAAGCAAAGGACTGCTCTTGATGGCTTAAGTAGCACCTCTGAGGTCCTCTAGCTTTCCCTTTGTCCTTCTGTCCTTTTTTTTGGCATTTTGACATTTTAAATAGCAAATTACTCAAACTATATAATTATTGAGGGTAATAGAGTTAAGACAATTAAGAGTCTTTTTCCCCCCCCCTTCAACTGAGTTATCAGCAGAGAAGACAACTTCTAGCTATGTTGAAGCATAACTGCATTCAGCCTTTAGTAACTGGTCACCATCAGCAGATGAGAAGTGATATGCCAGCCAGTAGATTAAAGGTAATGCCAGAGGCCCTTGCTACTAATGCAAAAGATTTCTGTAATGACCTTAAACATATACAGAAAATATCGTTACTGCTACAGTTCCAACTATTGGAATACCTCTTGCAGCTGAACTAATTATTATTAAAACATCCTCTCCTTAAATTGTTTGCATCATTATGCTGTATTGAGAGCAGCAAAGTGCAATAAAATCCAATTCACCAATCCAACAAACATGTATTTGTTTTGAGCCACTAATTTTTATGGTAGACGATGCAAAAAAAGCAAAGGAAGTTAACACAGGGAAAAACAATGGTCATATAAAATTAAGAAATTAAGACACAAACCCATATGGAAACACAAAATTGAAGACTGGAATAGGAAGAGAGAGATCTTGGGACAATGGGATTTTATACCTGTGCTTGACCATAACAGAAGTCTCACCATACCAGTATCTTGAAATGTGATTCTCAATTTTTTGTTTAGATACTAGCAGTGGAAAGAATAGAGTTTGGGGGGCTGGGGCGGGGAGGGTTGGTTGTTATTTGGGTTTTTTTTTTTGTTTTTAATATGCATGTCAGCCAAATAATTTAGAGTGTCAAAATATAAATGTCAAAGTCAGCCTGCCTTTCTGTCAAGAATGCACTGAGAATATGAGCATGTTGCCAACTTCTACAACACTGTCAAAAGTATTAACAGTGCTTTTTTTTCCCTCAAGGCATATGGTTCAGTAACAGCCCAAAGAGCTTCCATTTTTTAATAATGTGGTGAAAATCCCCAAATGCACAAAAGTAAAAATAACAGATAAAAATTAACTGATGATAATACAGTGACAACACAGCTATGGTGGCCTGGAAGAGCTAATAATGGGCTACTGCACTCAGTAAGATCTATGGGTGGCAGTGACCTAAATATAATTAGGAAGGAGCTGGAGTAATGAAGAATCAGCATCAAGAGGACAAGTACCACCAACATGAACACAGCATCAAAGTCTCAAGTCTGTGCTCCTCACGTGATGTGAAAATCTTGACAGCTCCTCACCACATCCAGCATAAGAGAGATGTACTGCTGAATGAGGGTGATGAATGCTGTCAGTTTTGAGCAGGCCTCTGAAGCAAATACCCTCCATTGCCCAGAACTGTGTTAAATTATGCCCACTGCTGGACCAACAATCCTAGTCCTGAGACTGCAACTGAGATTTTCTGGAATGAACTCGTAAGGATCGCACAATATTGTTTCTCACAACCATTAAGAGCCATCTATTAGACACACGTACAGATGTGATACTTTTTTCCTCCCCTTCCTGCTTTTTATTATTAAAGGAACATATTTGTATTCATGGACATGAAACAGTTCCTGGCTCCCAAAGAGAGCAGAGAGAATGGAACTGAAACACCATCAAAAAGTCATACAGACAGAATCCTCTCTCCCTCATTCACCTCATCCTCTTCATGGCACAAATTCTCTGACTGTTCTCTGGGCAACAAGTCTGGCCCTGATAAAACGTAATGCACATTTCCCTCTTGTCACTTATTTATGCGCACTACATCCTAGATATTTAACATCCACACCTCATAAATACAGATCTGGAAAGAATGGCACTGCTCTGCAACAGATTCTTATCTCAAAAGTCCCATATCTTTCCACAGGTTTTTCTGTCAAGGTGCATCAATGGAAAATAAGTAAAACTGCTCCATAACAAATACATTTACACCTCCACAGTGCACAGGGTTTATTTAATGCATACATCAAGTATAACTTAACTTTCACCACCTGCTTTACATTCGTATCATAAATGCATGAAAATGTTAAAAAACTATGATAAAAAGGAAAAACTATGATTCTTTAGTGCTTTTATTTTTCGTTTTCAAGGTGCACTGAAACTTACAGGTAAGAGCAGTTTTTTTCATGGCTCTACAGTGTGGAATGGAGTATCTTATACTGGATGTTAAAAATCAAACCACAGAAATATAAATACGTTCGTGTAATACAGATACAATTAGTTTTGGATAAATTTCTACCATGTAAGAGACTACTTCTGTATATTTTCACTGTGAATCATTTCAAAAAACACATGCAATGTAAAAACCCCAAAAGCACCAAGAAAACCTGCTACCACAACAGGCTGACTTTCAGGAATTAAGCAGATATTCAAGTAAGAGACCCAAATATACAACACTTAATTCTTGATTCTCTTTTTAATGGTCTCAAGTTACATGACTCTTGATAAATAAGTGGCAATAAAAAAGAAAATCCACTGAGAAGAAAAGATTTTGCAATCAAAAAAGTTCTGAAGAAACTATTGCCTTGACATTTAATTGCTCTGGAGTTATTTCTATTCCACTGAAGACACTTTTAAAGCCACTGGAGTCCTGTACTTCCTACATAAGTTTCAGTCTCTATATCTGCTTCAGTATCTATATCAGCTTGCTTGCTGCTGAAAGTAGAAGCAATAGGATTTATGGTACATGTGGAAAATAGCAACAAATATCTCCAAAACCCTTGAATCAGCAAAGCTTTTTTCTTTTTTTTTTTTTTCCAGAAGCTACTAAATGATCAAAAAGTAATAGAAGATATATTTCTGAGTATAATTCCAGCCATCAACATTCTTAAAACCATGTTTTTTTTCTTTTCATTCAGGTACCAGATAAAACATGTAGATCTTTCACGATACTTGCACCAAAATATTCTATTACTCCAATGTTGTGACACAATATATTCATACCATAACAGATTAGTGTGTATTGCCACCTTAGGGTATTTTCTCAGTAAATTGTTGTTTTTCATTTGATGTCTTCTCTGCTGGACATCACACTGTTTTGGGAATAGTAGCCCTGGTTGGTCTCAGGTTCTGCTCCACTTCTCTCATTAGAGCTCTTTAGTGTTTTCTACACTCTTGCACGCAGTGCTGTTCATGTAGCTCTCTACTGCCACAAGATGCATCTCAAATCCCACATGCAAATAAACCTAGACCAAAAGAACCCCAACACCTCACACATTTTTACAGCTCCAAGTTTTTGGGCCTTTTTTTTTTTTTTGGCTTTGCTTTTTTCTCTCCCCTTTATTTTGTGCTTCTCACATTTTTGAAAAGCATGAGGGAAACTATTTTGTCAGGAATTCTTAAATCCTCTTAAAATTTTAATCTCTTTCCTCCTCTTGCCCTGGCAGTTCTTTTCTCCTAAAGCAGGATGATGGCTGTACTTCATATTGGAGCACACAACAGGGAAAACAATGGATTTACGGGAAGCCATTCTATTTCAGTACTACAGATTCCCATTATATAACTTACTCTTAGAAGCAGTAACTCACAGAGTAAAGGAGTAGATATGCAAGACATGCATTCAATCCCAGGTATAATGCAAGATGCAAATTTTAGTTCTGAAATACTGAAAAGCTGAGGGTACTCTTTATCTCTCTGAGCCAATTTATAATGCATGGCAAAGTAGGTCCAAACCAGGAAGGATGACTGAAATCAAAGCCATGTGCCACTGTGTTAAGTGCTGCCAACAGTGACTGTGAAAGTGTTCCTCCACCAGTCTAAGGATTTCTGTGTAAACAACCAAAGCATGCACCCTCTCTCAACTGAGCTGGCTCAAACATCTGACTGACAGCTTGCTGCCTTTAATGAACTGGAAAAATGTGTCTTCTGCATCTGCAGATTTGGGCAAGTTCCACTCTGAGAAATCATGAGCTGCTCTTTGCCCTCTCCATCATCCCACTCCTTTCAACAGTCCACTGTGAGTAATTAAAAAGACAAAGACTTGGTTTACATTTCGAAAGGTTTTCTCGACTCAAGACATATCACTTTATGTTCCCTGTTGCTTTGTGTCATTCAGACAGTAGATTCAGATATTCGGAAGCTACTGGGGCCCCATGACAAAAGCTATTCTTCCCAAATGAAACGGTTTCTTGCTTTTTCTCCTTAATATCTGTTCGTATTCATTTAGCAAGATGGCATTTTTCCCACAAAACTGCATCTACAGAATGTAGCAGATCACATTCACAGCACTAACACCTTACAAAGAACTGTGCTGACTCAGGACTGCTGGAGCCAATGTCCACATTCTGTGTAAAAGATATTATGGAATAAAGACAACTGAATTGCCCATCACCTCATTTTAACTCCAAGGGGGTTTTCTGTTGTTTTTTTTATGGTTATTACAACTAGGAAAGGCATATTGATTAAAAAAAAAAAAAAAAAAAAAAAAAAAAAGGAAAGGAGGGTGATCAGAAAGCTGTTTCCTGAGCAAAGCACTGTTAGACAGGATATGGAGGTTGCTACAATTCTTGCTGTAAAATTAAATTAGTCTCAATGTAGAGCTGACTAACCACTGCAACTGGTACCACTTAAGCGTGCAGCAGGAGTCGTAAGTTCATATCCCATTCTACCTTATATAAAGTTGTTTTTAATTTTTCTTCTTCATCTTGCCTCCACTTTGGCAGCTTTCTCCAGTCCAGGAAACATATCCAGATTAGTCTGCCTGATTTCCTCCTGGTAGCTTCTCCAAGAAGCACATTTATGCAATGGCCTGAGTAAGGTTTTTCCTCTCAGGGCAGAAGAATCTCCTGACACTCCTCTTGAAGATGGAGCACTTTACAGAGGAGCTTGCAATGGGCCCCTGAAATCCTTACAGACCATTTCATGGCTGCTAAATGAGAAGAAATTCTGTTTGAGATGAAGGTTTCTGAATCAGTGTCCTGACACTAGAATAATAAATAAAAACTTTCCACTCTTAACAGCTGCAACCTCAAAAATCTATGAGTGACTGAGCTCAATGGACCTCAGGTCACACAATTCTAGATTCGCCCCCTTTCAGCAGTTTTTTTTTCCTCTGGCACATGAAACATACATTCCCTCAAGAGGCCCCCTGTGACATCTGTTGAAACATCTGCTTCATCTTCTATTCCGTATAATATCCATAAGAAAACACTCAAAAAACCCACAACCCACAAAAAAAGTACTTGCATTTTTTACACTGAAAACATAATAAAAGCACACATCATTTGGAGAACTTTTAACAACTTGTTCTCATCTTGAGTAACATAGTAACAAGCCTTACAGGGAGAGTACACTTTAACACCAGTATTCCCAGTGTATCCTATGACATTTACTTTTCTCTACCAGTTCCAAAGAAAACATGTCCATATATGCTACGCAACAGAAAATGGAAAGAACCATATCTCATCATGAATCCACATCTGCAACACTGCCAAAATAAACATAATCAAGGGTAACTGAACACTACCTCTTTCATCATAACCCAGCTTTCTTCCCTCACGTGTCCTTATTCCTTTAGCATACAAGGACAAGAACTCAAGGCTTTTCCAGCCAAGGTCTTTAGCTTTCTGTGCTCTGCTTCATCCCTAAAAATAAAGTGAAACCAATCAGTATGCTTACACACTTATAAATCACTTCAGAAGCAATTTGTCTTCAGGATAATTTAGAAGTAACGCACTTTTGAGAAATCACACCTACTATTCTAATCTAAGAGTCATAAGCAAGTTTTCACAACTAAAGGCCCATTGTTCTTGTTCTTTCATCTATAAATTCTTAAGAATTAGTTTAGTATTTAGCAAAGATATTGCATCTATAGTTCTTAAACAACTATGACTATCTATAAATTCTGACAGAGGAAAAAAATTGAATTTGCCACTTAGAAGTTAAAAGACTATCTTGCTGAAAATCCCTTGCTTCATCAGTGCCTGTATAGGAAAAAGGGGAACAATGTAATATGGTTAATAAGAAGGTTAAATGAAGAAACAGCTCCTCAGTAAAACAAATAAATGTTTTCAACATGGAAATATTAGAAACTACTCTTGAAAAAACATTTTTCAAATCAAGTTTAGTACTGAAGAAAATAACATCACCTAACATAGCGACACACGTTCTCATTCTCCAAATTACCCTCTTACCTTTCTAGATCTGACAAACTACTAAAGTAAGCACTTGAACAGAGCTGTTTTTAGGACCATCACACCAGGAGAAATGCTCCATGGACTCTAGCTATCTGAGGAGCTGCCATTCAAAAAAATAAGGATTTCTAGGCACTGAACAGACCAACTTTGATAGAGATGTCCTGCCAGGCTACTAAAGAGCATAGGCTGCAGCACAAGCCATAGCCTGATGCTCCTCAGATGGGAGCCTACACAGACCCAGAAAGTCAACACCTTTGCACTACCTCATTTAGTTCATGTTACTCCTCTAGACAGCATTTCAAACCCTGCCATAACATTATCGTGAGGAACACGAGTCAAAGCAATTAGCGTAAGGTAGACACAATGATGATCAGCATTGTGTTTATATAATAAAATGTAACAAGAAAACAAAGACTGTCTGCTGGAAATATTCACCCTTTTAAAAACAGCCCAAAGTGCTTCTAGGATTTAAAAGCTTAGACACTCCTGACACTCTTTCACCTGATTTTGATAACAGGTTATTTTGAGACGGTTTCAGGAAAATCAAGTTACAGTCAGCATAAGAAAATTAGTCATAAGCATACACTTGTATACTATTGTGTGCATGTAAGCATACACATATGCCCCCCC
>VYXF01012560.1:92081-102779 GCA_013397295.1 Polioptila caerulea
TCCCAATGAGATTCATTTACAAGTGCTAGCTATCTCCTACAGTATTTCCTACTATAGCAAATAGATTTTCAACTGAGAAGAAAACTAAGGGAGAACCAATTTTGGCATTTTTCAAGTTCTTCTAGCAAAATTTTGAAGAATAAAACCCGTTCAGTCATACTTTGTTTCTACAGAATCTACCTTTATTAAATAAATGCATAAGCTAACTCTAGGAATACCATGGGATTATCATACTAAATCATTTAACACAGCAGCTTTTAATTTTCTAAATCAACACTCTTAACTTCACTTAAATAACCTGGGGATTTTTTCTTCTTGAAGAAAAATTCAGAGCTATTACACAACACAATGTGCAAAGCATCCTAATATCATATATTACAAATAGGTTTTTCACTCCAGGGAGGGTTGGGCACTAGAACAGGCTCCTCAGCTAAGTGGTCACAGCACCAGCCTGGCAGAGTTCAAGAAGCGTTTGGACAATGCTCTTAGGCACACAGTGTGACTCTTGGGGATGGTGCCATGCAGGGCCAAGAGTTGGACTTGATGAGCCTTGTGGGTCCCTTCCAACTCAGGGTATTCCATGATAATACATAAAATAGTAATCATACTGCAAGCCTACCTAGTAATAACTGTAAATCAATCTTTAAACCAACTTAGCAAGATTTCTGAAGTCTTTAACAAAGGCAGATGCCAACTAATTCATTTTGACAAGTGGTAGATTGAAGATGAGCATTTTGAAATACTGGGAGAAATAAGAGAACCCAGACTGTTGTATAAATAGCTGTATTTCAGAATGTTTTATACAGTAAAGGGCTGTCAAATGCACAGTTTCTCTCTTTAAATGCCATCTATTTAATAGTTCTATTAGTTTGACACATTTGATTTTTTTTTTTTGCAGTCATTTACTTAATATTCCTGTACAGATCTCAAGGGTCTTTTGGTTCCAGGCTATTTATATGCAACCTGAAAAAATTTAAATTAATCTTCTGTTTTAAACAGATTTTGATGTAAATGCATCTACCTATGTTATATTCAATTAGTGCTGCGGATTGACATGACATTACATTTGCTCTCTTTTTTATTGTATAAAGGCCCTTTTATCAAAGTTGTTGCCTTGATTTTTAATGAAGTGTGCAGTTCAAAAAAAACTGTAAAACACAGAGTTTGCAAAGAGTCCAAGTCACTGCACAACTAGAATTTCTTCACTTGATTTATTTTGTATGGGCACACAACAGAGAAGCCTGAATGAGAAGAGATTTATCAGTTTAAGTAGAGAACATTCAGCCACTGCATTTAATATCATTCAGAACAACATTGTAGGCAACCACAGCTGTCATGTTCATATTCTGCTTTTTGAGATGGAATTAAATTCAACCACAATTGTGTATATGATTTTCTATTAAATTTACTCATTTTTAAACTTAAACAAAGAACTGCAATGAGTTTATTCAGAGGGTTACAGTGTTAAGAGACATCCACAAGAATGTTTTTCAATATATTTGCACTACTACAGCTCAGTGGAAACATTGAGCAAAATGGAAGCAGACAACTTGGTATGAAAATTTATGAACCTGAATAAAATCTCCAGATAGCAAATAAGAAATGATTTCTGGATGAAATGAGAGAAAAGTCAAAATTAACAACATAATAATAATTAGAAGAGCTAAAAAGGTAAGTTAAAATAATGCAAGAGAAAAGCATACAGTATCCATATAAATTGAACAATGAGACACTGGTACAATCTACATTAACACAAGGCAATCCAATTCAACTGTTCTTAATATACACCAGGAGCCTGAGAAAAGATCTAATTACGTCAATTCTACTACAAAATTGGTTTAGAAGAGCTGCTGTCTTTCATGATAAACATTGGATGTTTGGATGGCTGAACCTCCAACACACAGAAGTTTCTTTTCAAAGTGAAAGCACAAATGTCTTCAGGAAGGAAAAACTCCACAGAATTTATTCTAACTGTACTTTTAAGTTCAGCATCATGCACTATGAGTTTTTTTTTTCCATTTTACTTTTTTTCTACACTCATAGGTTACTCTGTTTTTCTATCAAGCTACTTCATAAGGAGGTTACAAAATAGAGGATGATGCAAATGGCAAAGCAAAGCAGCATCTGCAACTCCTGTGCAGAGCTGTCCCCAGGGGCAGCCCGGGGTGGCAGAGCCCCCTCAGCCTACTGCCCACAAGTCTGCTCTGCGGTCGAGTTAATCTCAAAACTGGATAATCTGCCCTGGGTTAATCAAAAACAGACCTCAGCAAATCAAGACCTACAAATACCATTTTATTTCATACAAAACCCAGGTAGAAAGATGCAAAGATTGGGGCGGGGAAGGGGTGGCGGTGGAAGGAACAGGTACAGGAAGATTTTAAAGAACACTCAGTGTTTGAACTTTTCTTTTAGCAAACTAACATGTGAACAAAGTAGCATTTTCTTCTCCAGAAAACCAAACCCCAGATCCTCAACACCCCCTGAGACTGTTGTTTAATGACTGTCATCTTTTACAGACAGTATTACACGGCAAAACCAAAATGTTTTTGCCACCATGGAAGTTTGTTTGGTTTCAACTGGGTTTTTATCATTAAAACCACTTAAAATAATGCAGTTATTTGATTTTAATGTAACAACATCATGTGTGTAGTCCAATTCAGAAACAAAATGAGCACAACTTCACAAAGTCAGTATTAAGACATTGATACTTTTTCCCTAATGTTCATGCTAGTTAAACATGCACCTGTAATTACAAAAATGCACATTGCCCCCAAGCAAGGCTGAAAAAATGATTGGCATTCATATTTACAATTTTTTCAAGTCTTCTCCTTTATAATTAAGCTTCTTATAGCAAGCAGAATACATATTAGACATATAAGAGCATGCTATTTAACAGCTTTTTGAGTCATAAGAGGCTAGATCTTCAATTCTCCTAGTGACATAAGATCATGTAAACCAGTGCATTTGGAAAAACATAATTCTTTGAAATATTAAAAAAAAATAAAAATCCATGAAGCAACATGACTTGTAAACCTCTTAATTATGGTGATAACTACTAGTTCCAGGAGACAAACATTTACAAAACTATTTTCATATTATGTTTACAATTCATAAAACAAATTCTGCTCAATTAATTAGATTAGATTAGAAATGGGCATTTATAGAAGTTAGCAGTTTTAGAAATGGAATTGAAAAACTTGAATTTCACTTAGGCAATAAAGGACATACTGTATCATTAATACAGAACAAGCAAGATTAATTGAGGTTATTTAAAATAAAAGCATCCAATATATTAAAAGGATAATCAGGAGGGGACCAGAAGGGTATAAAGATGTAAACTCAAGGTTTCTAACTTAAAAATCAATGACATCCTTAACACATGCATTTCAATAATACTAACTAGATAAACACAGGCAAAACTCCCTGTGCTAAGTGTCAGATCTTTTTGATTAAAGTCATCTCAGTAAGTAACACACGCTCTTTGCAATTTGTCAGGGAATGCTGCAGCTTGTTTCTGCAGCTGGATTTTTTCCATCTCATCTGTTTTGTACTCTGTATGGTAGTGACATTTGAAACAGGTATTGAATGAGATAAATTATTTCTAAGTTACTTTAATTTTCTACTTCAACAACAAACAATTTGACTAGACAGCAAAATAAGTTCATATGTTCTTCAGCGCACGTTAAAGTTTATTGAATGCAGAGCTATTTTCTCCCCTTATTTAACCCACTCCCCATGGAGAATACTTTGTTGTATTGCTTATTGCTTTCCATAATTCTTATTTCTGGAACTTTCAGATGCAAGTCTGCAAGCTCTTCTCCCCTCAATCTCTATCCCTTTCATTTGCCAGGCTGAAAGAGTAGATTTGCCTTCCATTTTCCCAGGAGCACAGATTCTTCTAATTACTTAAAATATTTAGAATATATTTTCTTTAATTCTGTGAGATTTTTTGGTCTTAGATTTTGGTATTTTCTAGTTCTGACCTACTGAGTCTTCTGGAGCCACACTGAAGGAACCACAGATGCATATATGTTTTGCTAGAATATAGTGTGGAGTGATGGAAATAAAAGCCTGGAAATGTATCATTTCACAATGGCTTTTTAAGCAAAATTGGAACTATATAGGACCCTGTCAAAGTACATAAAACTGCACCATACCAAATAAAATAAAATTAATAAATCACTATCAAGGCAGGTGCTTGCAAAGCAGGATATCTGGGCAATCTCCTCCTTCCTAAAAATAAGAATTAAGGATGTCTGTAAAATTAAAGTGTTACTAATACTGACTGCAGCTATGGCTCAAGTGAGAGTGTTTTATCCACCCGCTCTTGAAAATTACCATTTTGGTTGAAATTACTTTGGTTTACTACCAATTAGAAGAATATTTTTTTTATTATAAGCTCAGCAGAACTTATGGGAAATTGTTTCATTTGCACAACTGGGAATTGGTTTTTTTACCCTCTTCATGAACTTGCAACCAGTTAGTCTAAAAAGATCGGATGTTGAAATATTCTTTCAGTTCACAATGGACTTGGAGGCCACAATCATCTGTTTCTGACCCTAGAAAAACAGGTCTCTATTACATGCCTCTGGTTTACCTTTTCCAGTCAATCTTACAAGCAGTAATATCTGATAAACAGTACTTTTTTATTAATAAATACAAGGTCTCCCGCATCCTTGATGGCACATGGCTGCAGACCACTGCCATCAGCCTACATCAACTTTGCTCACACTTGGTCACAAACACATTTTACTTTCAGTGGTGGTGCAATAAAAACTTCAAAACACTTCAAAGGTAACTCATTATTCAATGGAGATAATGGCATCAGGTATTGTTCTACTGCTACAATGGCTTTAAGTAAAAAGAAAAAGAGGATAAAGTAACATTTATGCTGTCTGAAAAGAATAAACAAATCCTTCAGAGATACATGTCCTTCAAAAAACCCAAATCAAAAGGGTAATATTTTTAGAACATTATTAAATAAAATTAAAGGCCTCACACACTCTTATATAAACACGTTTTTAAGCAAGCTCCAGAATGATTTTTCAGAGACTGGGCAGATTTCCTTATTCTTAGAAGATTTCACTGAATTAAACCATTAGCACTAGTTCCTAGAGAATGTTAAACACTTTGAGCTATTAAAATGAATACAGAAATCAGTGACATGCATGACATTCAGTCCCGAGGATGGTTCCTTATTTTATCCTGTACATATCTGAAAGTCTGTTTCATTTCCAAAATAATAAATGTTGTCATTTTTATAAAAGTAATGATACAAAATACAACCATAAAAGGTTTTTCCGGTGTTAAATTATGTTTAAAAGTTTATTTCCTTCCTCATGTTCCAGTGGAATGACTTTTTGGCAGAACTAGCTGGAAAGTAGAAAGCAGATTTAAATACAGAGCTTAACCCATTTATTTCTGATCTGCAATCAGTACTAATATTCATAAAATTTTGAAGTCTTCTCCAAGCTTTATGGTACTAAAATAATCTTTTTATTCACTTCACCTTCTTTGCCTTCTAATATTTTTTCTTCTGAGAAATTATAGAACGATTACTTGAGAAACTAACTGAAAAGTAAAACTTTGCCTTTTTCTTCAAATGTTGAACTTATCTCTTCATGACTCTGAACAACCCTTTCCACTGGGAGAAATTCCTCCCAGACTGACTCTGCAGTGAGCTATCCACCACAGCCCGTAGTGTTTTAAGTATTACAGAAGCAATGATTAGAATTAAACATATAAATTTATTAAACATCCATGTAAAATACTCTCTATTCCATAATAAGCTGATCACTAAGCCATGCAGTTTTGGGCCAAAGACCAAAGGGGGGAAAAAAATTAACTAATTACACTCCACAACAAAAGGAAGATGGTCAAGCCCTGAATAAAAAAAAAATAAATAAATAAATATCGGTAAAGCACATGCAACACATTAAACCAAGAAATACTCACCAGTATAAAAAAAAAGAAAAGAAAAAAAAAAGACAAAAAAAAAANAAAAAAAAAAAAAAAAAAAAAAAAAAAAACAAACCAAACAAAAAAAAAAAAAATCAATGCAATGCACACACACAAAAATATACCCAAAATCATGATTAAGATTTATTTTTACTCCAAATAAGCATTGTCTGTCTTGTGGAATATGCAAAAACTACAGTAATAGCTTTTTTATACTAAGAATCATTTCAGGAAACACATTTCATGGGATAAATACTTGAAACATTTGAACTTCAAACATGAGCAAATGATGCTTTTTCTTCTAGTGCTCACTAGGATCAGTTCACTTGACTAAAATTAAGTTAACATCAGTGGAGTTTATAGACCCTCATTCTACAAAGCCAGTTAATTGCTCAGTGTATCAGTTTTATTAGTGCACTGCAGCTTGATCTATATCCTCCACTAGCTGTAGTCATTCCCACAGTGCTGTATTTTACTGTTAGTTGCTTACAAATTTCCAGAAGTCAACGTATCTCTTCTCCTAACCAACTGTTCCTTCTACATTACAAAAGAATAAATATTAAAAGATGCAAAAAAATCCATTTTATAGGCAATAATAGCTGAAACTAAGGCAAGCTTTTGCAATTTTATACAGAGGTTTTGCAGCTTTTCTTGGGATCATTCAACATGGGGATGTCCAAGTGTAAACATATATTTTGGTATTTATTAAAAATTAATCAAGAGCTCTACTGTACAGCTTCAGCATACAAAGTTGTCACTTGTTGAATTTGAATTAAATATTTAGAGTTTGTACAAGGT
The DNA here is from genome assembly GCA_013397295.1 of Polioptila caerulea. NCBI lineage: Eukaryota > Metazoa > Chordata > Aves > Passeriformes > Certhiidae > Polioptila > Polioptila caerulea. The sequence continues at coordinate 98,838 of VYXF01012560.1, forward strand.
GTCTTTTCTTTCTGTAGAAACAGTATTGAAGAGAAAATAGAAGTAGTGATGATGAGCTTCCACAGACAGACTATGAGAAAATATTAGTCAGGTCCTTGTATGGCATGTGACTACCCAGGGCAAAGCAACTATCACCTTCTCTGCCTCAAAATCATCTGGGGAGAAGGAAATTAAGTTCTCTATCTTCTCTGTAGATTTAATTTGGAAAAATCTTGCTATTTCAGGAAGTTAAAAGTCCTTTCTGAATTGCACCTTCGAGGAAGTACATAAAATGAGTTATCGCCTTCATAGCCAGTGTAAATTCTCCATAGCTTCAGTTGTTCTTTTTCAGATCTCCCCACAGCAACACGACTCACCAAGAGCATTGCAAGCTCAGCAAGAGCATTCACACGCACTGCTGCTGAACTTCACTTGGCATTCCACTGTCAAACTCCGTTCTATTGTTTCAACTAACAATATACTTAGTACTCCACTGCTTGTAGATGGGCAACACCAACACCCCTCTGAAGCAAAGGAATATTTTTGAGGATAACACAGATAAGTAATTTATTACAGTAAAATTGATTCTTGTCGTAATCTTATAGGTCTATAAATGTAACATATGTGCGTGGATTAATGTATGGACCAGTTTTTGTAATAAATAATTACTGAACGCTTCTAGAGTGCCCATGTGATTTGTACAATAAGAGCCATGCATTCTCACTATAAATCCCTCCAATCATGCAGGGTTGCAGAACTAAAAAGCTTGAGCCTCCTAAACTGAAATAGTCAAATAAAAACAATAGTCCATGGCATCTATGTCTTCAAATAACACTCCTTTCTAGTTAAAGCTACACAAATCAAAAGAAAAATCTCACCCAGTATGCAAGAATCTCAGCAACTGACACATTTCATGACCACTTCCTTGACAGTTACTTTCCTTGGTGATTACTTTATGCTACAATACTCCATATCCTTTTTCATTTCAAAGGATTTTGAAAGTCAGGCCTTTTTCACAATTTGGTTTCCTGCATTTAGTCTTCCTGGAAGAGCTTTGCCCCATTCCTTCTACCTTCCTCCCCCAAAGAAGAAAAAATAAATACAAGGCCTTTTCTTCTATAAGAATACACAAGTATCACAAATATCACTAACTGATAAAGATATTTGCTTTTGTGTTGCACTCAATTAAAAGCACCTAAGTTAGCGAAGACAACCAAAAAAACTTTGCCTTATCATATTTTTTTACTGAAAAAAATCAGGAAAATACTGAGCAAGCGCTGGAAAATGCATATGTTACATAAAATTATGTGCTGAATAATCATGGCATATTTATCCATGGCACTGTAAATTAATAATCAGCTGTCAGCATCCTGGAATGGTTTTCCAAACACATTAAACATAGAATGCTCAAATATTTTTAACTTTTCGTTAACAGGCAGAATTATTTTTCCAAAGCACTGTGTTATTATGAATGCCTGAATCGGATTAAGAGGCTTTCTTGAAATACAAGAGACCAAGTGGATTTCATCTGCTACGTGGGAAGCCAGCGCTGTTCACGGGCTTCTCAGGTTTACATTACATTCATTATCCACAAGCACTGTTAGGTGTTGACAGTTCTAACTGCCTCCACTGGAACGACAGGCCCTGCGAAACTGAACGCGCGCAGAATTTACGATTCGCCGCCCATCTGCCAAGGCTGAGAGTCGGCCCTTCAGAAGCGCATGTCACAGCAGGCACATCTCCCCCCACCTTTCTGGGGGAGGTGACAAGGGGGAGTCAGGGCCAGAACCAGGAGGGGGGCTGGGGAGAAGGCCCTCAGCAGTCCCTGTAAGCTCCAATTTCACCCAACATCCTAGGCACCGACAAAAATCTTACTAAGAAGTTTACACAAAGTTTAAATGGTACTTAAGTCTGTGCCTCAATCTGCTATGCCAGAGGAGTCAGCATGAGTTTGTAATTTGATAGAGATTTTCAGGTCCAGAGAAGGACCTCAAAGATGAAATAGAGGGCTGAAACACATCTCCTGTGCGGAAAAAACAGGGTTGGGGTTGTTCAGCCAGAGAAAAGAAAGCTCCAGAGGGACCTTTTTGCAGCCCTTGAGCTCCTAAAGGGAGCCTACAAAAGAGCCAAAGAGGGCATGTAGTGATAAGATCAGGGGGCATGGCTTCAAACAGAGTAGGTTTAGATTGGATGTTAGGAAGAAATCCTTTACTGTGAAGCTGGCGAGGCTCTGGAACAGCCCAGAGAAGCTGTGGATGCCCCATCCCTGAAATGGCCAGTTTATACAGGCACTGAGGAACCTGGTCTGGTGGAAAGTGGCCCTGTTCGTGTAAGGGGAGGTTGGAACTGGATGATCTTTAAGGTTCCTTCCAACCCAAATCATTCTAGGATTCCACAAAGAATACAGAGACACAGGTGAAATTAGAGGAGATTCTTTTGTCAGTGACATGAAGATGCTTAGACAATCTCTTTTTATGTTCCAAAACCCAGAAATACCTTCTGATTTTACTATTAAAAGCAATCAACATATTCTGAAGTATTCATATTCTAGACTTTAACTTTCCCCTTTCCATAAGGAACATAAGTTTTGTCAATAGACCATGTAATTTTATTTCAAAGCATATTCAGATGCATTAAAAGCATATTTTATCCGATATTATTTTCATTATGCTAAAAAAAGAAGTCACACTTCAAATAATTGCCTGATGGTGCCAGTATGTTAACCATAAGGCTGTTATTAATTGATTTTGTGTTCAACCAAATTGAGTAGTGCAACCACTAAATGCTAGACAGATTACACAGAGAATTTCACTCACGCATCTTTTTAAACTACTGCTTATGGAATTCTTAGAAAAGAAAAATGGATATGAAAATACTGAAGAAAAATAAGAAATACAGTGGAAAAATAGACCAGTGCTTTAAATACAAATTTTAAAAAGACATTGTGCTGTTCCATACCAAAAAAAAAAAAAAAAAAAAAAAAAAATCACTGTGCAACCATTAGTAGAAAAATTCTTTGACAAAGAATAAATGTTAAAGTATATACAAAACACAACTATTTTACATGAAGCTGATATTGAGACATGAAAGCCAAATGGTGACAAGTAAAACTTTTCAACAAATACTGGTGGTTTACAGCACACATTGTATTTTTGACTTTTTTAAAAACATGTAAATTAAATATTAAAAAAAAATAAAGCCCTGATGGTTGCTCTTGATGATAATCTTATTAAGTAGATGATTTTCAGGAGTTACTAAAATAAGTTTTGGGAGGTATGGAACAAATCCTACTTTGACTCAGTTTCCAATAGCAGAGAATAGAGAACACAAAGGTAGGAAATATGAACAAGAGAGGCCTGAGCTCTGAAACTCATCAAGGCAGAGGCTTATGCTTGGATTTGGAGAACTAGATGAACAGTACTCCAATCATGAGCGTGAGCAGGAATAAGCCATCAGGTCAGTGAGAGGATTTTTGTACAAAGCAAACAGATTATTCATTGCAGAAGTAAAATGTTTCAGTGGTTTAGACTACTAACTTACCTATTCTGTCTCTAGCAGCAGTAATAGGGAAGGGGTATTAGAACAGGCATGTGAACAATTTCTGCAGTTTTAGAAATTCCCAACTTGCTGTGTGAGGAACAGTTTCTTTATCCATTTTACACCCATGACCTACAAGTTTTGAGTCCACTGTAGTTTTCACATCACAAGATTTGGTAAATAGCAAATCCACTCTGTCAAGTTGTGATGTTTCCAAGTCGTATCTGGCATTTCCAAGGTCAGAAACAAGTAGGCCTGGTTTGGATTATTCTTCCACTCAATGTACTACTTAGCTTTACTGCAGAACAATATATATCTGATACCTTTGCCCACTTGGTATTGTGAAGCTCCTCCCCAACATCACCACAGAATTAGAGTACTCAAAGAAACCAAAAAACAAAAAGACCTCATTAACAAACTCCCCCC
>VYXF01012560.1:102826-115738 GCA_013397295.1 Polioptila caerulea
AAAAAAAAAAAAAAGACACAGCTCAACATCATAAATTTCATTTGGGATTTAATAGGAAGAAATAAGCAAGTTTCTGATGTTACAAAGTATAGAAGGTTCACCAACACACAGGAGGGTCATCTCACATAGAACAATTAACTCAAGGATTACCTATGGAAAACAGACAAGTATAACACTTGAGAGTGAAAGGTGTGTTTCTATCAAAACACAAGAGAGCTGCATTTATATCAAACTGTATTTAACCATGAGCGCCAGCAGGACAATCCCACCCACAGGAAAAGTAGATGTAATACAGTGATGGATCAACATAGTATGTACTATGAAAATATTCTATTTCAGCTATAATAAACCCAATATATGTATATGGGGCATTTAGGAAGAAGATAGAAAAATTTTTCATTCTACTTTGGGATTTGTTTTCTTTGATCTATGCTGGAAACCAAAAATAACCAATCTTTAAAAAAAAAACCCAAAGCAACAAAACTTCACGAAAGAAAGAAAATTCACTTAACACAATAAACTAAATCTCTCTTTTTCCCCCTCATTCTTTTAAACCATAGAGATCAATGCTGTGATGGGAGTAAAGACAGCTTTGCCCGATTGAATGTAAAAATGATATTAGCATTGTAGCTAACTAGGAATATTAATGATACTTACAACGTATAATAAAATATAACTTTGCAGATAGTTAGAATAATTGGTGTTTGCAAGGAGCCAGGCATAGGCATGCTGTATTTATAGCACTAGCTGCACACAAGTATGATACCTGTTACTACTATCAGTAACTGCCATCTATTCTTTCTGGGGAAAAAAAAAAAATTAAAAAAATCAGGGAAAAAAACCCCAAACCTGTCTGCACATGAAAGCAATTTTTTTACTGAAAAGAAAACAGGAGAGCAGTACAGGAATATTGTGGCTTATTTCCAGATCTTCAACTGATCTAATGAGCACATTCAGGTGACTTAATTTGCTATTATCCATAAGTTTCATCACCTGTAAAATGGTACTTATTTCCATTGTAAAACACTTGAAATGTACTGATGAAGATCTCTACATAATCAAGCACTTTTATTTTTTAGTTGACTATGTAGGCATCTAGGTCAAGAGATTACAGAATCTAACATTTAAGGAACAAAATAAATTATCACATGCAATATTAAAAAGTATTCCCACAGCCTTGAGAGTATCACTGCTGAGATAATACAGTGAAAAACCCAAAACCCTACTAAAATAATTGTTCACCATTAGTAAGAAAAGCATTTTGATGGAAAGTGATTCATTTATTCCAAAAATCATCTATAGCTTTCTTAACAAAACCAAAACAACAAACAATCTCATATTTCAGTTTAAGTATATATTAATTTAAGTTTGTATATATTTTTCTACAGAAATGTGAAAACCAAAAAACTTATTAACTATGGATTGGCCCTTTCTTAATTCCTATTAAAATCAAATTGCTGGAACATTAAACACTAACTTGAAATAATTCACACATAGCAACAATGTTACTTAAAATAACCAACAGAAACAAAAGCCAACAGTAGCAAAGAGGAAAGTAGTCTGTAATTATGATTTGCAGAACTACTTTGTTCTTATCTATGCAGAGATATTACCAAGCCTTTGCTTAATATAAATATAACAAAAGTGTTTTTGTGAATGATACTATTTCATTTATGCCCAGGTTACTCTACCACTGAAAATAATTTATATAACACTCCAAACTTTACATTTCCTTTGTCACTGAGAGTTGACAGGAACTGGGAGGCTGCCAGCCAGCTCATCCAGCTGTCAATTCTACTCCTTCCTACCTAAAAGGGAAAACAGGAAAATTCTTGTCTTGCTTCAGCAAGATACTCCAAGCAAAATATAAAATTATGTCACTTGGTACAATGGCAGCACCAAGAGAAGTGAAGACTATACCCCCCTAATGTACGAAGCCATCAGGCTTCATACATTTGCAATCCACCAAAAAGAAGATTTCCCCAACAAGACTACAAGGCTCCTGAACCAAGGACAGGAGTGGCTACAACAAAGGTCCCTGTTCCCCTTTTTCAGCAGAGCTTTGAAGACAGGCAATCAAACTGGAAAACCCAGTCCCAGTTCAGCTCTACCTTTCAAATATTTTTCTTCATCTTGCCCATTCAAATGGCAAGTCCAAGAGCTCCTCAACACAGCAGCGTAAGATAACCCCTCATAAAGTAACTCTCACTAACAAATATCACAACACTCAGTACCAAACCAGAAACTGTTTAGCCTGACAGGCCATAGATCCTGTAGGCTAAGTAGGAGCCTGGGTGATAGAGGTATTAAAAAATAAATTTAGATAACCTCAATTAGCTTGCAGATCAGTTTTCTCCCAGTAGTCTCTCAAATCACTCACTGTTGGCTGAACTATGTATACCTAAATTATAAAGGATATTATAAATATTTAATATTCACTGCAATAAAATATTTGCCTACAATAATTATACATGGACTAATCCTGAAGTTTTGGGATTTTTTTTTATTTTGTTGAGTTTTTTTTTAAATAACACTTGACTCCTTACATTGATCATCTGGTGCAAGGTCAGAACATCAAGCATTTCCCCCCCACAATTCTTTCATGAACAGCTCAGTCCTCTTAAGCTCCCATTGCTCCTTCCACCATCCCCCAAAATTTCTTATCCTTTTCAAATCCACTGCTTCTAGTTGGAAAACCAACACATGATCTACAGAAGAGTGTTGTGCATATTATAGCATAAATTCCGTGCAGTGATTAATTCTGTGAAGTCCTGGAATGGAAGTAACGTAAAGTTGATTAAAAATGCATATAAACCCACATTACACAAACAAATACATATGAAGCATCCCTTTCAATGGCAGTTGTTTACCTATTTTCCTGACTCCAGCTCCATGACTTCAACCACTGTCCATGAATTGTTTAAAGATCGAACACCTCAGTGTCTTTAACTTAAAGGTAAATGACAATTAAAAAAAAAAAAAACAAAAAACCCAATGTCCACTTCAGTAAGCCCTTCTAGTATCAGTTTTTAACAGTCATGAAAGAATTTTCATTTTCAAATGCTTTGCCTTCTTACTTACATGGCAATAAGGAGTTCAACTAAGTCTGCTATTGTGAAGTTATTTTTGTGTTTTCAGTATAGTATTAAACTGCATCTATTTATCTCTCTTACAGCCTTTCTGCCATCTGTGACAGATCATATTTCTTGAATTTGTCATCACCAGATGACTTGTTTCATATGTTACCCCTTTAGACTGCTGTACATGCATTCCAATCACTGATATTTTACCTCTAGGAAAGGAATCCTTGGATTTCAAGAAGCAGAGGGAGACTAATGACAGAGCCCTCAGCAGGACACTGCAGCTCCTCGACACCAATCAGGGATTACATTTCCTGCCTTCCATGGCAGCAGGAAAGCACCAGCTGAGCAGTTCAGAGGAGATCTAAGTAGTTTAGAAAAAAGCCTCAGAGCCAATCACAACTGCCTACTGGACACAGCGGTCACAGAGAACTGGATTAGTGTGCAAAGCAGGAGAAATATGCAAGTTAATAAATAACTCAGCCATCTGGGTGCCTTATTAAACTACTAGAGAAGAAGCAAAAAATACAGAAAATTACAAAAATTATATTAGGAAAAGTTCTCCCTCTTGGAGACAACAACTAATTTGATAAACACAGTTATTCATTCAGGGCTCATTCAGTTATTCATCAGGGCTCTTAGGTAATTGATACAGCTCCTCTGCTGCCTTATCTCCACACATATTTCTTTGAAGGCCAAAGGGACCCAGAACAACCCCCTCCTCCCAAGCACACCAACCTACCCAGAAAGGGCAAGGGCTGGAAACATGAGGGCCTGAGATCCCCGGCCAAACAGGCTCCTAAAGAAGAAAATGTTGTCATCTTGTCTGGACAAATGGAAATGTTGAGAGAGGCACCATTCCTAGGTTGGGCCGCAATCCTTCCTAGCATGTCAACAAGAAGAAGCATCTGCAATGAAGTATCAAAACTGGTATTATGAAATGGGAGATTCTCATTCCTGAAATGATCAATATAAGCAGGAGCGACACGTTGAGGTTTCCTGCACATCACATGCAAGAGTCAGACTGACAGTACAAAAAAAAAAAAAAAAAAGCAGCACAGTTAGCACTACAACCTGCAATGCTACTATAACCACAGTACATGACCTCAATATTTCAGTTCCCGTGCAGCAGTCAATGTCTGCTCTGAGTTGTAGGAATGTAACAAGGACAGTTCTATGCAAACTTTGTGGGATGCATTGTGCATGCTGCTGCAGTAGAGTCCTATGTGAATGCAGTGAAGTTTTATGTGCATGAAGGAACAAAGGCAATGAGGAAAAAGTTGCTCTTATTCATGACAGAATTAAAAAAGCTCTGGAAGCAATCAATTGCAACAAATCCTGATCATAAGATTTTCAGCAGAGGGACAACCCCACGTGTCTGTTTGCTGACAACCTGTCATGCAATGCCAAAACCCAAGTTTATTTTGGAATACTGATAGGCAAACTTTAAGGGTATAAACAAACATGGAAAATGTAGATGGGCTTTAGAAGATCCCAGTTATCTAAAGCAAGTCACTTTCTTATCCAACAGCATTTAGCCACTATTCAAGCATTTAACAAAAGCAACTATCAGTTTATATGACAGGCCACTGCTTGATTTATTCCCCATTATACGAAACCAACTCTCCCAAAAAGCCGCCATACTCGCACACACAAGGTTTTGTACTTGGGCATAGGATGGCTGTACTAACCCATAATTCCATCACAGCCATGTGTTATCTTTGCTACATTTCCTTCCTAGTCTCCAAAAGACAAAGAATGAACTTGTAATGATTCTCCTGCATGCCCTCTACCCCATCACGTTCCTTACTTCCACATCCCACATTTCTTATCTTGCAAGTCTTACACCAAAACTCATTTTCCCCCCCAAGGTCAAATTATTACTTCAATTTTCCTAAAAAGAGTATCACCATTTCCCTAGGGAGTAAAGACAAAACAAACTCTAAAACACAACACAATTTTATTTAAACTGTACTTTGAATTAAAGTATTCATTCTAAATTGACCATTTAAACTCTTGTTTAAAAATTATGACTGCTGCTAGTTTTTGTGAAAAACTAAAACATGACAAAAAAGTCAAATCTCATACTTAACAAAAATACTGCTTCCCTAAAATATTGTCATAAAAAAATGGAACCAGCTTTATTATCCAAGTAAGTATAACAACTGGTTTTAAAATTTGGAAAGGGAAGCCAGAGGATTCTGAAGTTCTGGGACTATAGCCAGAAGCAAAAAACCCTGCAAAAAGAACAGAAGATGCAGACTCAAAAGAGCTCATCTACCTGACAGAAACAACTAGGAAAACAAATAAAATGTAGCCACTCACATCATATATATTTGCCATAACAACAAACTCAAAAATGTCTTCTCTAGTCCTCCTAAGGCAGAGTATCCTGCTTGTACCACTCTCCTCATTTATACTCGGAACAAGAGAACAATAAAGTTCTGGCCTGTCTTTTCCTCAGTTAATATATTGCTTCTATTCACACTCATGAGATGTCCTTGGCAACTAATGATTTTCCTCACCTGTTCCAGACACAAGCTGATTGTAATAAATTAATCTGGTTTTCAACACTACATCTCCATCCATATGGCCCCTACTATACACTCATTTATCTACAATGTTTTCTGAAACAAGTGGTTCTGGTGAAGGAACTGCTCACACAGTAAAATATTCTCACTTATTTAAAATAGGCACAATTTAGAATGAATACATTCAGTACTGAAGGTTAGATTAGTTCTAGGACTGGTAAGTCACAAGTGTTTGGATCCAACTGAGCCCCTAAGTGTGCACCTTTTACAATTATATTTAGGCCAATCACTGAAAGTGTCTGCTACATGCTGCTTCACAGGCAAGTGATAGCACTATTGCTGTAGGAACCAATACACAAGGTATTCATAATGCAGACAATTACTATGAGCTCAATCACACTTGGAATTATCTAAGTCCATGCCAGCTGCTGCCATTTCATGTGTTCTCTTTGTTGCTCAATTTTCCTAATTTAATAATATTTTAGAACTTGTAAGTAATCAGAAGTATAAAACTATGCTTATCTCCCTCTCACATTTTCACCACATAAGCCTCAGTATTTTGGTTGCTGGTGTAGGGCATTGCATGCTGTGAAACATACAATGAAGACTCAAAAATGTTCAAACACATCATTTCATACCAAGAGAGAAACCAGTAAGGGAAAAAATGAGCTATCTTCTCCATCTCACTTCATCACATCATTCCAAAAAGTGAATATAAAAGTCTATTACAAAAGTAATTCTAAAACAAAGAAATAAAAATTCTGATTCAATAAGAAACAGAAGAAGGTATGTCTGTGATAGTTCTGTTATTATATCCAAAATAATTATCGCAAAAGCAAATAATGAAGTGGCTCAGTTTTTGTAGACTCCATAAATCTATTTTTTGATTCTATGATCTACCACACATCATGTCTTAAAATGTACAGTATCTACAACATAAATCTACATTTGTTTTACTCAATATTGTTCATCTGCTGCTACTGTTTTAGTATGAAAAAAACCACGCAAGACAAACATACCAAATTCAACTCTGCACTGAGGCCGCTAAAGTTCTGTGACACTGGCAGCAAATCCTTCCCCTCAAATTTTGTGAGTCAAGCAAAAATCCCAACCCTATACACTGTTGCCATACAGGCACACAGAATATATGTGCACCTCTACAGAAGCAGCCTGACCTAGAAGAAAGCACCAGTCCCTTGGGCAGCCTGAGAAGACCAGCACACACTTGCATGTGGTGACGGCAGCCCACTGTCTACCTGTATTGCACACAGATGTGCTGTGAAAGGGCATGAAAGCCCAGGACAGCCTCAGGCTGCAGGTGCAAGCACTCCAACAGTGCAGGTATGCTGCTCTCAGACATCAGAGGGAAGATGCTGTTCTACCATCAGCCAACCAACATTGCCCAGACATTTGAAACAGTGATGAAGGTGGCAGCTTTCACTGCTGGTGATCTTCAGTGGCCATTCGCAGCCACCTAAAAGTTTCTCATGTAACCTATATGGAATTGATAATGCAAAAAGGAGACAGAAGTGACTGGACCTTTTGTTGATAAATTGTATTAAACTATCCCAATAAGTTATACTCCAATCTCATATGCAGTGACCGCAACACAGTTCAAACCCGTGTTTTGTATTTGCCAAGGAAAACTGTTCATATGAAGTTCATTTAAGCTTTCATACGAAATATATCCTAGCAGACTCAAAGATCTCCTTTTTACATACAGACTAAACCCACCTGTACCTTCAGTAATTTCTAAATCATCTTTTATTACTGCCAAGATTAATCTTGGAAGTAGTCAGTTTATCCCTGTCTACTCTAGTTCAGTCCAGGTACTTCAAATACTATTTTTGAGTCCAAAGGCTTACCCAGCAGTCTAATGCTACAGAACAATGAAAACTTAGCTAATTATGCTAATTAATTAAGCTAATTAGGCAGCTTTGGCTAATGTATGTAAATGCAGCTGGTTTCAGAATATTTCATTTTAAAAGGCTAACATAATTCAGCATGACTTAAGGCAAACAGACACTTTTATAGTAAGTGTTAGCAAACAGCTGCAGCGGGTTGTTTTGCACAGGAAACTATTGCTGTCATACTCCCACAGAGAGAAATGCTCAGGGGACTCAACATTACTTAACAAATCGAAAAGATTAAGCTCAGCTCCAGGACAGTGAAAGTGTAACTTGTACATCTACCTAACATATGTGCCTTGCTGTCCAGAAAATTCCCAGCAGAATTTCACAGTCAGCACTGAACTGTGCTAATGCTACTACCATCTAGTCAGCTTTAACCTGAAACAATCTCACTTTGCCTCTGTGCAGATAGAGGTCATGATTGTAAAATGGGTCTCTTTTGCCTTTTTAGACCACAAACACCGTATTCAAGCTTCACAAGCCAAATCATCAAAATAGAATTAGAAGGATATAATATACTTTTTACATAATATTCTACTCCAAAAGGGATTGAAAATGAAAATATTTCAGGGTTAAATATGTATTAACAAGTCTTTGATTTTGCTAACACAAAGATTAGCTACAGATTACTGCTGTCCCATGAAGGTCCAAAGGCCTCAAATGTAATTTCTATTGCTAGGCTGAGCTTCAAGTGATAGATTAATCTGAAATCTGGCTTACCAAAACGTAAAATGGACACTCACATTTGCAAAGCATACCTCCTTCTCTCCTTGCTGCCTAAAACCACTAAGACCCTATTAAAAAATAATATCAATATTCGGTGGATAAGCATAAGGCTAGAGAAAATACAGCCAAATTGCAACTCTGACCTACATTCACTTAGGGTAACTAGCAGGGTAGAAGGCCAATAGCCTGTAAAACTAGAAGTAGGGACCCTATGTTTTGGTAGAAGAAAGGTACTGAGATCTTTGCAAGAAAGAATTTAATATGACAATTAACAATTATGATTAAATAAACTAAGAGCTGCAGTGTACATACTAGCAGTCTATCCCAATTTTGCTTGCTGTTTATCCTTACTTCCTCTTCATTAAAGAAATGCCTCTTTTCCCTTCATGGAACTGTAGTGACATTTGACAAAGTAATTAAGAGAAGGGTGATCATGATCAGCTGCCTTTGCCCTGTTACCAAACACAGTCAATACACAGTTCATGACTCCAGCAGATGTTCGTGCTTTACAGACTTATTGGAAACTTAAGGTTTTAGTTTTTCTCTCCTTCCTGTATTACATGGAAAAGAGAATCTAAACAGAGAAACCACTGAATTACCAGCAGCAAGTATTAACCCATCCAACACAATCTAGTATACAAATCAACAAAAAAATAAATTGCCCAACAGCTTTATTTCCAAATACAGAGCTATTATGAAACAGGCAAGCTTGAACTCTCTTGACAAATGGCAGAAAAGCTTGTTTGAGCAAAGGACTCCATCAGGGTCGTTGGCTACTCATCCATCACTCACTACCCCTCCCAGTTAATACTTAGCTAAAATAATCCTGCTCACAGAACATGCATCTACAGTGCAGAGGACAGAGGGTGGCATAATAGAAAGAGGCAGAGTCAAACTATGACTGTAAAGAGTATGTATTTGTGAATTCCCTCATCACTTATGTCCTTGTCTCTGCCTCCATTTCATCGCCATACGCCACCCATCTTCACATGACATAATAGGATTTATCCAAATCAAAGCTAACCCTTCTCAAGGATACCAAGAGGAGTTGTGTGTGTCTGTGCTCAGACAAAATGAAGATAACAGAAATTTTAAATTAACTGCCTAAAATAAAGGTTGGGTTTGGGGTTTTGTTTGTTTGTTTAAATTGCTTATAAAAATGAGGGCTTTACTCTAATGCCACTGCCTACTTCAGCTAATGCAGTGAAAGCACAGTAGTTAAAACCTAATTTGGCAAAAGGCATCCCTAGACATGCAAGAATGCCATCTCACTGAGCAGCTATGAGTATGAGGTTACAGGATAAATGGCTCCTCGGCCAACTCCTCCTTATCCTGACAATTTCTGGGCTTCAAACACTCGAGTTTTGGCTACACCCTAGACACCCATCTGGGCTTCACAAATATATCAGAGATCAGCTACAGAAACTAGGGACAGATACCAGCTAGGGATTCTCAGATCCTCCAGCGAAGAAGCAGAGGAAAAAAAAAATGAACAGACCATCTTTTACAGATCAGAGAGATTCTGCAGGGAGCCTGGGTGAAGTCTCATTAGAAATCAAAAGTTCACTCAAAATGGCAGAATATAAATGAAACACTTCAAATGTTAATTTTAACCAAAAAATACCCAGCAATCTCTAGAGACAAAGACTAGGGTGCAAAAAATTTTTTCAGGTGTAATTTTGGTTGGCATCTCTCCTCCTTGATTTTACAAGTACTTAAGTCCTTAAGTCAAGACTAAAGATAAAATCTTGCTACATTCAATTTTCAATGCACCCTTGTCTCACACTATCATAACCACTAAACAAGGTGCCAGGCTAGAAAGAATCTGCCAGAGTGCACAAATTCCAAAGTAACCAGTACTGAGGTAATCTCTGTTGCATTTCAAAACACATTTTCTGATGAAGAATCTTATTACGGAAAATTTCTAAAGATCATTCTTAAGAATATTCTACATCAGTGGTATGAATACAACTGTTAATGCAACACAGTGATTGAAACCTTAGGTAGGAATTCCACACCAAACACAAGCTAAAATAAAATACTACATTTATTCTTGTAAGACAGTTGGTCAAAATCAATAAAGGACCTGCATGAGAGCACTCAACAAAGACTATTCAAATGTTCAGAAACCTCTCAAGTTTTGAGTTTTTCACTCAGTATTCCTAACAGGCATACAATTATACAATCAGTAACTATAGCAGTACATTTTACATCGTGACTTGACTGCTAATGCACCTGATCACTATCTTATCTTAGTTAAAATCCAAGTTTAAGAAGAACAGAAAAGTGCTCTCTATGCTAATGCTCAAGAACGTTCTCAAGAAACGTTATTGTTAAAACAGCTTTAACTCAGAGTTTCTGAAGCCCAACTCAGAATCATAGAATGGTTTAGGTTGGAAATACTTTAAATACCATCTTGTTCCAACCCCACTGACATGGACACCTCTGTAAGCCATGTTTCTCCTAAACCAGGTTGCTCAGAGATCCCCACCTAACCTGCCTGGAACACTTGCCAGGATTAGCATTCTACCCCTCCGGGCAATGTGTTGCAGTGCCTCACCACCCTCTCACAGTAAAGAATTAATTTCTAATATCTCATCTTAATCTAACTACCTTTCAGTTCAAAACCATTCCCCCTCTCACTATGTGCTCTTGTAAATAGTCTCTCTAAATTCTTCTTTTACAATCCATTCAAATAATACTACTTAAGGGTAGCTTTCTGTTCTCCTTGAGTTCTGATGCATGAAGGATGAAGGTGTAAAAAAAAAAAAAAAAAAAAAAAAAAATCATCCCAGAAAAGGAGAAAAAGGACAGAAAGAAGAAATGTGATCAAAACTCCTCTCTATATTTTTTATATTCAAAAGGCATTCTAAAATAATTTGCAGGAAAAAAAAGATCTTCCTTCTTTCCTTATGATTTCAAGTGTTCAGAAGTTAAGTACATTGGATATATTTCCAATAACTCATATATATCCAGATATGCATTTGGGGTATGGTGGCAAGGGGTGAAGAAATTACATCACATGCCAAACAGAAAGGAGGCTGGTAGCTAACCTTAAATTCTTAGGACAAAGAGGAAAAGAAACATGTACATGTATGCAACTCTAGCTGTTGTATTCTATCTAAGTCATATTCACTATAGCTAATTTCCAGCAACAAAAGGAGATACAAAGGGCTACATGTGTATTCTTTAATACAAAAGATTATAACTAATATAAACTCTTTTTTAAATTTACTGTTACCATCTATTAAAGAATAACTAATTTTACAGCTTTCTAATGTGCAGCTCTTAAGCTCTAAATCACTGACCATAACTAATAAGCAGTGTAATAGCGTGAGTATCTGAAGTAAAACCACAGACTGCAATTTTGTTGATTGTAAATCATCATCATTTTAATGCAAAAGCAACAGCAAATCTCCGTAATTACTGGGTGCATTTTGAATCACTTTTATGATTACTGCTCTATACCCATTAAAAATCCAAAACACTGAACTGCACAGGGTATAAAACTAGAATTATGATATACTGCAAACTGTAATTGAAATCCATAAATTTCCTTACCAGTGTTCACAATTATTTTGTTGCCAAGAATTGCAGCCCTGCAAAACTGACTTTACAAACATTTACTTCATCTAAGAAAGCAGTAGGGGCAGGGAGAGTAGTAGTTGTTTTGAGATATGCAAAGAAAAAATAGAAAACCTCAAGGATCAAATATGGGACCCTTGCTTGTTTATGTAATGCATGTGGCTACCAAATTCGGCAACAAAAAAAAAAAAAAAAATCAGTTCTAAGTGCTGTAAGCAAAAACTGAAAAGGTCAGCAGCAGTATACAGGCAGTTTGGACCTCAATTAATTAAGTAATTAAAAACTTCAAGAAACAACTTGGAACACCTGGGATAGCTTATCACCTACAGCACTGGCCAAGAATATTCCACAAAGTAGTAAAACACTGTATATCATTTTAAAAAGATAAAACCAAACCCAGGAAACAAAAAAGGAAATGCTTACACATTACTTGAGCAATCTACTGCATTTCTTCAGTAATAAAAAGAAAATTGGCTTCAAGAAACGTATGGGGTTTTTTTAAGGAAAGGAGGAAGGGAAATCAGGAAAATTAAATACCTCGTAAGAGGAAAAGACTTTAATGTTTCTAGAGATATGAAAGTCTATACTAGCTAGACATTTTGTGAAATACCAGATTAAAAATTCTGAAACAAACTCGCATTCAAACGTAAACAGGTTTAGCAGGAAAGGGATACCAGAATACTTTTGGATGTGGGCTATTTGAACAAGGAGAGACCAGGAGTGCTTTCCTTCTTTCAGCTCTCAGGACAAAGGCACTGAAGAGATACACCTGCTCTTATTGTGCTGTGAGTCTGGGCTATCCCTCAAAAGGGAATTGCAACTCCTCTCTTCATGCAAGTCTCCATGTTGGAGACTACTTGCAGGGTGCTGTGTCTGGGTTGTTCTTTTTACACAATCACCTACTTAAATTTAAAATTTTATCATTATTTATATTTCTTAAAATATGAAGACCAAATCCATAATAAACGTAGGCTGAAAATTAGAAGACAGCTTCTATTTAAAAGAAAAAACTGAAAAACATTTTTGTGGCTCTTGCAGTGCTTCTCTTAGGATGACTGATAGGAATAAAGCAGTTGCTAA